>CM044012.1:53531128-53618039 GCA_024085815.1 Flaveria linearis
TGCAATCGTGTGACAATAGTAAATAAATGTATTAAGAAAAATATAACCTTCTCGGACGTATATCTCCAAACGACAAGCACATGGAAAGCCCATGGACGTGAACAACTGGTGTCCACATGAACCCCCAGACTCCTGAATCATTTTCATTTTTGTCAACTCTGATTCAAGGAGGCTAAGGCAAAAAATGGATACTTTATAATGCAACTTTGAGAACAATGACAGTCGATGGTCTTTTTTAATTTTCACACGGGACACCTCGAATGTTTTACAAATTTAAATCTCCTGGCCGCGCATGAGGTCATAAACATATCCGACAAGTGTGTGCAATGTATTATTGGTCCCTGTGAGGTAACTCTTGAAGTTGGCATGTTAGCCCTCAACCCTATTAGTTGTAAACTCACCAAAGTTAAGGCGGTCGTACATCCAACAAGTAATAATTTTCTCTTTGTACGGCACCAACCAATTATTCCAAATATATTCCCATACCTCTGAAAGAAATAACAAAATTTATAAAATGAACAAATAAATTATTAGAGTACAAATAACTATGAAATTCTTACAACGTTTACCATCTTCAGTTAACTTTTCTTCCATCTTCCTGCAATTATAATCGTATAATGCCTCTGTGGGAGACGAACACAAGGTCTTCCACCAGTATGGAAAATCCTTCACATGCCGGTTTTGAATATCATATTCCACCGTCTTTTGATATTCTCCCTAACATGCCACCTGCATAGGTTTTTAGGAGCACTCGGGAACACGGTGTCACATGCGCTCATCAGGGCCAGGTCCCTGCCTGTGACAATAACGCGGGGCTCCACACACCCATCGAGCATATCTCTGATCCGCTCCAGTACCCATGTGAAGTTGTCCTGCCGTTCCCTCGATATAAATGCATGCGCAATACAAAACGACTTCGACGTCGACGTAACGCCAATAACCTGAACAAACGGAATGTTGTACATGTTGGTCTTGTACGTCGTGTCTATCAACATCACGTGCGGGAATGCACGCCACATTTTATACGAAGTAGGATGACAAAAGAAAACATCTTCCACGGCCTTAGTAGTTGCATTCGTTCGTGTTTCATACACGAACTCTTTAGATTGTAGCAGGTTTTCAAGTTCCTGCATTGGTGTCATGCCTTTTCTCCCCTCAGCCCTAAACTTCGACGTCAGATTGTATATGTCTTGAACAACACAGACGCTGTGGGGAAAGTGCTCCCTTACGGCTAAATGGATATCTCGTGGCCGCACGTGCTGCCTGTGTAACTTCTCGACAAGATCAATTTCTTCGGCAGTCATCTTCCTAAGATGCGCGTGGCCCTCCTCGTACACAACAGGATCGTGGTTATGCGTCTTGTTTCTCACCTCTAACATCCAACTGTCACTCTTTCCTACATACTTCCCTACGAGTTTAAAGGGACATCCCTTCTTTATGCTCCCAGTACGTCTACTTGTGCCAGTGAATTTAGGTTCACCACTACGATTGCATAATAGTTCCACATCCTTTTTTCGTGACCGACCCACCACAATGACGCACCCATGCTCGCGTCCTCTCATTTTAGCCCAGCTCTCCAAGTCCTCACGAGAATTAAAATACTGAAAAAATGATAAAGCTAGACATAATAACAATATATAAAACAAATAAAAAATAAAATAAACAAAAGAATAAAAACTCTTCGTACTTTATCGGTTTTATAAGAAACCGTAGCCTTTCGAATCCGATCCTCATCCTTATCATGCTTCGCGGTGTCCCCATGGTTTTCTTTGAGGTGAACCGAACCGTCACTCTCGTCTGTGTCATTCCCATTAAAAGTATCCGACACATGTGTAATTTCTAGTTCTGACTGGTACGGGGGATGTCCGTAATCCAGCTCTGTTTGTGAGTGGTACGTGTTCGGGGCATGCCCGTAAGAATTGCAAGGGGGATATCTGTACCCTTCACTGTAACCTGTCAGTCCAAATAAAGAGTTGTACGCCTCTTGAGCAAATGTGTTCGACGGGTTGGTTTCCTCCTCCCCCCACGGAGGGTGACTCCCGTATACGTAATATTCCTAATAAAGATAATGGTTAGATATTTCAAATAATAAGTTATAATAAAACATATACTAGTTCAACCTGGTTCGAATCTTCGATATGTGGCACCACATTCAAATCTGGAAGCTTCGGCTTTTGATAATGATCTCCCGAACCCGATATTGTTTTCAAATTAACGTGTTTTTAGAATGATGAAGGCTGAAAAATCTCGAGTGTTGGATGAATGAAAGCTCAAATGAAAAAAATTCGAATGAGATGTGTAGAGAAAAAAAATCAGAGGAAAGGTATTTAAGGTGAAAATTTGGTGCACAAACCGTCACGGTTTGGCCTCCACGTGACGGTTCGTGGCGTGATTCCCAGCCTTCTGTCAAAATCACGTCTACCTCGTACCTTAAACTGAGAACCTCGTACCCTAGAGGTCACGGTTAGGCCAAACCGTGACGGTTTGGTGACCGCTTTTCAACTTTATCAGGCCATTTTGTCGTTTTGTTGTCACGAGGTCACGGGTAGTACCACCCTAAACCGTGATAGCAAGGCCTTGCGGTCACGGTTAGGGGTCAAAATGTGACCGCAAGCCCTAACCGTGACCGTTTGAACCAGCCTACCATCAAAAACCCCAGCGGTGTCCCCAGCACAACCCTATTATTATTGATTGATGTGTGCTTTGATATATAAATTTTAACAATGGATTTTACACAATTAACCTTTAAAATTTAAAATGATTTTCACTTTATAACTAACTACACACACAATAGATAAGCGGGCCTATTGGATAGTAACATAGCTTTTGATAAAAATCAAGTATGATCTGTGGACACGAGAGCTCCGGCTACTAAGTCTTTGTTATCATCTAAGCCGATTTGTGTTTAATATGATTAACTAATTTTACTAACAATTAATCTAATTGAAGAAAGTAGACGAAGATAGTGATAAACAATCTGAGAAAGATATCACTTATATTTCAAGTGCGTTTAGCAAAATAATGACAAGATACATGAACCTCTTAATTAATACAACCAAGACGATCTATCAAAACAACAAAGGAACAAAATGAGAATAATCATACGTGATAGAAAGAAAAAAACAACAAGCCTCAAACAAAATAAACACTAATTATTTCAAAAACTCAGATTGCCTCCCGTAAGCGCTCATTTATTAACGAGTCATTAGCTTGACTCGGCCCTTAAATTCACTAAATCTAGGGCAATTAATGGAACAAATTAACAAATTGATGGATTATAATACTTGAAACCCCATTCTACTAATTTGATTTAGTGTATTTTCCATCGATTTGTGAGGAACTCAATGATAAACATAAACATAATCCAAATGGGTCGTGCCACCAACACTTGTATTTGCTCGGACCAAACTTGATACAAATTAGGTAGTGAACGAGGCCATCATCCTGATAATATGCTGTTGACTTGCAATTCTTGAGAGACTAATGTCACAACTTCAAAGGTAGTTGGTGTGTCAAGTAGTTTTCCCTCTCCCACGGTTCATTTTATATGTGTAACGAATCATCATAGTGCTCATTTACGGGTCGGTTATCATTGATGCAAAGGGGTGTCACCGCCATCATTGGTTCGTTGGTGAACTAATTTGTTTGCATAATTTCTTCTCAGTGAGATTCTTCCTTGATTATCACAGTTAATTTCCATACCACAATTCATTTAATTCATCAAGATCACTAACCGGGTCAAACCACCCTTCTTCATTTTCCACAAAGGATATGGTCACCAATTTATCTCCAAAGTCATCCTCCCAAGATGGAACAATAAGATTTGTAGTTTTATAATAAGAGAGAACCGGTAGAACCACTTCCATATCATCCATGAGATCATCTTCTTGTTGTTCTTTACATTATGATTCATGTATCTTCTTATTCGTGACATCTTGCTTATCATGAGTTAATAGACAAGGATAAAGTAATGATAGCTCATCATATTTGAATTCGCTCTGAACCGGAGGTGAGACTAGTGTTGCATCCATTATTGTCTCCAGGATTCTAGTTCTTTCTTTAACAAGCAAAGAATAGAGCCGGATGTGCTTCCCTTCCACCCTCTTGGTTCAGATTGATGTTGTACAATGGACTCTCTTATAGAAGATAGACATAGAGCTTATTAACTTCAACACTTAATTACTCTAATGCACGACCTCATTCAACGTGTTGATGCTCAAAATTATCTTAATTAAAACATGTGCTTTATTGAGAAAACGTATCAACCCCTTGTTGTAGCAACTCATATAATGATGGATGAAGCTCGTTTTGAAATGGCGGTATAGTAGACTCCTTAAATGGCGGTGAATAAGGATATGGTTCTTCATAGTAACATGTAGGACACCACGATGGATAGTAACAATCTTGTGTATAATGCAGTTCTCTACAAATCGCGCACCACACCTCCATACGATAATACCCATGATCATAATGCATCATCCATAGTAGTCCCCGTAGTAACGCTACATTAGAATCACTATAAAGATCACTTAAACAAAAAGAATCAATGGGCATCAAATAATAAATTAAGTAAAAGTAAAAAATAAAATGGAAAATGAACAAATAAAACTAAAATATACAAAATGACTAAAGTAACAACATAGGTCGATCTTAGACTTGCCGTGTCCCCGACAACGGCGTCAAAAACTTGATATGTGTTTTGATATATGAATTTTAACAATGGATTTTACACAATTAAGCTCTAAAATGTAAAATGATTTTCACCTTATGACTAACTACATACACAATAAACAAGTATATCTTTCGGATAGTAAACCAAGTATCGATGCGTGAACACAAGAGCTCCTTATACTAAATGTTTGTCATTATCTATCCGATGAAAGATGATTTGTGAATACTATGATTAACTAGTTTTGCTAACAATTAAACCTTTAATTTATGAATGTCCTAACATGAATACATGAATCTTAAATTTGCGCGTTATCTATAGTTACATACACACAATGTTAAGAGATATTCATAATAAACATAATGGTTTTCACAAACATAGTATAAAGATGCACACTTGTTCAATTATACTAAATAATCACTCCTTGTTTATCATTCCTAGTCAAATACCATAAACCACATACTAATGTATGTGATTCATGAATAGAAGTTTTAAAACCTGAAGTTTTCCACCAATATGTGATAATAACACTCTCAAGATTCATAATTTTATCAACTTCAACAACCATATACAATCATTGAAGAACATTCATAACCTTGTATTAAACATTAACCTAATAATCACCAAAAGTTACACGTAAAATGTAAAAGTATGTCAAACTTCATCTAATCTAAGTGATAAAGAGTGTTTAGCGAATTAGCCCATAATGCTTATAAAAATCACAACCAAACTCATAACAATGGAAGAAAATATGATAGATCTAGAGATTTTTGAACCAAAGATGAGTAGAGGTAGGTTGCTGGAGTTGAATCTTCCTGTAAAATGTTTGATCTTCAACCTAGCTTGAACTCTTGAAAAACTTTCTTTAAAGTCAGCACAAGAATGGAGAAAACTAGGGTTTTTCTTTTAAAATTTGTCTCTCCAAAACAAATAAGGAGAATGGCTTAAAAGGGGATCCCGATATGTGTTATGGCCATGATAGAATTAGTCATGACCATAATATGCAGGAAAAGGGGACCTGATGCTTGTTATGGACATGATAGAATCAGTCATAGTCATAACAGCCTCTAAACTTTCAAAATCTTCATGAATTTCTCATCTTTTTCTTTTGAAATCATCAAGCAACCATCTAAAGCTACAAAATCCAAATTAATCATAACTAAGTATAAATAAAGAATAATTTGTAATAAAAACACTTAAATGGGAACATATATGTATTATTAATATGTATATATATTCACATATCACTGGCTTATTTAATTTCTCAAGATTACGACAATAACCATATCCTAAAAATTAAAAACTAATAGTACCTACATATAAAATGACATATGCAGGTGATTATCATCAATTTAAAACATATAAGGCTATTTTTGAAAATTTATGGTTTATCTCTTAGTTACATGATTACACATTTTATTATAGGTGTTGTAAATAATTTTTTTATTTAGTAATATGAATCATACAGGTCGTCCTAACGCCTTGCTAAACCACATCATTACTACTACATTACAACAATGCATCGTTGAATCATCTTTACACCATAACCGGACAAGCTTGAGATCTCCCCTCCATCACTTCTCTTGTGTTTGTGTCTATGTTTTCATACCTCAAATTGTGTGTTTTAAGACATCAGATTGAGTTAGTGGTGTCATATATAGATTTCAGATTCATATAAAGTTATATGTGTTGTGTGTGCAAAAGTTATATTGATTTTGTTAGCAATCCTGTTTTAAAGATTTGTGTATGTGTATATGTGTTTCAAATCTTGATTTAAAGATTTGTGTATGTGTTTATGTATGTTACTTATGTAATTGCTTTTGATATATGATTGTGCGTGATTCGTATCTTAATTCAAGTTAGGGCTTCTTAGATTAGATTTCATATTTATTGGGGAATGAGGTGCCACACTTTTGTCAATTGATCAAAGTTCACACTCTAGGTAAACGAGGGAATCATTTATGACAACCCAAGCTTTCAGGTTAACCTCGTTCTGTTACCTAAACATTTGTTCATCAATTGATATTATTAAACCTAGTTGTAATGAATGTAGGTGATTATTATTATTATTTATTACCTATTATTATTATTATTATTACTTAACTCTAACCTAACATGAACTAACTAAAACTACAAAGTTAACTAATAATATATCGTACATAAATAAGGGACCTGTCACACCCCAACCTTGATGGCGGAAACGTCGAGATGTGAGAGTTAAGATCGTCCACAGCCATATAACGCTATTATTAAATCCAAATATATTATTCATAAGTTTCAAAGGTAACATTACAAACATAAGTCTCAAACAAGGATAACATCATGATATAAAAGTTAAATATGACAAGTTCATCCTTTTATTTCTCTAGGTCCAATCCAAGATATGATAAGCTTCAAAGTAGTAATCATACTTGAGTATTTCCTGAAACATGTTAAAAATAAAAGGTCAACAATAATGTTGGTGAGATTTCCATAGTTTTTAATACATAAGTATATAAAAGAAGGCAATTCATGTTGTAAGTTAGAGAACAAAGTAACTAGGGATGTAAGACAGAATGCACAATCAAACCTTGATAGATTTTTACAAGTCTCAAACATTTACAAGTATATACGATTAGCAAAGTGTACTTGGATTAACCAAGCAGGCTTGTCAGGCCCATAGATCTATGACGTCGCCAGACTAGCAATAGTTAATGATTGTACATATATTCGACATTACATGGTAGCTACACATGTCAACTAACTACAACATACAGGTGAAATGCCATAAGTTTACAAGAATCAAATGTGTTTACAAGTGCAATGTTTATAATGTAACATGTTTCACCCCAAAGTGTAAAAATAATAAAAGGGGTATAGAAATACTCACATGTTCAATAATTATATAATTGATGATTAATAAGAAATAATAGACGTCGTCCCAATGTAATCTGTCACAAGGCACCTATATATATAATCATAACATTTAAGTTTAATTATAACTAGTAACTTTCCACCCGCGCGATGCTGCGGGGGAATCGTTTATTACGCAAAAAAAAATTATTTACGTATGGCTGCTTCTAACATTTGGATTACATCCCAAATGGCTCTGGTTCTACTTTGCTTTTGTACACCATTTCATAGCATATGCAATTTTATTCAATAAATTATCATTGTTACGAAAATTTTGAAAAAGCTTTTGATGAACCAACAATTACAATATGCCTTGAAAAATCATTTTATTGGTATGGAAAACATATTCAACCAATCGAGATGAAATTGAAGGGGGAAATAGCATAATGATACCTTGTGGCGTTTGGGAGACGGTGGCTTGTGGTCAGAGGACGATGATCGCTTGTTGTTGTTGTTGTTGTTGGGTATAGATCCACTGCGACGCGTGGAGACCATATCTCCTGTGCCTCTTTGTTGTTGTCTTCTTCTTCTTCGTCTTCGTTGAGAGAGAAACAGAAGGAGTCTCTAGAGAGAGAGGAATGAGACGAATTGTTACTGTAGTCAAAACTATGACACTCTTTCAAAAAAAACATTTAAACAAAACTAAAAACATAAATATTCATTCAACAGAAAGATTCATTCCTCCAAAATATGTGTGCTCCTATGATCTCAAATTTGGAATTATCGAAATATTTGTACTCCTATGGTAGATAATGGTCCTATTGATATAGGATATTATATTGAAATCTATGGACTTACTTTTTTCGTAGTCTTCTTCTTTTGGTGTGCTGGCTCTGTAAAAGGGAAACAAAATAAAAATTATCAGGTACTTAAAAGAGTGTAACCCAACGTTACAAAAGTAGCTTAGCAAATTGACCCATTGATAGTTTCAACATGACAACATGTATCTTTTAACTCATTCAACACCCTATGAAATCAGTTGATACCAAAAGCTTGACTACCAAGTTTGTAATTCATCTTCTACTCGTTTAAATCTCACTCCTACCAAAAAAACAGAAGCATAGATAGACCTCACTTATACCTTAATTCTATTTTAATACATAGAATACAAAGCATTATAGCACAAGCATAGATAGACTGCGGAATTTAAACCCATTTCCTGTTTTCAACAGAAATTGACCCATTGATAGTTTCAACATGACAACAAAGTTTGTAACTTTTAAATCATTCAACATGAAATCAGTTGATACCAAAAGCATGACTACCAAGTTTGTTATTCTACTCTTTTAAACCTCACTCCTACCAAAAAACAGAAGTCGGTTGCATATAGTGACGGCTTAGTGTGGCTATACCACAGTGTAGAAAGAAAAGTCAAATAAAATCAAAGAAAAGTCGAATAAAATCAAGTAATCAACAGCAATTACTATTTGAAAGAAATGTAGATTAATCGAACAACAACAGATATTTACATTTGATGAAGATTATGAGTGCAAGACTTACATTTGATGAAGATTGTGAGAGGACTCCTTCACCATAAAATCTTTTTCTTGTTCTCACCATAATGAATTCGGATAATTTTGAGGAAACTCCATCTGCAAAAGCCACAAAACTGGTGTTATTTGTATTTGAATTGGTCATTGTCAGTCCCAGTTCTAGTTCAGTCCAAGTCCAAGTCCCAGTTCTAGTTCAGTTTGCATAATAACTAACCCAAATGACTCAACCCATTGCATAATTGACTGCATAAAAACTGACCCAAATGACTCAACCCATTGCATAATTGACTGCATAAAATATTACCCAAATGACCTAGTAAAAACTGCATATAAGCTTAAACAATTGACTGCATAAAACCCTCACAGAATTCTCCTAACCACTTTGTTCTGCCGCCAAGGCATGTTTATTAAATTAAAAGAAATAATCAAAGAATGCAGAGAACATCAGAATCCCAAGAACCTCAGAGCCTCAAATCCCTTTTCCTTTGGCAAAATATATAATTCTAAACCTCACTCAGCTTCTAATCAAACCAACAAATTAAGCACCTAATCCAGCCAACCAATTTCTAAAGAACTTCATGTAGCAAATTAAACATAAAATTAAGCACCTAATTCAACCAACCAATTTCTAAACACCAAATACATCAATTAGCAATTTCTAAACCATATTTTTGAGCATCACACAAACATGAAACTATGTAAATACACAATTTTCATTTTCATTCAATAAAGCACCAATTTGAGGGGAAAGAACCCTAATTTTGCACAGAATCACACATATCAATGAAAATCAAAACCACAATACTTCGAACACCACTCGGGGAACCAACTTCGTGACACAACAAACCAAAGACCAAAACCGATCGGAGCACCAATCGAGAACACCAATCGGAACCCCAAAACCAATCGGAACACCAATCGGAACTCACGAGATAACAGCCACGATCACACCAATCCAACTTCGTGAAACACCAAAACCAAAACCAGATCCAGAGACGAAAACCAAAGAAGAATACAGATCCAGGGTTTGAAGACCAAAACCAAGGAAGAAGACGAACCAACCTCGTGCAACAACAAACGCCGGTGTGAGGGTCGCTTACCCGTTGTGGCGACGGTCGCCGGTGCGAAGGTCGCCGGTGGGGGGGCGACGGTGCGGTGGTCGCCCGTTGGGCGAGAGAGAGAGCAGAGCGAGAGGGAGAGCGCCGAGCTATGTCGCCGGTGGGGGGCGATGGTGCGGTGGTCGCCCGTTGGGCGAGAGAGAGAGAGCAGAGCGAGAGGGAGAGCGCCGAGCTATGTCGCCGGTGGGGGGGCGATGGTGCGGTGGTCGCCCGTTGGGCGAGAGAGAGAGCAGAGCGAGAGGGAGAGCGCCGAGCTACTGTAGTACTGTAGCTAAACGTTATATCTTTAATATATATATAATAAATTTATCAATTTAATGTAGAACTAGGGTTTTAGATGGGATTTGGGAGTTTAATATTTATGTCAAATAAAGTATAATAATGTAATCAATTATGTTTTGGTTCAACAAAGATGGTATGATCCAATTAAGAATATGAATGATAGTGAACGATTCAATAATTAGATTTATTGATTTAATATAGATTAAGTATGATGTGTGGAAAGGAATAATTAATTTAATAATTAATTATTTAAAGTTTGATGAAGGTACTTACTTATGAATAATATATTTGGATTTAATAATAGCGTTATGTGGCTGTGAACGATCTTAACTCTCACATCTCGACGTTTCTGCCATCAAGGTTGGCGTGTGACAGATTAGTATCAGAGCCCATAACTATAGGGATTTAGGTTATTAGAAATGGTGACCTAGACTATAGCGTATGCATGAACCTTATAGAATCATATTTCTATTCTTGTAAAAATACATGGTTTGCATGCTACATAATGCTATGCCTTCTTATGTGTAACTTGATGCCTTAGCATAAGATTGCCTTATGTATGCTTAAATTTTGTTACCTGTCTCCCCTAGACTTATCTTTGGCTCTTTGATTCTCCCCGACAAATGAAACTTCCTAAACTTATTCTCGACGACATGTGGAATCTACACTTATTATCGTGGGTTTAATTCCTTAGACTCTATGTCTAATCTATGAAAATCTCATCAAGGTTTTGATTTCATGAATCTAATAAATTTGTGTGACACATAGACACCCGTATTCTGGATTTCCTGGCAAAAGGCCTTCGGGCTAAGGCAAGCATATCGTATAAATCTCATTGCGAGACATGTTATGCTTACCTGGGGATTTATGGGGTGAGTGATAAACTATGGTCAACATACACAAGTTCTAAGGCAAATGGGTCAACTCACCTTGACGTGTCAATGTTTCCAAATGGTAATGCGTTACCAAATGGAACAATCCTATTTGTATTTTAAAAATATCAAAAAATCCTTGATTCCTTAAACTGGTTTTTCACCGAAATTCTAATATTTTCTTATTCCTATCTTACAGAATGTTCCCGTTAATATTGAACTCGTTTTACTCCTTAATTTCTATGTGTAAATATCATGACACGTTGTGTGCCTCTTGTAACTATCTTCATATCTTGACCAACGCGTTCATGGATCTTAATATATCCAAGGATATTGGGCGTCTAAACCAAATGGTTTTCAAAACTTTAAATTGTTCCTTATGGTTTTCAAACCTCCTTAAAGTGTGTTACATACCTGAAATCATGCAATGCTGAAAGATGGAATGCCAGCATCTCGAGATACTTTGGCTAGGCAAGGTATACGCATAAATCCGATTCGATCATTGAATCCGTTTATCTGACCTGGAACTCATGAGACGAGTGTTCGCTTGTAGGTACGCGTGTTTTCAGTAAAGTTGTGGTAGACGTAACACTTTAAGAAGTCAACGCATTTCCCATTTATTTTGAATCGAACGTTTACATCTCGTTGTTGCATTGCATCGTTTGGTCATTGATCTTGTTTTCCTGATTTAAACCATTCAAGATTTGAGAACCTATCATGATTGACTCTGTTATCCCGAACTTTAACCCTAACCCTAGCAAGCATGATTTTCTTTTCTTATTAATATTACATTGATGTAACTTGAAGTTTCTGAATTTCTAACCGATATTCTCCTTGTTTGCTAAGTCAAGCTTTGTAAAATCTTTTAATCGTCTTGCGCCGTAGGCAATGCAAGAATCTGCAAGTCAACTTATGACTAAGGACACTTATGTCTCCTAAATGATTCTATCTCATCAAAACAGGGGTGACTCCCTTACTTTGGTGATGACTTTCCGTTCGCTATTATTGTTCTTATGAAATTTCATCATCAAGATAGAAGTGAACCTCTTACCTTGATGACCATTTTTTTCTTCTTGTTCTTACGAATTCGTATTTTGCCAATGGAATTACCTCCTTAAAATAGGAGTAAAATTTCGTATCTCGATGACGGTTTTCAATTTTTCTATTTTGTGTTTTATGAAATCTCGTTCTTTGAATCGGGGTGATTTCCTTGTTTTGAGGACAGATTTCAATCATTTTTCTCTTGGAACTCGTATTTCACGAATGAAATAACCTCACCAAAATAGGATTGAATCCCGTACTTTGGTGATAAATGTTAATTCTTGATTGTTTTCTTGTTATTATGAAATCCAATCATCAAGATAGGCGTGAAAACCATACCTTGATGATAATTTCACCCGTTTAAAATTTTTTGGATGGTATTTTCCTCAAATGAATGACCTCATCAAAGTAGGAGTGAATTCTGTCCTTTGATGAAGTCTTTCATGTTGCTATATTATATTTCCATAAAACTCCACCATTAAGATAGGAGTGATTTTTCTTACCTTAATGGTAAGTTGCCTCGTTTTATTCTTGTGGATCCTTAACAATGAGTTAGGATCAAACTCTCGCTTGGTAGTTAAGAGTCATACTTTAGGAAATACACCACCAAGCTAGGAGTGATGACCATATCTTGATGACTATTCTCATTCCTTGATCTCAAACTTACCAAGGTTTTAAGACTTCAATTGACAAGAAACATGTAATAACTTGAAGGGTGAATACCGTTATCTGATTTATTGACGACAATGTTCAAGCCAGTCAAGCTTAAGCATGAATCTTGAACTCAAAAGGAGGTCTTTGTCACTTTAGGTTGACCCTAGTTCCAAGTCTGGAACATTTAAATTTTAAATCGATTTCCTTTCTCACGCCATTATGTTTCCATTTGTCATTTGAACTAGCTTTAAGGAACCTTTTATTTTCTTATGTATCGATTTTCCTTCGGGTTATCATCAACACCTAGTTGCACGATGATAACACTCTTAAAACAATCCTTCACACAAAATAAAGTCATTATAAACCTATGTCCTGTCTTTCTGGTTATACCAATGTACGGTTAGGTTCATGGGTTTGATGAACCTCGCGTGCAAGTTATACTTGGAAAGCTATTTGTGATTGTCTTTATCGTCAATATTCTGAATTATTTAAATTCTGATCCAATCATGAACGACATCTTTGTTCCATTCTTTACCTATAATTAAGGAATGCAATTCCCACTATTTTGGATAATCTTTGAACTCCTAATCTTGAAAATATCTAAACCTATATCTTGATTACGACTCACAAGACTTGTTGTTACATTCATTCTAATGTGGATAAAATGGTTCATGAATTTCCGCAATTGGTATTCGTGGTTGGGCATAAGGGAAAAGTGGACATAGCTTGGTGTATGTTCAAATTGCCTCGTATTTCTTGATGACATTTGGTGCATTATTGTCTGGTTGACTAGTTTCGCGCATTTCATAATGACTCGTGTGAGATAACAAGTCGAGAAATTGACTCGTACCTACCTCTAATAGTCGGTCATCGTGGTGTGGAGTTAAACATTGATCGTTAATTCTGATGATCGATTCATCTTCTGGTATTATCAATGACTCTAATCATCTTTGGGAACCCAGCTCAAAAACTCAGCCTATCGTTTCTTAATCTGACGGTTTGACCAAATGAACAATACGTATTCACAAGATATGCATTAAGCTTGTGTCGTATTATATAGTGACACTTGGGATTCTTAAATTCAGGCGGTCAACCTTTCATACAATTACGAGACTTTTTCAATGGCTTTAAGATGTTACTTTATTACATAACTTCATTCTAGATGTTTTATAAGTCTAATATACCCCAGGAACGCATCATCGTTTTCTAACGTTTCATGTGTCAAATTTCAAAGAGTTAGTTTGTTAATGATAATTTCCGCATCCACTGACAGAGTTCAAATCTGCATGCATCGTGTCAAGAACCCTGTAAAATTCCATAATTCGCAAAGTGAAGCATCTCACCTGTAATCAAACGCCAATCACAGTCCGTTAGTATACTTATCTTTCATCATAAGTCTCCTGTTTGTTTAGGTTTCATTCTTAATTTCGGGACGAAATTCTTAAAAGTTGGGGAGACTGTAACCTTTCGTGTTTTTCGTTAATTAAAAGATTAACATCGTTAATTCTTGTAAGGGCCTTATGGTCATTTATGAAACGTTGAGGGCTTCCTTATGGTGGTTTATTAGTTAGGTTGGAAGTTAATAACTTAATTCATTAAATAATAATGATAATAATAATGATAATAATAATAATAATGATGATGATGATGATGATGATGATGATGATGATGATGATGATGATGATGATGATGATGATGATGATGATGATGATGATGATGATGATGATGATGATGATAATAATCATATTAAGGGTAAACTTGTAAATAAATAAAAGTTTTATAAGTTTTATTATTGTAAAACTTGTAGTTAACTAATTTTAACATAAAATGATAATATTTAAACTCTAAGGAATAAAATGTAAAATTTGTTTTAAATGAAAATGTAACTTTCGGGTAAATAAGAAAAAACTCATAAACCACATGGACCAAATTGCAATTATTATAAATTGAACCCTTTTTTTTCACAACCCGTTTTTTTTTTCAGCCAAAACCACCGGCGAACTCCGGCGAGGGGTTAAAACCCCCTAAAGCTCACGTTTAACATCAAAAAATGAACCCAACCGGTTCGAGGTCTCGATTCGAACACAGGGCTATGTTTTAATTCGGAGTTCACACCTTCTACTACCGAAAAGAGGAGTTTACCACCGCCCACCTACGCGCTGGTGAAAACCACCTCGACCGGATCAGAGTAAACAACAATTTCGAATCAGGCCGCCTCGATTGTACTCGTATTCAAATCGAAACCGAACACTCATTCAAACTCAAAGCCGTTCAACAATTAAATCATGATAATCAACCAATTAATTCAGCATACACGTTAGAATGATTAAGATGAACTCATTATTAGACTTAATTCCAATTGAAATCGCGGTTAATGACATTTAAACCCACCTGTAACCTCCGACGATAACCTTAGTGCCGTTGGGCACCAAATCGTACAAATTGGGACTATAAAGTAGAGGGATAATGCCCAAAACACTCCCCTTAAACGCTCTGAACTCTCAATTTGATACAACACACACACACATCGACTTATTCAAGCTAGAACAGTCGACCTGTTCATCATGCTGTTTTCTCAGAAATCCATCGAATTCAGGTAATTAAAAACAGTTATACCCTCGATTAATCATGGGAAATGAAAGCCCTAAGGTTAATCTTGTTATCATTATCGATTGAGTGGCGTGTGGAAAGGAATAATTAATTTAATAATTAATTATAAAAAGTTTGATGAAGGTACTTACTTATTTAGATGACTTTAAAAATTATTTAAAATCATTTTATAAAGTTTTGAACTTCTAAATGATTTATTATAGAAATATTATAATACAAAATTTTAGTAATAAGAATAAAGTATATTATATTGTTTTATAAGTTTCAAGGGTTTAAAAGCTTAGAGAAAATAAACTAAATATGATATACATGGTTAAATGATTAGATGGTTAATTAATTATGTAAATATTTATTTAAATAGTCATTTATGTAAATAAACATTGTAATAGATAGATTTGAAGTGTTTTAATATAGAAAAGAACTAGGCATAATAAAATATAAATAAATTTTCAAAATCCTTGGAAATAAGCTTGATTTATCTATGATTAAAATAACCTAATGACCAATAATAACTTAATATTTTAAATAATTATTTAAAGCCTACTTTTATAAAAATAAACTAAGCATAATATTTGTTAGTAATATCTTATAAAAAAATATTAAAGTATTTAAAGTGATAAATTTGCAGAAATTAATTAGATAACTCTAAAAATAAACAAAGTTTACAAAACTATTTTTTTATAATTTTTAGAAAATTTATATAATTTCTATAGGCTGTAAAAACCTTAAAAAATGAATGAGGTGGCCCGGGTTTGAACCCGGGACCTCTAGTTGCGCATGCTTATGTTTTACCAGTAGACTAAGGGTCGCGGCCGTGTTATATCACGGCTCTTAGGTTTTATAAACGGAGTTTCAAAGCAATCCCCAATTCATATAAACCCTAGAATTAAGATCGATCAAATTGGCCATTCAATCGATAATGATAACAAGATTAACCTTAGGGCTTTCATTTCCCATGATTAATCGAGGGTATAACTGTTTTTAATTACCTGAATTCGATGGATTTCTGAGAAAACAACACGATGAACAGGTCGACTGTTCTAGCTTGAATAAGTCGATATGTGTGTGTGTGTGTGTTGTATCAAATTGAGAGTTCAGAGCGTTTAAGGGGAGTGTTTTGGGCATGAGCCCTCTACTTTATAGTCCCAATTTGTACGATTTGGTGCCCAACGGCACTAACGTTATCGTGGGAGGTTACAGGTGGGTTTAAATGTCATTAACCGCGATTTCAATTGGAATTAAGTCTAATAATGAGTTCATCTTGATCATTCTAACGTGTATGCTGAATTAATTGGTTGATTATCATGATTTAATTGTTGAACGGCTTTGAGTTTGAATGAGTGTTCGGTTTCGATTCGAATACGAGTATAATCGATGTGAACTCCGAATTAAAACATAGCCCTGTGTTCGAATCGAGACCTCGAACCGGTTGGGTTTATTTTTTGATGTTAAACGTGAGTTTTAGGGGGTTTTAACCCCTCGCCGGAGCTGGCCGGTGGTTTTGGCCCAAAAAAAAACGGGTTGTGAAAAAAAAACGGGTTTAATTTATAATAATTGCAATTTGGTCCCTATGGTTTATGAGTTTGCATCTCCTCCACCGTGAACCATCACATTCGACATCCCCTTCTATCCTCTCGTTCGGCTCTCGGCGGTCCCGTAGACCTCACGGTCTTCTTCACCAGAGACGTCCCTTCCGTGGTGGTCCCTCGCAACCGTCTTTAATCGCAATCAGCCAAAGAACCGTTCGAATGAAGGTCGCAAACAGTGATCGACGTAACTTTAATCTTGTTCAGTAAGGTTACTCGATCCCTACTCACATTCGATTGTTATGGTTTCGAGTTTCGGGTTATGGTTTTAGATATGGTCACGGTTCTTACGCTTGTCCTTGTGTGTGGGTTCGGTTTTGTTTTGATGTGCGATGATTCATAGGTTTTGTTTATTGCTCGTTGTTGCAATTAACCGTGGCTCTTGGTTCGCTGGATTGAACAGTGCTTGTACGTGATCGCGTTTGTATGTATAACCGTATGTATGTTGTGTGTGTGTCCTTTTCCTCATGCGTGTGTGTGTTACAATGTGTGAATGGGTGTGTGACAGTGTGTGCTCACGGTGTGTGAGGTTTGTGTGTATGTATATGCATGTGATTGTATATATGTATGTGTGTGTTTGTTGTTGTGTGCGTTGTGCAGTAGGTTGCATGTATCCATATTGTGTGTGTTTGATTTTTTTAGCCATGAACATGTGTGTATGTTGTTGTTGGTGTGTTGGTTAAACATGTATGATATATATATATATATATATATATATATATATATATATATATATATATGTATGTATGTATGTATGTATGTATGTATGTATGTATGTATGTATGTATGTATGTATGTATGTATGTATGTATGTATGTATGTATGTATGTATGTATGTATGTATGTATGTATGTATGTATGTATGTATGTATGTATGTATGTGTGTGTGTGTGTGATGGTTAGTGCTCTAATACGGATATTATGTATTAATGGATGGATGTAATGTATTGTGTATAATATATATTATTTGGGGTGAATAATAAACTTTATGTAATGTGTTCTAAGTAGAAAATGGATGAATAAGTATGGGTGTATGGTGTTTGTTCAATTGAGATTATTTAGGATGGTATGCGTAACTATGAATCTAATTCATAAGCCTATTATTAATATACATGTATGTACTTGGATGTTGTCGATCACCAACGTTTGGATGCTTAATATATTAATCTATGAGTAACAAATGTATGGTCTTGGTGTGTGATTTTATGATATATGTGCACATTATATATAACATATAATATATATAGATAATATATACGTATTGTGTATATACAATATATAAACTATGAAGTGTGTATATAGTATATATTATGTGATGTGGGGGTGCTGATGACTTGTATTATAACCGACACCATAACCGAGATGCGAACGCGAAACCGTACAACTCTTATATTTGTAATTAATAATTAATATTAATTATATACACATTAAATGAAATTCAGGTTGACTGGAACCCTAATCACTGTGTTTTCGTTTACTCATTGCTGTGCATTCAAGATGAGTTTTCACGGCCCCGTTTTATATTTTTTTCTTTTGGGGGAGAAGACATGCAACAATATTTTTGTTATGGTTGTCAGTATTATTGATATCGTCTGTTACGTTAGTGTAAACACATTTGAAAGTCCTTACAACATTACCGTTAGTGATGGGATTAACGAGCTAATTCTGAGTAGTACTACTGGGTTTGACAAACCCCTCCCGGGCTAGTCGCGTTAGCTTGATTGGAGGTTGAACGGGTGCGTAATTGACCTAATAATTGCCACGATCTGTGATAGACGTGGTGGAAAGATATAAAACACACACAGTCAGCTTCGGTTTGAAACATTAAGTAACTTGTTTATGGCTAGCTACCTATCGATATGCTTTATATATTAAACCATATGAAATGCTTTCTGATACATTACTTGCTGTTTAAACCTGTGACTCACCAACTTTATGTTGACACATTTTAACATGTTTTCTCAGGTCACAGGAACACATAAGGTTATAAATTCAACTAGGGATGCATTCATGGCATACATTACAACTCAATCGTTTTATTTTGTTATACATTATTAAGTTTTATAGTTTAAACGCATGTTGACATGGGTTATCGTTGACTTACTGTTTTCAAATCGCTTCCGTAAGTTTAAAACATTTATGATTGATTTAAAAACCTGAAATTCTTAATTAGTTGTTTTGCAATTATTGACTCTGTGTAACTGGTGATATCTGAGATCCTGGTGTGTCACACGCCTGACAGTAAAATCCCGTTAGCGGATTTTGAAGGTGTGACATCATTCCTGTCTCTTAGTGTATAATAATAACACAAAACATTCAACTACGTGCTAGGTAGGATTTGTAGTTTCTAGATACCTATTTAGATCATGAATGATTAGATGGCTATTTTGATGGTACTCTTGAAATTTTAAGCGAATAATTAAAACTAGGGACTTCTAGTGGGAGGTGTTGGTAGGAGGAGTAAAGAAACACATGATGCGTGACCCTCGCGTGATTTGTAGCTTATTGACATTGGCCCTTTATAGGTGAAACATGTTGCTTATTTGATGTATGCACTATCTTCGGGTTGTCTTGCTATTACGTATGCTTGTGCTTATGTGATGTATACTTATGAGATGTATGCACTAAAGTCTGGTTGTTATGCTCATTAATATACTTATGAATATGCCTATGCTTATTCTAAACTCGTATGTGAATTGTATGTGTTGTATGCTCTATAATATGCTTTAAAATCTGATTGATATTGTTTTCGAGTCGGGTGTCTCTTTGGAAGCGGTCTCTCTATCTCTCAAGATAGAGGAAAGACTCGGCATCACCTACCCTTCTAAGACTCTGCTTTTCAGTGGGATATACTGGGTATGTTTGTTTTATTTCAATGGAGGCTCTCCACATAACAATTTATGCAATTTTTGGTGATTGGGTTGAATCCAATTTCTTGAATTTAGCTAGATTAATTGATGTTTTCAACTAGCATCGGATCTAAATATAAACTTTAGCAAAAGTAAGGTTTACTGGGTGGGGGTGGACTTGAACCAAATTGGTTGTATGACCAACATACTTAGATGTCAACTGGATTCCGTTCCCTTCAGGTAGTTTAAAACTTCAGTTTGGGTTCTTTTTTTGTGGGTCTAAAAATATATAATCTTAGTTTAATCCTATTTTAACAAAAATAATTTTGTGTCTAATTTTTGTAATATACATAATTAAATCCTACTATAACGAACTTGGTTTTGCTCCCATTCATAAATAATCATAGATCAGTTGCTGTTTATAACCATTACATTTGAAAAATGACATCTTACATTCAAAACTTATCTATCAAGCCTTTGACCGACAACGATAAAAGCTAAAATTTTAAGGCCCATGGATATTGATATTATGGGCTTCTTTAAATTAAAGCCACTGTGGGCTAACGAGAAATATATTATTTTGGCACAGATAACGGTCAACTGACCCTTTAAAGCTTTATTCTCGTCTATATACAAGTTGGATATCGATTAAACGTTAAAAGTGGTGGACCTTTAGAGATATTCTCATGTTGTTTCGCAAAAGGCGTTTGGAATCATATCACATGGTGCAACATATCGAAATTAGGGGGAACTCAGTTAGGTACTTGATTTTCTAAGTCACTAAACACATTAAAACCATAAAATAAGTTAACTTATATTATATTTGTGGAAATGTTATGGTCATTTTGGAAGTCTTGAGACGAGTTATTCAATAACAAGAATATTGCATCCAACTAAAGTTGTGGTGGAGATTAAGGCATCTGCATTCCTATAGATAAGAGTCTATGTAGATTAAGGTTGTTTAAGGCATCTATAAGCTTAGAAACATCATATATTATGCTTAAAACTTGTTTATTAGATTCATTTTGATTATGTAGCTCAACTAGGGAAAACAAGTCAATTTGCTCATAAACGAGTTTAGACTTAAAACTTGGCATATGAAGCGTGATGAAATTCAGTTTGGTGTATTTTAAATGTAACATGTAGATAATGGAGACGACAACAGTCCTTTGATGCTGCCAAGCTATAAGGGTATGTTTAACGATCAACGTTAAGTAGCCTTGTTTACTCAATTTGAAAAGTGTCAAATTTTATAAACCCCTAAACTCCACTAATGAATGTTTATAATTAATATATATTGTAGTCACCACCAGCGTAAGGGAAAAGTTGAATTGATCGGAGTTGGTTGAATAGCTTAGTAGAGTCGCTAAGATCGATGGACATTTGTGCTAGGGAAAGAACGCCAATAAAATTTGTACAATACCTTCATACATATGTACAACACTTTTATACATAAAAATAGTGGTACTTACTAATATAAATTACATAATTTTATCTCATGTGACATCATTGTTTCTATTATCCACTATAAGTTATTAAGTTTGGTATTTAAATCTAGAACAAAGTCAAAGTTTTGAAGTATTAAATGCATTAAATGATAGTACATGCATTTAATAGTTGTAACCCTTGCTTAAAAACTTGTAAATACAAGTTGATAATTAGAATATATTAAATTTTGCTTATAAAAGCACGCTGATTAGATAGTCATTTGTGCTGAAAATAATAACTTGAATTTGAAGGGTTTAAATAAACGGGCTGAGTGCATATTTCTTCCTAAAACAAAGAACACATCTAAGTGTTCGTGTAAAGGATACTATTCTAAAATCAACCAAAAAATTGCTATGTAATTAATTGATTTGGTAGTGATTTCATATGTTATTTTATTTTTTTTAACGGCCAACGGATCTTTTAAGCCCGGTCACCCGGGTAAATCCATTAACGAAAGATCACCCACACCCGAGAACACAGACAACGCCGGTGACCCGGCTCGCCCACCATTCCAATGGAAACTCACCACCCAAAGGCACACTGTGGTAAAACTCTTGGCTCACTTGAAACATATTGCACCTAGTGAGACTCCAATCCATTACCTCCATTTTAAAAAATCATAGGGTATCTCCTCCTAAACCAGCTGATCTCGGAGTCATTGGCCACATGTTATCTTACTGCACTCATTTTACCATATGTCGAAAATTTAATTTTTTTTTATTGAACGCACTTTAAAATACAAAATTGTTATAAAATACGAAGATTTTCTAACACAGTGGATTTTTCAAAATGAATAAAAAAACAACTCTAAAACGTCATATTTTTAAAAAAATTATATCATTGTTTTATTATTTAAAATAGTTACTTATACGAAATTTTAATCATATCTTATATTATAATATCGTTTAATAATTCTAAATTTTATTATAAATTATTTGATATTTTTATTATTCAATATGTATAGTACATAAAATACCTAACCTAATTTGAAGTATATTACTTTCATAATTGAGTTCAAAGAACCTAGCTAACTTATGTAATCGATATAAAGTGTCATATTAAGGCTAATGAACCTCACATGGATATTTGATGTGACGACATTAACATTCGAGTCAGACTTCACACTATGTAACCAAGGATTTGACACTTATAATTAAGATATATGAAACTTACAATGTCGTTTGAAGGCTTAACTGATCTTCGCAAATGAATTTAAAATTGCATTGTTTTGTAATATGTTAAATTAATAACTATGAGTTAAATTTTATAGCTTGACCTAACAATAATAAGGTTTTAACGTAGTATTGACACTTATAATTAAGATCTAGAGGTCACTATTTTTCGGTGAAAATTGTAACGAAGCAACATAAATTTTTTCGGGTTGTCAGTTCTCGTCGGGTCAGAATATAACTAAATTGTATTGAAAATGCTAAAAAATACAATACCAAAAGAAATCAATTCTTTCATTCCGAAAGATCTTATGAAAAATCATCTAAATCAATTCTTGTCAGATTACTATTACTAGATGAATAAGAAATATTCGATCATCTTCTTTTCACAACAAAACGATCCATGTTACTAAAATATATCATACACATATTATGAATTGTGATGAACTAAATAACTAAAGAATACAAAATTAGAGCTTGAACATAAATACCAAAATCATCAAACAAATTAACAAACAAATAAGTGAAATGACAACAACGTTGAATCTTTATTTTTAGACAAATTATAAATACATAAAAAACTAATTTATAAACTAACCTTGAATCTTGAAAGATTGAATAGTCTAAAGACAAAACAGATAAATAGGCTGCCTATCACCCGTTGTCGGAGTTGATGGCCGCCGACAACAGGGAGTAGCAAGCAGCAATAGTTCGATGGGGGACTAGGGGAGCACCAGGTCGATAGGAGGCTAGGAGGCTGGAGCTAGGGTTGTTCACGAGTCGAGCCGAACCGAGCGGACCTTTGCTCGTGCTTGGCTCGTTTCCAAACCGAACCGAGCCGATCGGCTCGTTTACAACCGAGCGGAAAATCGAACGAGCATTTTTCGAGCGTTAAATTTTCGAGCGAGCGCAAACGAATGGCAAATAATTTATACAACCCAACTATCTTGTGTGTCATACAATTTATACTGCAGCGAATAAGGTTTAATAACTTAAAAATCAGCCACATTTAATTACATAATACTTTCATGGATGATAACACGTTGTGACTGACGATGAAGCTAGCTAAGTCTGTAGCCGATAAGACGGAAAACATATTGCAGATAACGGCGACGGTGAGAGTGAGATGATCAAAAAAATATCTTTTAACGGCTTAGGATTTTACTTTTGTATTAAGTGTAGAATTCTTTATTAGGTTGATTGATCAAATATGCATAAATAGAATTATATATTTGTATATAATGGGTCAAATCTACTAGAGCACTACGTATAAACTATATAGACATATTAATTCGATCCAAACTGAACCGAGCGGACCTTTGCTCGTGCTTGGCTCGTTTACAAACTGATCCGAGCCGATCGGCTCGTTTACAACCGAGCAAAAATTCGAACGAGCATTTTTCGAGCAAATTCCGAACTAGCGTCAAACGAGCGTCGAGCGTCGAACGGTTTGGACAACCCTAGCTGGAGCAGGTCGTGAGGTTGTCTGGGAGCGGAGAAGGCTATTAGGGGTTGGAGTTTTTAAGAACGTTAAAATTAAGAATAAATTCGTAAATTTACAGATTAAATTGTGGAAGAAAATGGGAGACTTGCATCTTGCAAGGATCAAACCTGCAACCTCTTCCCCACGACACCACTCGCATGCGTGTTTACCAGTGAAGCAATAGCATATTTAAGTTATAATCTGAACATAAATTTATTAATGGCTCACCTCTTAAAAATTATGGGTTCACCTCTTAAATAACTATAGGTTCACTCAAAAATTCGGTAATATACGTTATACTACCGTGTCAAAAATCAAAGAGGTCACTTGAGCTCCTTCTTTTAGGCATAGTTCCGCCCCTGCATTTACATACACTTTAAAATTCCAAATCTTAATTGAGTTGAAAATGGAGGTGAAGACGGAAATCATAGGTTTAGCTTGAAATAAAAGGTAGTCTTGTTCTATGTTGTTTTACGGCATTTAAAATTATCTATGTCATAACTATTAATTTTGACTTTAGGTTTACTCTTTAAGAAAATATAAATTCTTTTTCAATCGTTTCCAAATGTTTTTAAATGTAGTTATGTGTTTAAAACTTGTATATTCATTTAGTATTACTAATGTCTCGTATGTGATGTATACTTTTAAGTAAATTAATCCAAATCAAGAAGAAAAAAAATAGTTGAGCCTCGATTGATGAGGCTGAAAGTTTAGGAGCTTGTTTCCCTTATTATGATGAGCTCTTTATGAACTATGATTTGGCTTCAACTTACATATCCGTTACTTATATTTGTAAATTAGCCGGTTTTCGATTCCAAAGTTTTAGTTTCACAAATATGTAAACTCTTCTTAATCTTCCTTTACGTGTTCAAAATTTAAAATTTGAAAGTTTGAAACAATTTTATGAAATATAATAAACAAACCAAATAATATTATAAAAACACGTTTACAAACGATGGAAGGATCATTTCTTTCCCGACCCTCATGAAACCGTACGTAATGCTATCTGATCATAAGTTGCCATGTTATTAGAATTATTTACAATTTTTAACTATCCATAAGAGTTATATTATTTTTTTAAACCCATTTGAGCTCTTAACATTTTTTAAAATAAAAATAAATTACATAACTAATATTTAAAAAGGCTAAAATAAAAAATATATATATATTTTCACTAAAAAAATACCAAAATAGCAAAATAAATATAAAATATAAAATTTGTCTACTCGTCATTTGAAGTTGAAATGCTCAAGTTTGCTAGACTCGCAATTTGTTCTATACATAATATCAAATGCTAAAAACGAGTGTCAAAACTACCTACGAGAACAAAAGAATTAACTTTAAAATAACTCTGTTTATATTAAAATTTATACGGGCATAATATATTTTAGAAAAAAAAAGTAAAAAATTAGCCTTAAATTAAGTATTAGATTAACTAAGTTAGTCCCCGTGTATTACACGGATTGAATAAATAAAATACTAAATAATTAGTAACAAAAATTTATGCATTATAAAATCACGCTTGAAGATAAAATATGATTATAATTACGTACAAATACCTATTTTAAGTAAATAAATAATTATGTATTTTTTCTTAAACTTTTGTTTTATCAAAAATTATGATTTTTATATAAAAAAGTTGTGAATTTAAATATTTTGTTTTAAGTAAAATGATTTTTTTAAAGTTTATTGTATTCAGTATTTTATAAAATTTTTGTTTTTAAAAAGTGTTTTTAAAAAAAATAGGTTTTTAATTAATTAAATTATATATTTTTTAAATTTGAAAATGGTATGAGTAATATTCTTAGTATTCAATATTATTTACTAATAATATAGAGAAATAATAAAGTAAGTATAATGACGTTCACAATTGTTTCACGTTTATTTTAGTTTTTCTATAGATAGATAGGTATGCTAAAACTCATTAATTAAACGAATTATAGTTAGTAATAAACAAAAAGAGTTACAGTATAATATTTTAATATAAAATATAATTAAAATATACATAATAGTTCAACAAAACAATTATACTATTTTTGACCACCTTATATAAACATATTCATTTTTAAACATACGTTTAAGATATTAAAAAATAATTTTGTATAAAAATCTTATTTTTTAAAACTCTGGTTTGTAATTATTCTTGTTGTTTTAGTAAGTCAGTTTATAAAAAATTTCAGATGTATATAGTTTTTTAAAGCAAAACTATTTAAAATATTTTTTATAAAAAATTTCAGATGTTTATAGTTTTTTTAAAGCAAAACGATTTAAAATATTTTGTTTAAAAACTGTTTAGTGTTTTAGAAAATTTCATATTATATAAAAGTTTAGTTTTTTATTATTTATACTTAATTAAAAGATGTGATTTATAATTTCTTTAATAAAATGTATTTTTAAAAAAGATAGTTTGATTTTAAAAAATCTAAATAAGAAAGAGAAATATAGCAATTAATAAAATTTATTTTAATAAGAGAGAGAAATTTGTATGAGCATTTAAATTAGTATAATACCCTTTTGGAGGGAAAACTAATAGTGTGGATGTCTAGAAAAATGATAAGCGGTAAAATAGTGGGTTAAGAGAATGACAAGTGTCAAAAGAAACATTGCTTTATTAGATACTATAGATAAATAAAAATCAGAAAGTACATATGCCTTGTTGAGGGTGGTGACATTACGAAATATTGAATGTGAATTTACGGCTTTGCATCTCTTTTGTCCGCCTCACATGCGGGTTCATGAACCCGATATGGATCCTTTCCTCACTATCGTTTTTAATTGCGACGGTGTATCCACCTTACATGCCAAATCCACAAACCCTCAACCCGCAATTGTCATGTCCACCCTAAAGGATGGTCCTAAAAAGCCAATATCCCTTTATACTATCTTTCCATTTTATTCTTAAAAAAGATGTGTTAAACAATGACACTATATATGTCATGTGCACACACCCGTTTTCATTTAAGACATTATTTCAAAAAGAACACTAACTAGTAACTATCTTTGTCGTCTTAATATTTAGAGAAAAACACTTATCTTAGTATTAAAGGTGTTAGAAACCCTTCTAATAAAGTAATATACTGTCACGACCCTCCAAAACACAGATCGCAACACCTTGATTTTTACCGATTAGGGGCATATTTGAAGCATGCAAGGCTGCCCGGAAGACTCCGAGACAACCCACACAATTCTGTGGCAACATGGCAATCTCAGAAATCTCTAGAAGACACTACAAAAATCTAGCCATGAACACCAGATCAAAGTAGAGAATTCCATGTAAAATATCTAGATATTAAGCAAAGAATTATCTAGATATTAGATTAGCTAATATTTAAGATATTTAGATTACCAAATATCTTAGATATTTAGATTAGAAGTATCTTAGATATTATGTAAAGAAAGGTCTAGATATAGAAAAATCTAGAAAGACATGCAACTAGTATAAATAGGGTGGTAATGCCTCATTTACAAACCACCTAAGCTCCTTGTAACATCAAAGTCTTGTACTTATATTTGTAGTAATTAATACAAGCTTATTACTTGTGTTGTAAACATACACCACAAGCTTCTTACTTACGCACTACAAATCTAACGTTCCCTTACAAAGACTTCCGCTGCATAAACCATCCACCCGAGATCAAGAAGGCTGACTTAGAACGAATCTAAGTGCCGCACGAGAACTGAACAAGTCAGTCCGTGACAAGTGGTATCAGAGCCGTGCCGACTCATTGGGATGGCATCTAATCTAGAGAAGGTTGTAGTCGCAAGCGTTGCAGAAGACGAGACCCGTGGAATTGAGCAGGCTCGTAAAGGTGACAAGAGAACTCGAAGCATGTCCAAAGACTTAGTTGCAAGCATGGACAAAAGAGTTGAAGATGTCAAGGTAGCATTGTCTGAATTCAAAAACGAAATGGAGGAATTCAAGGCTGAAGTCGATATCTTCAAAACACATACCTACGACTCTTTGCAACATGTTGAGTCGTTAGGTAATGACTTCAACGAAATGCAAAGCGACCTCAAACTCGCCCTCTCCTTGATAAGGAAGGAGATGGAAGAGGCATTCACAAGGGAGTTGGGTCAACTAAAAGCTAACTTCGAAAGGGAAATCAAAGACTTGCAAACTGAACTAAGTGTTTGCAAGCGCGCACTAGCAATCGGAGGTGACAACATGATCCATGCCTCTACAAAGGTGGGCATCCCCAAACCATCACCATTCGTTGGTAAACGAGAGGCGAGGGCTGTGGATGACTTTCTTTGGGAGATGGAACAATACTTTGAGGCCATCGATATTATCGATGACGCCAAGAAGATTAAGACGGTGACTCTTTACTTGAAGGAGACCGCAGCTTTATGGTGGCGACGAAAGCACATGGAGATTGAGAAAGGTACGTGCACCATACAAACTTGGACTGATTTCATAAAAGAAATCAAGAAACAATTTTATCCGGAAAACGCTGAACACGAAGCAAAGATTCGGCTTCCTAATCTAAATCAAAAGGGTAGCATCAAGGACTACGTCAAAGATTTCACTACCCTTATACTAGAAATTCCGGACTTGTCACCAAAGGACTCTCTCATATACTTCATCGATGGCTTACAAACATGGGCAAGAACCGAACTTGAACGAAGAAATGTTCAAGACTTGTCCTCAGCCATCGTTGTTGCCGAAAGCCTGATCGACCATAATGAAAGGCGATCACAAAAAACCATCGTTATGGAGGATAACGATGAAAAAGGTGGGGGGAGCGAGACCCCATAATAATATCCAAAGTCAGAATCGAAAAGAAGACAATCGACGACCACCAAGATATGGGAAGGAGGTACAAATGATCAAAGGATGTTTCCTTTGCGATGGACCGCATAATGCGCGGGATTGTCCGAAAAAGGCTAAACTTACAGCCTTGATCAGATCTGATGATGAACCATCAGAACCAGAAGACGTTCGTCTAGGAACAATACAACTTCAACTACTTAATGCGTTAAGTACAGTTGAAGGCAAGCCCTTGGTGATGGCAAACCAATCAAACCAGACCATAACCAGAGACAACCCACAGTCAGAATCAAAGGGACTATGGTTCGTAAAGATGGAAATAAAAGGTCAACCTGTGAAAGCGTTGGTTGACATCGGAGCAAGCCACAACTTCATCTCACCTAAAGAGGCTCGAAGACTTGGCTTAAGGATCACCACACAAGAAGGATGGATCAAGGCCGCCTCAGGAGACACCAAACCAATAGAAGGAGCAGCATGGGGCGTAAAAACAAAGATTGGCAAATGGACAGGCAAGCTGCACTTCTCAGTCGTCCCACTAGACGACTATGATATCGTGCTAGGGATGGATTTCTTCTAAAAAGCAAAGGCCTGCCCAGTGACATTCATTAACACCATGCACATCATCAAGGGAGACCAAGTGCACACCGTTACCTAGAAACCAGATACAAGGCGTCAAGGCAAAACCATCTCTATCTTGAAACTCATGAAGACAACTCATGAGGCATCCAGGCAACACGATGAGGACGTCGTCGCATTAGGTGGGGGAGAATGTCATGACCCGCCAAAACACAGATCGTAACACCTTGATTTTTACCGATTAGGGGCATCTTTGAAGCATGCAAGGCTACCCGAAAGACTCCGGGACAACCCACACAATTCTGTGGCAAAATGGCAATCTCGGAAATCTCTAGAAGAAACTACAAAAATCTAGTCATGAACATTAGATCAAAGTAGAGAATTCCATGTAAAATATCTAGATATTAAGCAAAGAATTATCTAGATATTAGATTAGCTAATATCTAAGATATTTAGATTACCAAATATCTTAGATATTTAGATTAGAAGTATATTAGATATTATGTAAAGAAAGGTCTAGATATAGAAAAATCTAGAAAGACATGCAACTAGTATAAATAGGGTGGTGATACCTCATTTACAAACCACCTAAGCTCCTTGTAACATCAAAGTCTTGTACTTGTATTTGTAGTAATACAAGCTTATTACTTGTGTTGTAATCATACACCACAAGCGTCTTACTTACGCACTACAAATCTAACGTTTCCTTACAAAGACTTCCGCTGCATAAACCATCCACCCGAGATCAAGAAGGCTGACTTAGAACGAATCTAAGTGCCGCACGAGAACTAAACAAATCAGTCTGTGACATGACACTACAAAAATCTAGCCATGAACACCAGATCAAAGTAGAGAATTCCATGTAAAATATCTAGATATTAAGCAAAGAATTATCTAGATATTAGATTAGCTAATATCTAAGATATTTAGATTACCAAATATCTTAGATATTTAGATTAGAAGTATCTTAGATATTATGTAAAGAAAGGTCTAGACATAGAAAAATCTAGAAAAACATGCAACTAGTATAAATAGGGTGGTGATGCCTCATTTACAAACCACCTAAGCTCCTTGTAACATCAAAGTCTTGTACTTGTATTTGTAGTAATACAAGCTTATTACATGTGTTGTAAACATACACCACAAGCGTCTTACTTACGCACTACAAATCTAACATTCCCTTACAAAGACTTCCGCTGCATAAACCATCCACCCGAGATCAAGAAGGCTGACTTAGAACGAATGTAAGTGCCGCACGAGAACTGAACAAATCAGTCCGTGATAAGTGGTATCAGAGCCGTGTCGACTCATTGGGATGGCATCTAATCTAGAGAAGGTTGTAGTCGCAAGCGTTGCAGGAGACGAGACCCGTGGAAGGGATGAGGCTCGTAAAGGTGACAAGAGAACTCGAAGCATGTCCAAAGACTTGGTTGCAAGCATGGACAAAAGAGTTGAAGATGTCGAGGTAGCATTGTCTGAATTCAAAAACTAAATGGAGGAATTCAAGGCTGAAGTCGATATCTTCAAAACACATACCTACGACTCTTTGCAACATGTTGAGTCGTTAGGTAATGACTTCAACGAAATGCGAAGCGACCTCAAACTCGCCCTCTCCTTGATAAGGAAGGAGATTGATGAGGCATTCACAAGGGAGTTGGGTCAACTAAAAGCTAACTTCGAAAGGGAAATCAAAGACTTGCAAACCGAACTAAGTGTTTGCAAGCGCGCACTAGCAATCGAAGGTGACAACATGATCCATGCCTCTACAAAGGTGGACATCCCCAAACCATCACCATTCATTGGTAAACGAGAGGCGAGGGCTGTGAATGACTTCCTTTGGGAGATGGAACAATACTTTGAGGCCATCGATATTGTCGATGACGCCAAGAAGATTAAGACGGTGACTCTTTACTTGAAGGAGATCGCAGCTTTATGGTGGCTGTAGTTTAGTGGTAAGAATTCCATGTTGTGGCCGTGGAGACCTAAGCTCCTTGTAACATCAAAGTCCTGTACTTGTATTTGTAGTAATACAAGCTTATTACTTGTGTTGTAAACATACCCCACAAGCGTCTTACTTGCGCACTACAAATCTAACGTTCCCTTACAAAGACTTCCGCTGCATAAACCATCCACCCGAGATCAAGAAGGCTGACTTAGAACGAATCTAAGTGCCGCACGAGAACTGAACAAGTCAGTCCGTGACTACTAGTTCAGTTCTCGTGCGGCACGAGAACTACTAGTCACGGACTGACTTGTTCAGTTCTCGTGCGGCACTTAGATTCATTCTAAGTCAGCCTTCTTGATCTCGGGTGGATGGTTTATGCAGCGGAAGTCTTTGTAATTGAACATTAGATTTGTAGTGCGCAAGTAAGACGCTTGTGGTGTATGTTTACAACACAAGTAATAAGCTCGTATTACTACAAATACAAGTACAGGACTTTGATGTTACAAGGAGCTTAGGTGGTTTGTAAATAAGGCATCACCACCCTATTTATACTAGTTGTATGTCTTTCTAGATTTTTCTATATCTAGACCTTTCTTTACATAATATCTAAGATACTTCTAATCTAAATATCTAAGATATTTGGTAATCTAAATTTCTTAGATATTAGATAATCTAATATCTAGATAATTCTTTGCTTAATATCATGATATTTTACATGGAATTCTCTACTTTGATCTAGTGTTCATGGCTAGATTTTTGTAGTGTCTTCTAGAGATTTCCGAGATTGCCATGTTGCCACCATAAAGTTGCGGTCTCCTTCAAGTAAAGAGTCACCGTCTTAATCTTCTTGGCGTCATCGACAATATCGATGGCCTCAAAGTATTGTTCCATCTCCCAAATGAAGTCATTCACAGCCCTCGCCTCTCGTTTACCAACGAATGGTGATGGTTTGGGAATGTCCACCTTTGTAGAGGCATGGATCATGTTGTCACCTCCGATTGCTAGTGCGCGCTTGCAAACACTTAGTTCGGTTTGCAAGTCTTTGATTACCCTTTCGAAGTTAGCTTTTAGTTGACCCAACTCCCTTGTGAATGCCTCATCCATCTCCTTCCTTATCAAGGAGAGGGCGAGTTTGAGGTCGCTTCGCATTTCGTTAAAGTCATTACCTAACGACTCAACATGTTGCAAAGAGTCGTAGGTATGTGTTTTGAAGATATCGACTTCAGCCTTGAATTCCTCCATTTCGTTTTTGAATTCAGACAATGCTACCTCGACATCTTTGACTGTTTTGTCCATGCTTGCAACCAAGTCTTTGGACATGCTTCGAGTTCTCTTGTCACCTTTACGAGCCTCCTCCCTTCCACGGGTCTCGTCTCCTGCAACGCTTGCGACTACAACCTTCTCTAGATTAGATGCCATCCCAATGAGTCGACACGGCTCTGATACCACTTGTCACGGACTGACTTGTTCAGTTCTCGTGCGGCACTTAGGTTCGTTCTAAGTCAGCCTTCTTGATCTCGGGTGGATGGTTTATGCAGCGGAAGTCTTTGTAAGGGAACGTTAGATTTGTAGTGCGTAAGTAAGACGCTTGTGGTGTATGTTTACAACACAAGTAATAAGCTTGTATTATTACAAATACAAGTATAAGACTTTGATGTTACAAGTATACTATCTTTCCATTTTATTCTTAAAAAAGATGTGTTAAACAATGACACTATATATGTCATGTGCACACACCCGTTTTCATTTAAGACATTATTTCAAAAAGAACACTAACTAGTAACTATCTTTGTCGTCTTAATATTTAGAGAAAAACACTTATCTTAGTATTAAAGGTGTTAGAAACCCTTCTAATAAAGTAATATACGCTTCAAAAATCTTCCAACTTTGACACCTTTGTGAATGATGCCCACCAGGGTGAATGGTAATTGTAAAGGATGGTACAAAAGAACCCTTTACTCCTCAATACTAGCTTTCCTATCATTCTTGGAGAAAAAATGTTGAACACTGAAATTAAATGTGTGATGCACCCATACATTTTCACTGAAAGAAATTTTATCTAGAGAAGAATACGTATCATTTTAACTGTCTTAGTATTTAAAGAAGAACACGTATCTTAAAATTAAAGGTGTTAGGAACCCTTCTTATAGAATAAGTTGCGCTCGAAAACGATAAGTTCTTCCAAATTTGCTACCTTTATTTGATTTGACTTGCACCAGCCAACTCTCCGTCGCGAACAACGCAGACTAGGTTCACCTTTGTGCATGTGAAGGGATTTTGTCATCTTTGATTGATGCATTTTTTCAATTGTCACATGTAGTTTCATATTTTAAAAAGTTTTGAAACAATTTTATGAAATATAATAAACATACCACATGCTAGATCATGAGGTTTGGTAGTGAACGGTTAATGACGTCCACCAAGCTGATAAACGATGGTACCCAATAACCATCTATTTTTCTATACTATCTTTCTTATTGTTCTTAAAGAAGAAATGTTGAATGTCTTAATTATATTTGTGTCATGCACTCATACATTTTAACATGAAGACATTATGTCTCGAGAACACTTAGGTGCTCTTTGTTTCTAAAGAGGTAAAACGTCTGCAGTCTGCAGACCACATCTGCAGACATCTGTAGGAGAAGAGGTGGACCAAACCGCTGCAGCCTGTATGAAGAAGACTGTTTGTTTTGTAACGTCTGCAAACTGCTGAAATAAACTGAAATTAATAAAAAGTTAAAATAAACAGAAATTTAAATAAACTGTCACAATAAACTGAAATTAAAATAAATTGTTAAAAGAGTTATACAATGCTGAATTAATATAAATTAAACCACAACAACATTTTTTTGATCATTCATTCCATATTATTTCCGAATGACACATTCATTAACTGCTCAGCAATTTCATCTCGTAACTGAGTCATGTATTCCCGATTTGATGCAGTACCAAGTCCTTCAACCTCATCTTCATCAGCATCAACGTTCGCATGTCTATTTCCTAGCGACATATCGGGTTGATCATATTGTGTAAAGAAATCATCGCTCAAACCCTCTTTCCTTATAAAGTTATGTAGCGCGAAACATGCAATGGTTATATTCCATTGTGTAACCAACGGAAATGGCGCCATCCTCTTCAATATTGGGAATCGTGCTTTCAACACACCATAAGCGCTCTCAATAACGTTCCGAAGTTTTGCATGTGCATGGTTAAATTTTTCTTTATTTGTTAATGCTCTTCTTCGACGAAAATCTCCAAGCCAATACCTCACATTACGATATGGAGCCATAAACCCTCGTATGTTTGCGTATGCGGCATCACAAAGATAATATTTATCTGTATAAATATAATTAATTAGCATATTAAACTAAAATGAAAGTATTTAATAAATCATAAACAAACCTGGTGGTGGAAACGGAAATGGTCCATCTGGATCCGATAATGCATCTGATAAAATTCTGGAATCATGTGCTACTCCTTCCCAGCCGGCAACGATAAACGTAAAAATCATGTTAAAGTCACAAATTGCTAGTACGTTTTGATAGCAATCTCCTTTTCCCTACCTCTATATAAATCTTGTTTTCCAGTAGGGACAATAGCATGTACCAAAGTTCCATCTAGTGCACCAACCGCTCCTTTAAAAATCCGTCGTATCCTTTTGTTATGTCCCGGAATGTTTGGATTTGGATTGAAAGTAGTTGGGACTATCATATCTTTGGCGAAAACCATCATTTTATCCAATACTTCATAAAAAAAATTATGAATTGTTTGTTTCGAGTGTTGAAATCTACGCTTGATAACCACATATGTAACATCGCGTATTTTCGTTAATAAAAGTTAATTTTGTTTAAAACGTCGATGTTGATGCCAATAATTACAATAATCATAATAATAATAATAATAATAATAATAATAATAATAATAATAACAATAATAATATTAATAATAATAAAAATAATAACAATGTTTATATAAAAAAATTATTATATAAATTAAGTGCAGGGGGTAAATGTGTAATTTATAAAACTTAAAAACTAAGTTTACAACCTAAACTAACACATTCCAAACCACAGGGGCCATTCTTGTAAAATTCGAAAACATCCCAACCCCACCCCCTTCTTCCCCGTTTCTTTTTCCTTCACCACGATCAGCCGAAGTGGAGCAAAATCGGCCACTACCATTTTTATAATCAAAATTTAACCCGCATTAACGAACTATGAACCTTTTATAAACTTCCTCTGAGTTTAATTTTATTCAAAACAATCAAGAACACCCCATTCGAATACCAACTCATCCGCGACCTGCAACTCAAACAAAACCCATTCTGCGATCGATTTTAACAAAAACTGATAAAGGGCTTTTAATCCCCATCATCATTCAAAGCTTCCTTCAAGTTTAATTTGATTATAATCATTGTTTAAGCATCACTCGATCACCACATTGTCGCGGTCTGTTCATCGATGAGTTCAACATCAATTCATCATCATAAGGGTAATTCGACACACACACACACTCGGTTTTACATGAGGGTCAAAAGCCCTATGAATTCAGATGCATTAAGAATCGAATTGAACCTCAATTTGATCGGATTCGAACCTAGGGCTCGAAGGTGATTTTGGGGTTTGGTTAATTTGATTTATAACAATTAAAAACCGAGTTCTAACGCGGCTTAGGCCTTTGTTCCACCGGTCCTGCGCTCCCATGTCAAACAGGAGGTCCCGGGTTCGAACCGGGCAACCTCCCTTATTTTTTTTAGGCCTTTTTAAGCCTTTAAAAATTATGAAAAAAATTCTAAAAATTATAAAAATGTTTTTACAAATATTAAAATTTTAAAAACCACCTAATTATTTTCTGAAATTTATTTTAACATTTTATTTATTTTATTAAATGTTTTAAATAAATAATATTACAAGTATTACAAATTATTTTATAAAAGTGAAATTTTAATAATAATTTAAATTATTAGATTATTAATGGATACTATATTACCTGTAATTATTCAAGATAATTGCAGTTATATGTATTTTATAGCTTCATAGATTAATTACAAAAAGTCGTTTTGCGCTATTTAAATAATTACATATTTTAATTAATTATCATATAATTAATTAATAAAATTAATTATTTGTTTTTCCATACTTTAACAATAAATCAAACGGTTATGCGTATTGATACATTTTTATTAAATTCTAAACATAATTACTGTCAATAATTCATTTTATGTAGTTCAAGATATTCAAACTAAATAAATACAAAACCCAATGGAAATCCTAATACATTCCCAAATTCTCAAATCACTATTATTCTAATTCGAGACACCGTTCCTTAGGTTGATCATAAGGAAATCGTTGGTGTCTAATCTATTACATCCAGATTTAATCTCATCAATCAAGTGAGTATTCATACCCCCTTTTTATATCATTTCTTATTTGGGGGAAATCATGTGATACAATATTCAATCATGATATTCTATTGTTATTTCATTCTAAATTCAATTCAAGACAGGTTATGTTATTACTTGCAATTACGTGAACATACTATGATAAACTGGACGACAGTAAAACCCTAATTCAATCAATCAATCCTGGTATCAATGGTTGATCTACTGGTTTGGATAACCCACCCCACATGGCTTACGAGTGGTGATTGTGCCAGAGGCAATTAGTCAATCTATGGTGTTTGTGTGCAAGTCTATTATATGCAAGTGTCAAGTCAAGGGGTTTATATTGTGTCGGTTTATCTATATGCTTTGCTATTGCAATATAAGTCTTAACGTTACCTTGTGAATTGGATTATTCTCAATCAATCTATATGTATAATCAAAACTGTGATTACTCACCAGCTAACTCGTTAGCTGACTTTATTTTCTCACATGATTTTAGGTTAAGCAAGTTAGTGGACTTCTACATGCTTATTTAAGACCCGGACTTAGTCAAAATAAAAGACAATTACTATTTGTGACTTTAACTGTTGTATTTGTATCTGTTAAATTCATGATATCATGTAATCTGATTTTAATATTATTTCCACTATTAGACAATCATGTGTTATGAACAATCAATCATTCCCTCGTCCGCTCCGATGATTCCGCCGTCGGTCGGGGTGTGACAACATAACGTTGATTATGACCGATTAACATAAAAAACATAGCCATTCCTCGTTCGTTAAGGTAAACGTATTATGACCGATTGAAACAATGCCGCTTTTGGATGCCCCTAAACCCATGTAAAAGAATTTTATAAGTTTTTAATTATAAGTAAAACTTATTATATATATATATATATGAACATACCTTCTTAAAATCTTCCCATTCCTCGTTCGTTAAGGTAAACGTATTTGTTTGAGCATTGTATATGTTGCCAGTTTTATTTTTCAAATACACCCATCCTTGGTATTTGGCTTTAAGATTGTCATATGCGTTTTTCAATTGTTTTTGAGTCATATCTATGCCAAACTTTTCCTTAAGAGCTTTTGCTACCTTACTCCATAAGTCTTTATACAAGCTTAAACCTCTTTTACCCACACTATTTACCTCATCAATGCTAACTTCTAATAAGCATTTTAATTGCTCAGTCATCCATTGATGTTTATCTCCCATGTCTATTAACCAACAAACAAGCAAATTCAATCAAAATGACAAGATTCAACCATTTCTATTAATCAATTCAACCAACCATGTCTATTAACCAACAAACAAGCAAATTCAATCAAAATGACAAGATTCAACCATTTTTATTAATCTATTCAACCAACCATTTCTATTATCCCCATTCAAACAAGCAAATGACAACAAAATAACAACATCAGCAGCAAAATCAAGAAATCAACAACTCCAATTCTAGGGCAAATCAAGATTCAAGATTCAAGCAGCAACATCAAGATTCAAGCAGTTTAATCATGCAGCAACAAGATTCAAGATTCAAGCAGCAATATCAAGAAATCAACAACTCCAATTCTAGGACCATTAAATTAGTTTTTCAGACAATTTAATCATGCAGCAACATTCAAGATCAAGATTCAAGATCAAGATTCAAGCAGCAACATCAAAGAAATCATGCAGCTGTAAATCAAGATTCAAGATCAACAATTTACCTCAAGATTTGAACTCGGGCAGAGGTCGCGAAGGTCGCAGAAGGATGAGCAGAAGGATGAAACCGAGCAGAAGGATGAACTCGGGCGAGGTCACGACGGTGAAAGGGGGAGTGGCAACGGGGGAGTGGCGAAGGGGGAGTGGTGACGGGGGGAGTGGAGACGGGGGGAGTGGCGACGGGGGAGTGGCGACGGTGGAGAGGTCACGAAAGGGGAGTGGCGACGGTGGCGAGGTCGCGAAAGGAGGTTGGGTGTGGTCGCGAAAGGGGGAGGTGGGGGAGTGGCGACGGGAATGGAGCAGAGAAGTAGTTTAGGGAATGGAGGTGGGGTGTGGGTATTTGGGGAAGAGAAGTAGTTTAGGGTTGAAATGAAATGTGAAGAGGTTAGAAGAGGTGTGAAGACATTTGTCCACCTCTTCTCCAAGAAGAGGTCACGCAGACGTTTTTTAATGAAACGTCTTCAAAAAAACTAACACTCTGCAGACCTGAAACATCTGCCCACCTCTTTTTGGCGCAGACAAAAGAGCCTTAGAAGCTCTTTTTCAAAAAAACAAACACTACCTTATTATATTAGTCATGTTAATATTTAAAGTAGAACACTTGTATTATGGGGTGTTTGTTTTTTCAGAAAATCTTTTCCTGACCTGTTTGTCTGCGTCGTGCAACCACGGGTATACGTTGAGTTCTGCATAGTGTTTGTTCTTTGGAAGACTTTTCATTAAAAAATGTATGCGCGAGGTCCGCATACTGCAGACTTGACACAACCACTTATAAAGTTTGCTAAAATCTACAGAATATTAAACACCATCACCCACCACCACCACCGTCCACATCCACCTCCACCCACCGTCCGCCACTACTACCACCCACCGTCCACCACCACCCACCATCCACCATCACCACCACCGCCCAGCACCGCCGTATACCACCACCAGTTGAGTTTAGCAGTCTGCAAATGTTAAAAAATAGACACTATTCTTGATGCACACTGTAGAAATTTGATCCAGCTATTCTCATACAGATGTCTGCAGTTGTTGTACGCATATTGGCAGATATATTGCTGCAGAAAAAAAACAAACAAGCAACTTAGTATCAATGGTGTTAGGAAGTAGGAACCCTTCTAATTAAATAATTTGCATTCTAAACTAGTAAGATCTTTTAGTTTTAACACCTCTATTTGATTTGACTACCCATCTCAGAATAACACACACTAGGTTCACTTTGTGCCTGTGAAAGGAATTTGTAATCTTTAAATCATGCAACGTTTCTTTTGTCACATGTAGTTTCAAATTTCAAGAGCTTGAAATAATTGTATGAAATATAACAAACAAAATGAATAGGGTTATTGAATTTTAATGATCCCAAGTTTCATTTATTGGTCGTGATTAATCCCAACTGAGAAAATGTTTACAGACACTTCCAACTTTAATCTTATTTTGCTCCATCGATTCTTTACTAACTGAGAGTTAACAGCGTTAGTATTTTTATAACATAGTCTACTTATATGACCAAAATACTAAGCAAAATGTTGACATAAATATCAAGTCTGCCAATCAAAATATTCTGCATCGTGAAACGCGTCAATCTCCAGCTCCTATATGAACCTTCAGGATATGATGGAGGTTAGACACCCAAAAAAACAAACCGTATAGAGGTTGGGAGGCGGTGGAGTTGAAAAATGACTCAAAGTTTACCCCATTTCATAAAAAAAATTAACAGGGGTTAACTCTTAGTTAGTAAGGGATCGTTGAAGGAAAATAAAATTAAAATTAGAAGTGTTTGTAAATATTTTATAACTTGGGATTAATTCCGACCAATATATGAAAGTTAGATTATTAAAATCTAAAAATCCAAATAAATAATATCATAAAAAATGCGTACAAACTGTGACACCCTGTAATTTTCAGGTTACCATCGATACCACTCTCTAACATTTTAAAATAAAGCAATCTATTTATTTGTTCTTCTTGGATAATGACACTTATTAATATTATTATAACTAGTAATAGTATTGAACACTAAACTTAACAAGACTAGTTAACGTTAAACTTAAGTAAGCATAGATTAACCGAATGTGCAACTTAAGTAAACTCGGAGGACTAAAGTGCAAATTAATAGAATATGCTTTATATAGGAAAAACCACCTCACGGTTTCCCCATATCTTTCGAAACCATAAACCACCATCACCCCATCGACACTTTCTTTTCCTCGGCCACTACCATTGGCAGCCCATCAATTGGCGATCAAGCACCTTCGACGTCTCCGTTGCTTGCAACCGTGACCTTTGACAACCATCTTCATCTCCGACGGCTTCGATCATCAACCGAAACAACCTATACGGTATGTTTCCTTGCCCGTCTTATGTGTTCGGATTCGTTACGGTTTTGGTTTTTGCTATGTCGCATGCCCGGTTTTGTGTTTTGTGTGTTCTTTGATATGTATACGTGTTCTGCGATGTATACATGTATATATATATATATGTTTCTGCTAATTATGTATATATAATTATGTGTGTATGTAGCATGTATATAGACGCACGGGAGACTCCTTGTGGAGTTAGGCGCATGGGGTTTCTTAAGGGGGGGGCATGAATGAGACATATAGGCGCATGGGGCCTAACATGCACGTGTATGTACTCTGTTATGCATGTGCATGTATTGTGTGTTGTCAGGCGCATGGGGAAACTTTTAAATGGATAAAACACTCATGTTGGGCACATGAGGTTGCTTCTACATGTGTGGTGTGTATGTGACATTTTTGTAAGCGTATGTGGGTGTGTGTGTTGCATGTGTGTAGGCGTATGTGTGTGTGTTTGGGCGCATGAGGGATGAGGTCCACATGCGACTGGGTGCTTTAAGATTGATTATTATATATGTAAATAGTTATATGCATGTATGAACAGGGCAGTGAGTTGTGCATGTGTATGGGTAATTAATGATATATCTAGTTTATTATGATGTTTGTTGGCAGTGAGTTTTCATACGTTTTTTTAAATCCGTATAAAAATACATCTATATATATACTTTTTACGTGAGAATAATAGATGTTATGCAATTGTGATATGTTGTGTGTGTTATTTGGGTCATTGTACCTTGGTGTTGCTATATTGGGTGCTTACGTCCAAGTGGGGAAACATCGACAACCGACACTATAACCATAATGAGAATGCAAAAACGTACGACTCTTATATTCGTAAATAATAATTAATATTAATTATATATGTACTTAATGAACCTCAGGTTAATTGAAAACCCGATCTTTTGTGCTTACATTTACTTGTAGCTCTACACTCGAGGTGAGTCTTTACGGCCCGTATTTTCCTTTCTTTCCTTTTTTAGGGGAAAAAACATGCAAAAATATTTACAAAAGGGTTTTGGTATTATTGTTTATCGTCTGTTACGTTAGTACAAACATACTTAAAAGTCCTTACATTCTTGAACCGTTAGTAATATGTAGCGAGGTAATTCTGAGTAGTACTACTGGGTTTGACAAATCCCACCCGGGCTAGTCGCGCTAGCTTGATTGGAGTTCAAACGGGTGTGTTATTGACCTAACATTTATCACTGTCTGTGTTAGACGTGACGGGAAGGCAACAAACATACAAACAGTCAGCTTCGGTTTGAAACGCTAAGTAACTTGATTATAGGCTAGCTACCTATTGATATACTTTAATTACTTTACCATTCAAATATTTACAAACATATTATCTGTTATTAAACATGTGAACTCACCAACTTTATGTTGACACACTTTAGCATGTTTTCTCAGGTCGCATGAACTCTTAAGCTTAGATTGCACGGCTAAGGATTCACTCAGGACATGCATCATCAAACTTATTTATCTTGCATTGAACATTTTGTTTTGGCATTGTACTTTTCAAACTTTTAGTATTAGTTTACATTTTATTTATACGCTTCCGCACTGATGTTTATTTCATCTATGTTTCTACTCTGATTGAAGTTAAATGTTTATTTTTAAATTCATTTAGTGTCATTTGATATGACCGTGTCTGAGATCCTGGTTTGTCACACGCCTAACTGTAAAACCCCGTTTGTGGAAATTGAGGGTGCGACACAAACCACAAGCTTTAGATTAGGTTTGGCAGTGAATTGTGAATGGTGTCCACTAGGGTATAATATGATTTTCGAGACTTGGTCATAAACAAGTTATATAACAGGTCTCCGCTACCTTTATTGTATTAGGGTAAATAAGATCGTCTCTACATGAAATTAATTAAAAATATTTAACAAACAAGACTTAATTAACTTAAAATCACAAACTTTGAAATTAAAGATTGAAACATTGGATAAATTCAAGAACACAAATGCAAAAGGAAACGAACTTTAAACCAAATTTACTAAAATAATGAGAAAGTAATCGCTTTCGGGTTTCCAATTACGCAAGATCAACAATTGATACCTTAAATTAAGGTTTGCTAAAACTCAATTATCAAGATTTCAATTTTTGATTAACGTAATAACAAAGTATCAAACTTTTAAGAATCGTTTATTCACAATGTTATCAATTCGTCTGTATTAAGCTACCTATCAATATTAACGAGTTCACGATGCAAGAAAACCAAAAAACTGATAATTCAACAAGCAACTTTATTTATAAACAAACCTTTTAACTTAACCAAAACTGGTAATTACATTCAAAGCTCAATTGTCAAAGCACAAACCATGATCTTAACGTACCAACTGTGTCTCTTATCAATAATCTTCCGCCCCAAAGCAATCACAACGAACCTAGTCACTCATTGTCATGATTATGTCTTCAATCTTGATTGGATGGTGATGGGGATAAATTAGAATGACTTGGGATGCGTGAGAACACAAAAAATCTCCTAGAATTCATCAAATTTCATGCAGAAGAAGTTGTAGATTCAAATCCTTCTAAACAAGTTTAAATAATCTTCAAAATCCATCCAGAGTTTGTTACGCCCCCGACGTATGGTACGCCGATACCCCGCGTTGACATTAGCTCTTCTACGGCCAATTTTCTGTAATTTTATTCAAATACACCAAACAATACGCCCACCATACGCTCACCGGCATATGGTACGCCTAAGACCGGCGTATCATATGTCGGTCCCTGATTCTCCCTTCATTCTTCTTCATCTTTTGATATTTACACGTCCGGCCCTTATGTAGTTTCATGTTTTACTTCATTCAAAATTAAGGTTATTTAAGCTCCAAACACTTACAAAACCAAACCTAAACAAAATGAACTTGTTCCAAAATACTCACGATGTAAAATCAAGTATTTAAATCATATAAACACTAAATATATTGATACGTGATTAGGGTGAATAGTGATAAAGGAGGGTACATAATAACCCCCCATTCCTATATACTATATTCCTATTGTTCTTATGAAGAAGAGATACTAAACGTTAAAATTCTATACTTGTTACACGCTAACACATTAATTTACACTTAAAGACATTATATCTAAAGAAGAAAACTTACCATCTTAATCGCCTTAATATTTATAGAAGGGCATTTATCTTAATATAAAAGGTGTTAGAAATCCTTCTAATCTATACTTATTAATAAATCAATAACTTTAGTGTCACGTGCCACTCTCTAAGGGCACTATATTTTTTGTTTCCCACCTAATTATGTATCTGGTCTACACCTAAGTCTACATTCATTTGACTAGAAAAGTCAATACAATTTTGGGAGAATTACGTGAGATATTGGGGGATTATTAATTAAAGAATATAGCCCTAATTTACGGATCCATTTTTGGGAAACTTCTTCTTCGAATTCTTCTTCAACAACATCTCTAAAAATCATCTATGATTCTATTTCACCTATGAAATACATTCCTTGATTTTGTGTTTCCATAAAATGGCTGATTTGTATTCCAATCTGTAACACCCGTATTTTTTTTAGCAAGAAATAAAAGAAAAAGGAAGAAAAGAAAAGAAAATAAAAAGCAACTAAAAAGGAGGGACCAAAAGCGCCAAATGGGCAAAGTTGTTATTTATTTTGTACAAAAGGGAGGCATGGTCGCCCATAACCCCTGCACAATTCTTTGCATTCGGTTTTTAGAGAGAGAAACAGCAGGGACTTCGATTCTTAGAGAGAGAAAGAAGAAGAAATCGGATTCAAGGTAAGAATTGATGTTTTTAAGTTGAGTTTTGGCTAAGAAACCGAGAATGCATGTTCTTATGTGTGTGTGTTTGTGTTCGGGTTGCACTGTGTGTGTGTTTTAGGTGTAGAAACGACTGGGAAGTTAAGAAAGGGTATCCAAAACACGAAGACAAACTAAGGTGAGTTTCTAGACCCCTTTTTACCTGTTTTAAATGTTTGGGGCTGGAAAATGCATGTAAGTATGTTTTATAAGTTTGGGTATAATACCCGTATGATATGAATGTATGTATGTTTATGTTTATGTTAGATTTTTGCCTAGAATCATGTGAGCATGTTTAGAACTAGGCATTATGATGTTTGGGACTTGGACTATGAATTAGACACATGAACAGGTTACTAATACGTCTGAAATTTTGCCTTAGAAATATGTCTGAAATTTGGACTTAGAATAAATAAGTATAAGTTGATGAGTCCAATAGTGTTTATACGTCCAACAGGACTCATGAGTCCCACAGTACCCATGAGTCTGAAAACTAAGTAAAAAGGTGAAAAGTCTGAATTCTGGTCGTATGACCAGAAAATATTTCTAAGTATGGGATGGTACGACCAATAGTGCTCATACGCCCAACAGGGTGGTCGTATGACCAGATGATTATTCTAAGTATAGGATGAAAAGTCCAATAGGGCTCATACGACCAGCAGTGCTCTTACGCCTAACAGGGCTCATACGCCCAGGGGGCTTATACGCCCAACAGGGCTCAAACGTCCAGAACACTTAGGATTTTTTTTACAGAAATTTCCTGCAAATCCGAAGTTCGAGGTTTTGACCAGGGTTGACTAGGGTTAATAAATGATGATGTTTTATGCATGTAATGATGATTATGATTAACCCTTGTTATTACTGATATTATTATCAGTGTATTATTATTGTTAACAATATTATAAATAAAATATTGTTAAGTATGGTATGATGCTATGTATGATGATGAATGTATGATGATGAATGTATGATGAGTGTGTATGTTCCTTGTAATTGTGTATGCTTATCTTTCTGAAACTTTACGAATAACGAGAATGAACTAATGAAGTATTATGTAACGTAAAGTGAAAGATAATGAAAGAGGAACATGATGATGAATGCATGTATTAACGAATGAACGAAAAGAAGAATGATGATGAATACATGCATTAACGAACGAACGAATTATGTCTTGCAAGCATTGAATAACGCGATTGGTCCTTCTTTGTGATTGACCATGGTCATGGTACCTCTACCGCTTACCTCTAGTACCGTGGCATACGTTTTGTTGTTCATATGTTGACTTCGGCCCGGTAGCTAATAACGATCGGGGTGTAGCATATGGTATTGGTACAATTCACCTTTCAATGCGCAAGTAAGTATGAACGGGATTCTTGTCATTCGACCACAGTAATCATAGCCAAGTGCTATGAAGTGGGTAAAGCCTGACAGAATCCATACGAGAAGTTAAAGATAACGATGAATAACGAATGATGAAGATAATAACGAATATTATCTCTGTGTACGTATGATGTATGAACGCATGCACGAAAGGATACTTTTAAATAAGTAAAAGTATGTTTTATTACAAAACTAGAACTCACTCAGCAACGCTGACTTTTATGTGTTTTCCAGTTGGCAGGTAGTGTTGCTGAGGATGGCACGAGGCGGCTACTCAGCTCTTTTGGGATGGCATTCTTTTGTTAATGTTTTTGTATTGTAATGCAAACAAACGATATTTTGTAATGGGTGTTGTATTACTTTGCAAAAGCATTTATAGTAAATTCAAAGTTTCCGCTGCATGGTTTTTATTAAGTTATATTAAATGTATGTTTTATGGGTAATGACGACCAACTGTGAGGTGCCCGGGAACGGGGCCTTACAAGTTGGTATCAGAGCTAAAGTTTAAGTGAAATGGGTAAAATTTTAAAATAAACCTAAACTTAAACTGAAAATGGGACAGAAAGGAAGAGAATGCCATCTGAGTAGTTGCGTGCCATCAGGTATTTTTATTAAAGTTAATCATGATTTCGTGCACATAATATGTGTTTATGTGTACTGTTAGACTTAGATACTAATGTAGTCAGGACAGGTAATGCTCGGGGTACGAAGAGTAGAGTAAGTGGCTAATCATAATTGGCCACTGCAATTAGGGAATTACTATACTCGACATAAACTGAGCTATTTCCTTGAATGACCGTGTTGGTGTTTAAATCTTTCAGTGTGATAGAAGATGGTCGGTGGTAGATCATCTAAAGCTTCCCGTGGCGGTGGACGTGGTGATGAACCGCGTAACACGCGAGGAAGACTTAGGACAGAGAAAGTAGTTCATGAGGAGAACGAGACTCCTCATCAGGAGGAGGCAGACGAAAGCGCGAATTTGAGAGCCTCGGTAAAGGAGGCAGTGGTCGAGGAAGTGCACCAGGCCATGCAGACGATCTTACCGTCTGTAGTGACCGAAGTGATAAAGGCAGTACGTAATGATGAGAGACGAGGGAGAAATCGGTCCTCAGGTAGACAGCAACAGACAGAAGCAGAAACAGTATTATCCGATGATGAAGAGGAAGAGGAAGAAGAGCAGTTACGGGAGACAGCCCGGGGTTGTAACTACGGGGCATTCATGAGGTGCAAGCCCCCAACTTTTGATGGTTCTGGTACTGCTACTGATGCTCACCAATGGGTGATGGAAATGGAAGCCGTCCTCGATATTAGTGATTGCCAGGAGGACAAGAAGGTGAAGTTTGCTACCCACTCTTTCACAGGGTCGGCTCTGTGCTGGTGGAAAAATATAGTCCAAGCCGAGGGTAGCAGGGCTATAGGGAAGATGAAGTGGGCTGAGTTAAAAAGGTTGGTGATTGAGGAATTCAGTCCTCGTCGGGAAATGGATAGAATTGAGAGAGAGTTCCTGCAATTGGAGGCGGGGACGATGACCCACCAACAATACACCACCAACTTTAACGAATTGGCGTTGTTGGTGCCGGAGCAGGTGACGCCGGTGTCTCGAAAGATCAACCGGTATATTCAGGGGTTGCCAGCTAAAATTCGTTGGCACTTGATTTCTGCCCGACCAAGCACTTTCAGGTCGGCAGTGGATTTGGCGGGAAGGTTATTTGATGAACGGGCTGCGTTGGTAAAAGCTGAGGGTAGCAAGAAAGGAAGTGGAGAGAAAAACTGGCAGGGGAAGAGATTTGGTCGGGGTGATACTTCGACGAGTAACAAGAAGGCGAGGGCGGATGATCACCGTGTGGTCGTGACGGGAGCTGGGGTGAGGAAGTGTGGTAAGTGTGGAAGGGAGCACTCAGGGGAGTGCAAATGGGGATCCAACATCTACTTTAAGTGTGGGAAGACGGGACATATATCAAAGGATTGCCGGATGGGCAAGTGTTTTAACTGTGGGGAAGGCGGTCATATGAGCAAGGACTGTAAGAAGCCGAGGGCTGAGGCTTCAGGGGTAAAGAAGACGGGAAGTGAAGGTCCGAGAGTAAGCGCCAGGGCTTTCACTATGACGCAGGAAGAGGCTAGGACGGACCCCGATGTGGTGTCAGGTACGTTTCTAGTAAATCAAACTCTTGCTTCTGTGTTATTTGATTCTGGTGCTAGTAAGAGTTTCATTTCTGCTACTTTCTGTGCTAAATTGCCTGTTAGTTGTAAATGCATTGATGATCCCTTTGAAGTAGAAACCGCTATTGGTAAGTCCACTAGAGTTACTGATGTGATAGAGGACTGTGCCATAGAATTAGAAGGTCATAGGTTTGCTGCTAGATTACATGTGATGCCCCTAGGTGGATTTGATGTAGTACTAGGGATGGATTGGTTGGTAACCTATGAAGCGAATATCGTATGTCGAAAGAAGATGATTAGATTGACGGCATTTGACGGAAGTCTGGTGACAATATACGGTGATCGGGTAACGGTGATTCCGAAGATGATTTCGATGGCGGTGACGGGGAAGTGTATGAGGCGTGGGTGCAACGCCTACCTATGTTATGTGAAGGATGTGGAAACGCCAACACCACAACTATCCGACGTTCCGGTTGTGTGTGAGTTTCCAGATGTGTTCCCGGAAGACTTATCGGGATTGCCGCCTGACCGCGAAATTGAATTTCAAATTGACTTAATACCCGGTGCCCAACCTGTCGCCAAGGCACCGTATCGATTAGCTCCTACGGAGATGAAGGAGTTGATGGAGCAACTGCAGGAGTTGCTTGACAAGGGCTTCATTAGACCGAGTATCTCTCCTTGGGGTGCCCCGGTCTTATTTGTGAAAAAGAAGGACGGTAGCATGAGAATGTGTATCGACTACCGTGAATTGAACAAGTTGACAATAAAGAATCGGTATCCGTTACCGAGAATCGATAACTTGTTCGATCAGCTCCAGGGTGCCAGTTGGTTCTCGAGGATAGATCTTCGATCTGGCTACCACCAGTTGAAGGTGAAGGAGCAGGACATCCCTAAAACAGCTTTTCGTACGCGTTATGGACACTATGAGTTTCTCGTTATGTCATTTGGTCTAACTAACGCGCCAGCTGCTTTTATGGACTTGATGAACCGAGTGTGTCGGCCAATGTTAGATAAATCAGTGATTGTGTTCATCGATGATATCCTGATTTATTCAAGGAGCGAAGAAGAGCATGCCGGTCACATTCGGGAAGTATTGGAGACTTTGAGAAGGGAGAAACTGTATGCTAAGTTCTCCAAATGTGCTTTCTGGCTACGCGAGGTGCAATTTCTGGGTCACGTGGTAAATGCAGAGGGAATCATGGTGGACCCAGCAAAGGTTGAGGCTGTGATGCAATGGAAATCACCAAAGACGCCATCCGAGATTCGTAGCTTCTTGGGATTGGCGGGCTATTATAGGAGATTTATTCAAGACTTTTCAAAGATAGCCTCACCTTTGACAAAATTGACTCGTAAGGACGTGAAATTCGTGTGGGGTCGAGAGCAGGAGACGGCTTTCGAGGAGTTGAAGACAAGACTAACACAAGCTCCTGTTTTGACTTTGCCCGAGGGGAATGAAGACTTAGTGGTCTATTCGGATGCATCCTATTCTGGGCTAGGTTGCGTATTGATGCAACGCGGAAAGGTCATAGCCTATGCATCTCGACAACTGAAGATCCACGAAGTCAACTATCCCACACACGATCTAGAATTAGCTGCGGTGGTTTTCGCGTTGAAGATTTGGCGGCACTATCTATACGGGACGAAGTGCACAATCTTCACCGACCACAAAAGCTTGAAGTACTTCTTCGAGCAGAAAGATCTTAACATGAGGCAGAGGCGATGGTTGGAACTAATAAAGGATTATGATTGCGAAATCCATTACCATCCGGGCAAGGCCAACGTGGTGGCCGATGCCCTTAGCCGAAAGGAACGGCCTGAGCCGATTCGGGTGAAGGCTTATCAGCTGATCATGACCCCCGATGTGATGACACAGGTTAAGGAGTTCCAAGACGAGACTTTGAAAGAAGATCGTCTTAACTCCGAAAGGATGAGAGGTCTAGTTACGGAATTGGGTGAGAACACTCTTGGTGTTAGAACCCGATTTGGGCGAATGTGGATTCCTCGATACGAGGATCTACGAGGAAGAATTATGGACGAGGCCCATAAGACCCGATACTCCATTCACCCCGGTGCTACCAAAATGTACCACGATATGAAGAAAGACTATTGGTGGCCAGGTATGAAACGCGACGTAGTGGAGTACGTGAGTAAATGCCTAACTTGCTTACAAGTAAAGGCAGAACACCAGAAGCCCTACGGGAAGATCCAACCGTTGGATATACCCGAGTGGAAGTGGGAACACATCACCATGGACTTCATCACGAAGTTACCACGTACCCCAAAAGGGTATGATGCTATATGGGTGATAGTTGACCGCTTGACAAAGAGTGCCCACTTCCTACCGATCCGCGAAACGTATTCATCTGAAAGATTGGCGGATCTGTTCATCAAAGAAATTGTAGCTCGTCATGGTGTACCGGTGTCTATTGTGTCTGATCGTGACACCCGGTTTACCTCTAAGTTTTGGAAGAGATTTCACGATGCAATGGGGACGAGACTACACATTAGTACGGCATATCACCCTCAGACAGACGGTCAGTCTGAGAGGACGATCCAAACCCTCGAAGACATGCTTCGGGCGTGCGTGATCGATTTTGGAGGAAGTTGGGACGACCACCTGCCGTTAGCAGAATTCTCGTACAACAACAGTTATCACGCCAGCATTGGCATGCCACCTTACGAGATGCTATACGGGAGGAGGTGTAGGACGCCCGTATGTTGGGGAGACATTGGGCAGAAAGAGTTGGGAGGTGTTGAGGTGATTGAAGCAACGACTGAGAAATTGGAAAAGATCAAAGCCTTTATGAAGGCGGCGAAAGATAGACAATAGTCGTATGCTGACAAGAGGCGAAGACCGATAGAGTTCAAGGTTGAAGACCGAGTCATGTTAAAGGTCTCGCCCTGGAAGGGAATCATTAGATTCAGGAAACGAGGTAAGCTAAGCCCGAGATATATAGGACCTTTCCGAATTATCGCACGAGTAGGAGAGGTGGCCTATCGACTTGAATTGCCAGATGAGTTAAGTGGAATTCATCCCACATTCCATGTATCTCATCTGAGAAAGTGCTTAGCTGATGAAAACATGGTTGTACCACTGGAAGATATCGAGGTGGATGAGCGGCTCAACTACGTGGAGCAACCAGTGGCAATCATTGATCGTAAGGAGAAGAGGTTGAGGAATAAAGTGGTTCCTCTTGTGCGTGTACAATGGAAGCACAGGAAGGGATCCGAGTCTACGTGGGAGACTGAAGAAGAAATGAAACAGCACTACCCACAGCTGTTTGAGGAATAACAGGTTTCGGGGACGAAACCTATATAAGGGGGGTGGACTTGTAACACCCGTATTTTTTTAGCAAGAAATAAAAGAAAAAGGAAGAAAAGAAAAGAAAATAAAAAGCAACTAAAAAGGAGGGACCAAAAGCGCCAAATGGGCAAAGTTGTTATTTTTTTGTACAAAAGGGAGGCATGGTCGCCCATAACCCCTGCACAATTCTTTGCATTCGGTTTTTAGAGAGAGAAACAGCAGGGACTTCGATTCTTAGAGAGAGAAAGAAGAAGAAATCGGATTCAAGGTAAGAATTGATGTTTTTAAGTTGAGTTTTGGCTAAGAAACCGAGAATGCATGTTCTTATGTGTGTGTGTTTGTGTTCGGGTTGCACTGTGTGTGTGTTTTAGGTGTAGAAACGACTGGGAAGTTAAGAAAGGGTATCCAAAACACGAAGACAAACTAAGGTGAGTTTCTAGACCCCTTTTTACCTGTTTTAAATGTTTTGGGGCTGGAAAATGCATGTAAGTATGTTTTTATAAGTTTGGGTATAATACCCGTATGATATGAATGTATGTATGTTTATGTTTATGTTAGATTTTTGCCTAGAATCATGTGAGCATGTTTAGAACTAGGCATTATGATGTTTGGGACTTGGACTATGAATTAGACACATGAACAGGTTACTAATACGTCTGAAATTTTGCCTTAGAAATATGTCTGAAATTTGGACTTAGAATAAATAAGTATAAGTTGATGAGTCCAATAGTGTTTATACGTCCAACAGGACTCATGAGTCCCACAGTACCCATGAGTCTGAAAACTAAGTAAAAAGGTGAAAAGTCTGAATTCTGGTCGTATGACCAGAAAATATTTCTAAGTATGGGATGGTACGACCAATAGTGCTCATACGCCCAACAGGGTGGTCGTATGACCAGATGATTATTCTAAGTATAGGATGAAAAATCCAATAGGGCTCATACGACCAGCAGTGCTCTTACGCCTAACAGGGCTCATACGCCCAGGGGGCTTATACGCCCAACAGGGCTCAAACGTCCAGAACACTTAGGATTTTTTTTACAGAAATTTCCTGCAAATCCGAAGTTCGAGGTTTTGACCAGGGTTGACTAGGGTTAATAAATGTAAAACCTCTGAAAACTCCCAAAGATCAGTAACACACTATCTCAATCTTGTGAACGCGGAATATAAACAAGATTGGAGTAGAAGAAGATTGAATTGAATCACAAAAGAAGATATTCGATTGATAAACAGAAACCTATAAAAGGTCTTGTGCGATTTCGCACAGATACAATGATAATGAATGAAAAGCTTAATTACAAAACGAAAACTAGCTATTTATACTAAACATAGAGTTCTCGCGCGAGATCCCTTTCGCGTGGATCAAGCTTTCGCGCGGCTTCAGTCTTTCGCGTGGTCTGCGACTCGCATGGATCTGGTCTTTCGCACAGTAGGCTTCTCGCGTGACTTGTTGTTGTCGCGTGGCTTTGGTTTCGCATATGATGTTTTGCCGAGCCTTGATTTGTCTTCTACAATCTCCCCCTAGGCTCGGTGAAACATAATCAATCAAAGTCAACATTAGCCTTCTGGTAAGAGCCAGCATAAGCATACCATTTATTCCTCAGGATCCGGTCAATCATCCATACATACTGGCAAGATAGAAAGTAAACAGACTCATCAGCTGAGATAGGGCAGTGTAACAGCTTGGATAAGTCGTCTTTGCCAAACTTCATTAAGTCTGCTGGATCAATGATTCGATAAGACTTGTCTATACATTTGATCACAGCGTGACCGGAATCCTTTTCACATCTCCAGGATAGAAGTTGCTTCAAAGAGTTTGGAGGAACTGGAGCATGCACAGGGACTTTTCTGATAAATTTAGGATGTTGATAGACTCGTATCTTCATTGGAGCTTTAGTATTTTCATCAATTCGTGTTGAGTCATCTATCAACTTTGATTTTGCAGTCTTAAAGTCTTTGAAATTTGTGCGCATCTCCCTTCTAATCATGGATCTCATGAGCTCAGCTTCACTGTGATTACTCTCATTGAAGAATGGAGCTTTGCCCATAGAGTATAAATCAGCAGCTCGTAAAGTATGAAAGTCTTGTGTGCTCTTTAAATAATCAATCTCTCCATTTCTTCTCTTTATAACATACATTCTTTTCTCACCATCATAAGCCCAGCTGATTACGTGAGACATTTCACCATACTTTTGTTTTGGCTTAGATATAAACAGAAAGTGAGCTTCAGTAGGTGGTGGTGGTGCTTTGAACTGTAAACCTCCTCTAGTGTATAGGGCAATCTGACCAGTATTATATGTCTTTGTAGTATCAGTAGGAGTTTCACCACTCACAGTCTCTGTAGGAATTTCTCCTTCTTCAAGATTAATATCCTTGAATAATTCTTGAAGATTGTTGCCAAAAATATCTGTGTATTCAGTCTGTTCCTCCAGATCTTCAAAAATATCAAGTTCTTCTTCAACAGTTTCAGATGAAGTTTGTTGAAAAGAATATAATTCCTTTTCATACACACTTTCTGTGGCTGGGTCTATTGGATCATATCCTTCTGGATTACTAACACTTGGTCTATCGACATTGTCTGTGTTAGTCTCTCCAGTAGGACTTGAAGAAGAACCTGTAACATTTCCACCATCTCCACCATCATCTCCACCATCATCTCCATCATCATCTCCACCATCATTATCATCACCATTATCATCTTCATCGTCATTCTCATCATCTTCATCCTCATCATCATCAGAATCACCATAATCAACTAAATCTTCATCCTCCTGTTCATGAATAATAGGCATAGACACCATGTGTTCTGGCTCAACGAAAGCAGTAGATGTGTAAGCCTCGGTGATAGGTACTTCAGATGAAACTGGAACATCTTCAGTAGTACTACCACTTTGCTGTACAGTAGATGTTTGGGCTTCGTTGACCGTTTCCTTTTCAGGAGCTGTCTCAGTGGGAGGTGGGCTTGGAGATCGTCTGCTAGATTCACCAACCACAGTAGTAGATCTTATGTTCTGTGGCTGATGAAAGTAGGTCTGAGAGATAAATTCTCTAAGCTCGTTTAGTTGTCTCTCCAACCCAGATGAGTAGTCAAATATGTTTTTCATTTGTTGCTCAAGAGATGCTAATCTGGTATCTTTGATAGCTGAGTCAAGATGAATCATGGTTATCTGATTAGACTTTTCTTCATTACTTTTCTTCAACTCAGCAATCAATTTCATATTTTCAAAATTTTCCTTCTCCAGGTTCTTTATTCTTTCTTCTAACGTGATAGAACCTGGAGTGCTTGTTGATTCTTCTCTCCTCTGAAACTCAGGAGGAGTATTCAACAGTGTATCTACATCAAACTCCAAATTCTCCTGATGAGGAGGTGTAGAGAAACCAGAAACAGGAACATTAGATGCTCCAGAAACAGGAACTATTTCTGTTTCAGGACTAACATTAGTCGTATCAACATGAGATTCTTCCCTCGTGATCACATTTGCAGGTGATCTCTGAACTTCAGAAGAAGTGGTCTGATCAGCCTCTGTAATAACCACTTGTGTTCGTGGTTTCCTGGGAATAATACCACCACGACCTCTCTTTCTCGATGGGAAGTCTTTTCTTTTTGCCATTCGTTTGCGTCTCGATGATGTACTTGGAGACTCTTCCGGGACATAATCAGTGTCCCTGTCTTCCTCTCTTGGTCTAGATGATGTTGGAGTAGAAGGGGTTGGATCAGTCTGAATCACATAAGGAACATTCCCTATCTGATCACTAACAGTATCGGAACTAGAAGCAGAATGAACAGCTTCTTCCATTCCTCCTTCATGTGTAGGTTCATCTTCAAAAAGTTTTTCAATCTCTTCATCCACAGTATCTCTTGTAGTAGAAGTAGAAGCCCCAGCTTGTGCCTCATCAGTATGAGCACCACCTTCACCAACCTCATCGACATTTTCTTCAATCTCAGAAAATCTTCCAATCTTGGCAAAACTTTCACCAGAGCATTTGTTGCCTCTGGCTCCAGTTAGATGTGAGAAAATCTCCTTCTTCACAGTCTGTACAACATACTTAGGAGATCTCTGAGTAGCAAGCTCAGGATATGCATCATTTATCACCAACTGGATAAATCTCGGGTACATAATGAACTTCTTTCCAGGATTTGCTGTAGCATTCTTTACCATCTCCTGAAATATAACCCCAGATATGCTAAAGGGAATGTCATCAACCAATGAAACTAGTAATGATCCAAACACTGCACTCAAGCTATCCATCCCAGCCTTGAGGTTGCTCAGACAATGAATCACCACATGAAATAAGTATTTCCAGTACGGTGGTAACCATTTCTTCTCAAGACTTGGATATCTGTACTCGTATCCCATACGATTCAAGCAACCAATCACAGTGTCATCATCAAGTCTAGTTGGTGCTCCTTCTTGATCATCGAATAGAAGAACTCGGTTCAGGATGGACTGAGAAACTGTCACTCGTTTGTCCTTCACAGTAGCCGTGATAATCTGGTTTCCTGCTTGGTCCTTTTCCAGAGCAGCAGTGCTCCAGAAAGAATCTATGAGCTCAGAATAAATAGCAGGATCAGCTGATATAGCATAGACAATACGAGAGTTCTTCAAGCCTTCGATCATAGAATGAAATAGTTCCTTTCCTTCCGGAACCTCGTCCAGATAAGCAACACAATTATGATTCTTGTTAAAGATCATTTGTGCCATCTGCAATATCAAATAAGATCAAAATTAGAACACTCTTGAAAATAACTTAATTATGACAAAATAGTTTCTTCACTTAGAGCATGTGAACCACAATTCTTTTTACTTAGAAAATTTCATTACTTGAAAACACTTAATCATCTCAAAGTTATATTACTTTTAAGGTTTATCATCAAAAGTTATTGTGTACAGGTACAATTGAGACACAAAAGGTTCAACACTTGGAAACTTTTACAACAATTAACTGTCATGCGAAACATGATTCAAGCGAAACCTCATAATTCATGCGAGAACTCAATGTGTGCGAAATGTGTTCACGCGACAAAGCTGTTTCATGAGAAATTAACAAGTTTGCGAAAAATGTGTTCATGCGAAAAACCTTTATCACGCGAAACTTGTTTTCACGCGATAAACCTTTTCACGCGAAATCTCAGTTCATGCAAAAGGACTTTGTGAAAACTTAGTTCAAGAGAAAACGCGTATGTTCTCATGCGAAAACAAGACTCATGCGAGAACCCAATTCACGCGAGAAATCATTTTCGCGACTGTTCAGCTTCTTGTGCGATTCGCACAAATCACATTTCAAATTAACATTTCAAAACTTGTTTTTAAACTGTGAGTTCCCGATCATTGATGTCGCCTAAGTCTATTAGGTTGATTTCGTTGATCAATTTCATCATTTAAGTCTATTTATTTAGATTTTAAGTTCAAGATGTTAAGTTCCTCTTAGTTTTTCAGATCTACAGTAACCAAATCGAACATTTTGTACCTTGAAAATCACACTAAACACGTACTGAGTATGATGTGAATCAAAATAACAGAAGATGAGTGAGATAATGTAATGTTTGGAGTATGCGAGAAGAGATTTCGGGTATGTGAGCGAAAAGGGTTTTCGGGTAGGTTTTGAGCGAAAAGTGAAAATGACTTGAACAGTGTGCCTTTTATACCAAAAGCTAGTCACGCGAAAACACATTTTCGCGAAACATCCCTTTTCGCGTGAAGTTCCCTGTCGCGTGAATCAGTTAGTTTTCAAAATTTTTTCAAAATTTTTCCAACTTTTCAATCCTTTTATTTTATTTATTTATTAATAAATTTTGTCAACATAAAATGTTATTTACCAAGTGACCAATTAATTTAATGAATCTTCAATTTTCAAAAATTTTCTTGTTATTTATTTGTTGTTTTTTTTTTTTTAAAAATAAAACACTATAAAAGAGAAATAAAAACAAACACTTACAAACAAAATAACGAAGAAATAAAAACAATTAAAGAATCAAGATCGGATTTGCTTGTTTTGTATAAATTTTCATAATGAGATCATATAGTTCTTTTGTCAAGTTAAGACTCTGTCCGGCTTTATTTAAAATAACTGGTTAAGTTGATTGTCAATATATTTTGTCCTTTTAAACTTATACTTCAGGTTTTACTCAGACACATAATGAGTGATATATATATCATGTTTTGTGTTCATTTGATATAAGTCAGTGGATCCCACAATCAGAACTTCTGTAGAATTATTATTATCCTTCAAGACACTATTGAGATTTTTCAAGTCACCCCAATTTGACTTAAACCATGCATTGATGATCAGTGATATCATTTATTGTAATCCTAAATATAACTATTTGAGCATAACTAGCCTGAGAAATAATTCTTAACCCGGAATATTAACAAGTTTAAGGACTTACTGACAACCATCCGGACTTACGTCTGCCCTCTCAAGATGTTTAGGACTTACAAGCCATTCGGACTTACATGCCCCATCTTTCGATTTTGCCTTCCAAAGTTAAAAACTATTCTCAAAATCAGAAAATATATACCATATAGTATGTATGTCATATAGACATATCTTTTTGATTTGTTGTGCTTCTTGGCATCTTTTATCCTATATGGCCTTTTCCTTTTGGCATCTTTTTGCTCAATTATTTTCCTTTTGTATTTTTCTCTTTTATTTCTTTTTGTATTTTTTATCTTTTATATATATATAGAGTTATGATAATCACTGAACCAATCATATACAGGCTTGAGTATGACAAGATTATATCTCTCAGTCTGTGTTAGAACATTTTTGGCACAGAATCCTGATATGTTCCCCACTAAATCATATTTCTTTAATTCAAGTGTAATCACCCAATTATGATCTTTTCATTTCTGAAAGCAAAGCCTATCAACATATCAAACATAATCCAAGTGTATTCGTATTTAAGCCTTTGAAAGTACTTATACTCGTTTTGAACTTTGTAATATCATTTCTCATTTAAGCATGAAAATTTCTTCGTTTTTGATTTTGGCAATCCTTTGATCTTAACTCCCCCTAAGACCAAAAAATATTTTTCAGAACTTGCTTTTCTAATTTTCTCCCCCTAAAATTGTGATTGTCCTTTTAAGAAAAAGAAACAATTGCAATTTTATTCATTATTAAAAACTGAAAAATCTTTTTGTGAAGATTCATTAAACCAATTTATCCAAAGTTAATCATTCCCAATGATTGCACTAGGAAATCAAATCGAGAATGATCAAACGCCTTGGTAAATAAATCAGCAATATTTTCAGTTGACGGCACTTGTTTAAGATGAATAAGTTTACGATCAAAACAGTCGCGGATAAAATGTATGCGGATGTCTATGTGTTTAGTTTTTGAGTGTTGGATGGGATTTTTCACGATGTTTAAAACTGCCGTGTTATCACACCAAATTGGTGTGTCATAAATGTCGAGACCATAATCGAGAAGTTGTTGCTGAATCCAGACAAGCTGGGAACAACAACTTGAAGCAGCCACATATTCAGCTTCGGCAGTGGATGTAGAGACAGTGTTCTGCTTTTTACACTGCCAAGAAATGAGTCGGTTGCCCAGGAATTGACATCCTCCTGTGGTCGATTTCCTGTCTAAGTTACAACCACCATAATCACTGTTAGTATAAGCAAATAAATTGAAATCGGAATTTCGAGGATACCAAAGACCAAGTTTGGGTTGACCCTTGAGATACTTGAAAATCCTCTTGACAGCTTTCATGTGTGATTCCTTTGGATCACTTTGATAGCGGGCACACTGACAAACAGGGAACATAACATCCGGCCTGCTTGCAGTGAGATACATAAGGGAACCAATCATTGATCTGTAAAGATGCTGATCAACTGATTCTCCTAATGGATCTGGAGTAAGAGTAGGACGAGAAGCCATTGGAGTTGGAGCTACTTTGGAGTCTTGAAACTTGTATTTCTCAAGAATTGTCTGAACATACTTTTCTTGATGAATGAGAATACCAGTCTCAGATTGAGTAACCTGAATACCCAAGAAAAATGAAATTTCTCCAAGTGAACTCATCTCAAACTTCTTCTTCATCACCTCTTCGAACTCCGTGCACATACTATCATTTGTGGAGCCAAAAATAATATCATCGACGTAGATTTGAACCAAAATGATATCATCGCCTGATTTTCGTATGAATAAGGTTTGATCAATTGCACCTCTTGAATAACCATTTGTAAGCAAATGTTCAGTCAGAGTTGCATACCAAGCACGAGGTGCTTGATGTAAACCATATAAAGCCTTATCCAACTTGTAAACATAATCAGGATGATCTGGGTCTTCAAATCCAGGAGGCTGACAAACATAAGTTTCCTCCTTCATTTCTCCGTATAAAAACGCAGTCTTAACATCCATCTGGTACACCTTGATGTTCATGAATGAGGCAAAAGCTAAGAAAATGCGTATTGCTTCTAGTCTTGCAACTGGAGCATACACTTCTTCATAATCTAAGCCTTCAACTTGATAAAATCCCTGCACCACAAGGCGTGCTTTATTTCTAACTATAACACCCTTTTCATCCGTCTTATTCCTAAAAATCCACTTTGTTCCAATCGGAAGCTTATCTTTTGGTAGTTCAACAAGATGCCAAACATTGAGCTTCTTGAATTGCATCAACTCATCCTGCATTGCTTCTATCCAGCTGTTTTCTTTAAGTGCCATTTCCACATTCTTGGGCACTATTTGTGATAGAAAGCAAGCATACAGACATGTGTTGATAGCTCCTGATCGACTTCTGGTAACTACACCTTCATGCAATGGGCCAATGATTGCTTCAGTTGGATGAGTTTTATGTATTCTCAATTGAGGAATCTCATCTGCAACCATTCCATCTTCCAAATTAGTAATATGTTCAACATTATCAAGAACTTCTTCAGTATGTTGAGATAGAGGCACATAAGTTTCATCAATTGTGACATCTGAAATAGGAGTTTCAGAAGCAGTTGACACATTTGGAGACTCATCAAATGGAACCTGAATGATCTCTATCGGTGTGTGTATAGTGTCTGAAGAAGATGAAGATAACGGAGAACTCAACGATTCTTCCAGCTCCTGAGTAGGAATTTGTTCTGAAGAAGTATCTAAAGACTCAGAACAGGCAGATACTGGCACAGAAGCTGTCGGAATATCTTTGGATGATGAAGCAGTAGCAGAATCATCAGATATCAAAGAAGGAAGTTCCTCAATTATTTGGTTATCCAAGGTGATTGATTGAGAATTAGAATCTGCAGATGAAGACTTAGAAATATGAAAATTTATGAACAAAGATTCATAATCATAAACCCATGAAGGAGCTGAACCTGCATCAGTTATGTTAAGTTCGTGCCAATCAATGTTAAATGACTCGATTATTTGTCTAGTTCTTTTATTATAAACACGATATGCAACCTTATTGGCAGCATATCCCACAAAGTAACATTCATCAGCCTTTTCAGAAAATTTTGAAGATGATTCGGTTGTATGTAACAAAGTGCAACAACAACCAAAGGCTTTAAAATATTTAACTTTGGGTTTGTGATTATAAAAGATTTCATAAGGAGTCTTATTTAATCTTTTATTGATTAACACACGATTCTGAACATAACATGCAGTATTTACTGCTTCTGCCCAAAAGAACAAAGGTAATTTGGCAGCAGAGATCATTGTTCTAGCAGCTTCAATTAATGTCCTATTTCTTCTTTCTGCAACCCCATTCTGTTGTGGAGTGCCAGCAGCACTAAATTGTCTGGCAATTCCCTTGGATTCACAAAACTCATTCAGAGTTTGATTGCAAAACTCTGTCCCATTGTCACTTCTGATGCATTTTACCTTTTTCTCTGTCTGATTCTCCACCAAAGTAATGAATTTGATCAATAGATGTGGAGTCTCATCCTTAGATGCTAAGAAAAACACCCAAGTAAATCTTGAAAAGTCATCAGTAACAACCAAACAATAAGATCTTCGACCCAAACTTAGAACACTTACTGGACCAAAAAGATCCATGTGTAAGAGTTGTAAGATTGATTCGACTGAGTTGTGTGCAACTGGTTTGTGAGGAAGTTTATGTTGTTTACCTTTTGAACATGACAAACAATGTTCAGTTAAATGATATTCTTTTTCAGGTAAACCAATTACATGATTTCCACGTACAAGTTTATTCATGTTTTTAAGATTGACATGTCCTAATCGACGATGCCATAACATGGAATCATTCTCCGAGGCTTTGGATAATAAGCAAGAGGCTGTTACCAAAGAATTAGAACAATGCATATCAAGAAGATATGTGTCATTGTCTCTCGGAGTCCTCATCAAAACCCATTCTTCTGGAACAACAAAACCTGGTTTTAATATTAAGCATTCGGTATTAGTAAAGTGTGTTGAATATTGTTTGTCACAGATTTGAGACACACTTAGCAGGTTATGTTTTAATTCCTCAACAAAATTAACATTCTCAAAACTCAGGACGCCATTTGTAACTGTACCCCGTTTAGTAATTCGTCCTCCTCTATCTCCTGCAAATATCACTCTTCCTCCATTGTATGATTGCACATCTTGTAGTAATGATAAGTTACCAGTCATATGTCTTGAACAACCGCTATCAACATGCCATAGACTGTCAGTAGCCTTTCGCGGTTGTTCCTGCATTAGTAACAAAATTACTTAGATTTTGGTACCCAAGTCAAACATGACTTGAGCACTTTCTGAGTTGCAGTAAGACAAAATGATTTAAGATTATTATATTTTGTTTGCACATCATTCTTATCATTTATGCTTTTAGGCTTTACATTTTCTTTTATGTCATTGGTCAAATTCTTATCCCGTTTGACATTAAACTCATTAGCAACCTTTGATTTCATATTATTTGATAATTTTCCACGAGTGAAAAATAATTTTCTATTATGAGAAATAGAATTATGAAATCTTTGTTTACTTAATGATTTGTGTCTAAAAGGACAATTATTTGCCAAGTGATTAGTGTTTCCACACTGAAAGCATCTCTTCTGTTGTGTGTGGAAAACAAACTGTGGATGACAATTATGAAAATTGTCATAAAAACCAAAGTCAGATTGACTAGGTTTAACTTTCTCCACAGTCTCTCGAATCTTTGTCTCGTTTGACAATTGCAAATTCATCTTTTGCAGATTCGAGGAAATTGAAGTATTATGACCACTTTGATTCGGAGATTTGGCATTTTTGACTTGTGAAATTGTTGGTGTTGGAATATGAACAGTCTTTGTCTTTGCTGGAGTAGGACCAGACTTTGAATGTGCTGGAGAAGGACCAGGCTTAGAATGTGCTGGAGAAGGACCAGACTTTGAATGTGCTGGAGAAGGACCAGGCTTAGAATGTGCTGGAGAAGGACCAGGCTTAGATATACGGATTGGTGCTGGAGAAGGACCAGGCTTTTGAATTGTGAGATTGCATGCAGAAGAATTATTCATTTGCAAATCTGGGCTACAAACATCTTGATTCACAAGGTTAGCATTATAATGAAGTTTATTTTTAAAGAATCGAGAATTCGTTTCTTTAAAAATATGTTCTTCATTTTCAATTACACCCTTAGAAATGAATCGACTCTTAAAATCATTTTCAATTCTTTCCTTTTGATTAGCCCTTTGATATGCATTCAAATGATTTTTACTATTAGATTGCAACTTATTCAAATCAACCTTCTTTTCATTTCCAGACAAATTTTGAGTACAAGCAGATTGTGAAACTTTTACATTCTTATTATTTAAACATTCATTCTCATTCTCATCCTCACTCTCACTTTCCCAATCTTCAACCAACCCATCCACCTTCATTTTATCTGCAAAAAGATTTTCAGGTGATTGTTTAGTTTTGGGTGCTATGATAGGATCAACTGATAAGTTTATTTTAACAGAAGGTTTTATGTTTTGAGATGGAAAAAATCCAATCCCATATACCATATCAGAATCACAAATGTTCTCAGATGAAGGTAAACATGAATAATCATGATTAATTGGAGGAGCAATGTTAGAAAACCCAACACCACATTTTCCTCCTTTAATTTTCTGAGTCATTTGTGACTTGATTATGCCCTCAACCATCGTTGATGAAAGTTCAAATTTCTCAACAGTCAATTTAACCGTGGCTAATTCACTGTTGAGTCTGTTAATTTCTAGAGCGAGTTCATTATTTCTGTTTGTCAAGTCATTATTAGTACATTCTTTATCATGAAGATTTAATTTCAAATTATAAATTGTTTTGTTTAAACCTTCAAGTTTGTCTTTAAAAATCCTTTCATTTGACTTGTGTTTACTAGCTTGATACTGAAGTTTTTCAACTTCCATTATCAGGCTTTCATTGTGAACTCTGTATCTTTGAACTTTCTCAATACATGCATTTTGACATAAGTCATCATATACCTTGGGTTCTGAAGTTTCTCCTTCTGTTTCTTTGACCTTCTTCACCATGAATGCTTTCAATTTACCATCTGATTCATCCACTGGAGCACTAACAACAGTCTTTGGATCAATACATGGACTTTTGACTGTGAGCTCAACAGTGTCATCTTCAAACACAATCGTTTCTTCATCAACCTTCTCAACCTGTTCTTTCTTTTCAGCTTTCTCTTTCTCCTCTTCAATTCTCTCCTTCTCTTCTTCTTCTGTAGCAAACAAGCCCTCCAACAAATCTTCAGACACGAATTCAGCAAATAAGTTTTCTTCCTCTTCTGGTTCTGGCACAATCTTTGCAATGAGTGCATGAGACAAAGTCAGATCAAGAGCCTCCATTTGATCAGACCAATCGTATTCAGCATTAGTTTGAGAAACTAATGCTTTATTGCCACTAGAAGTACCAGCTTTGTCTTTCTTCTGCTCAATCTCCACAGTCACCATCTTCTTTGGGGCTTCATTTTGAACTGTTTTGGTTCAGTACACTCTCTGACGAAATGACCTGGTTTGTTACAGTTGTAACACCTCAGGTTGGATTTGTCGAAACCGATTTTGCTAGAATTATTAACACCAAACATTTTCCTTCCAGTTCTTCTAGCAAAATTCTTTGCCCTGTAAACTACCATGGCCATCTGATATTTGATGTCGTTTTCTTCAACATCATCCGGATTAACTTGTTGAAGATCATCAACAAGAATATTAGGAGCAGAAAGTCTTCCGGCCATAAAAGCTTCATAACTTGACATAAATGTGGTGAAAAGAGCAAGATGCTCCTCAGCAATCTGAACAGTCTGCTTGGATGGATTAGTAGTAGCAACATAAGCATGTTGACCACTATGAGAATCTTGAGGTTGAGAGACTTGTTGGTGGATGATGGGGGAATGTTGAGCTGCTGGAACATGAACTTGATGAGTTACTGCTGGTTGCATATATGAAGAAGCTGCACTTCCCGATTGTTGTTGCTGACACATTTGTGTATAACTGACATAGTAATTTGGATTACTAGCCATCTTTGCGTAGAGAGCAGTTCCTTCAGCACCTAGAGAACTGAGATGATTAGCAGCTCGCTGCTTATCATCCATAGCATATGACTTGATAGTAGAGATGAGATCAGTCAACTGAAGAGTATACAAGTCTTTGGTTCTCTTTATCAATGTACAGTTGTTATTCCAACTGTAAGGAAGTGAGTTGAGTAACTTCTTGTTCACAGTAATGGGTTCCATAGTAATACCAGCACTCTTCATTTTTGTGACCAGTCTAACAAACCTGGCCATTTGAGCTTCCAACTCCTCACCAACAATATGATTGAACATGTTGAATTCTTGATTCAACATATCCTTCTTGCTCTCTCTCATGTCTTTATTGCCCATTATTTGAGATTCCAGAGCATCCCATAGCACTTTAGCACCCCTGAACTCTTGAAACTTTTGTGAGATCTCAGTAGTAAGAGCCATAGTAATTGCAGCATACGCCTTATCATCCAATTCCAGTCTCTTGATGTCGTCTTCATCCCACAAATGTTCAGGTTTCTGAACCATTTCTCCTTTGTCATTTTTGTACAACGGAATGTAAGGACCATATTGTATAGACCTCCACATTTTAGGTTCCGTGTAAATGACATATCTTTCAAATCGAAACGCCCAATCGGTATAATCATCTTCACATAGAAGCCTCGGTGGCTTGTTACCAGTTCCAATCTCAGTGTCTAGATGAAGTGAAGCAGTAAGATGCTTCAAATTCGGTGTTGTTGAAGCCATGATGAGCAGAATGTTTGAAATCAGAATTCTCGTGCGAAATACAATTTTGTGCGAACTCAGGTTTCGCGTGGAAAGAGTTTTCGCGAGAAGTAGCGCTTCGTGCGAAATTCCAAAGATACCTTTTTATGCGAATCGCACAAAAGGTGAAATAACTGTCTTTGCGAAAACAACACCTTTTCGCGTGCGAGAACTTGCAGATCAAGCGAAAACGTCGATTTTGTACTGAAACAGATTACCAACTGTTTGTTCTTGCGAATTTCACCTCCAATTTACTGATTAAGTTTGATTGAACCTATTTTAATCCAATTTTAATGAATTTTAAGTCAATTTTAATCAAGATTAAGCTTAAGGTCCACTAATTCAGTTCAATTCTGTTCTAATCAGTCCAAATCCTCCACAATCGAGCAGCATAACTTTGTCATTTCAGAATCTAAAGTAATCGATGATTAATTCTTCAAAAATCAGGTAGAACTCAATCCAATTCTTCTCCAAATCGTGGTTCAAGAGCCTAATGCTCTGATACCAATTGTAAAACCTCTGAAAACTCCCAAAGATCAGTAACACACGATCTCAATCTTGTGAACGCGGAATATAAACAAGATTGGAGTAGAAGAAGATTGAATTGAATCACAAAAGAAGATATTCGATTGATAAACAGAAACCTATAAAAGGTCTTGTGCGATTTCGCACAGATACAATGATAATGAATGAAAAGCTTAATTACAAAACGAAAACTAGCTATTTATACTAAACATAGAGTTCTCGCGCGAGATCCCTTTCGCGTGGATCAAGCTTTCGCGCGGCTTCAGTCTTTCGCGTGGTCTGCGACTCGCATGGATCTGGTCTTTCGCACAGTAGGCTTCTCGCGTGACTTGTTGTTGTCGCGTGGCTTTGGTTTCGCATATGATGTTTTGCCGAGCCTTGATTTGTGTTCTACAATAAATGATGATGTTTTATGCATGTAATGATGATTATGATTAACCCTTGTTATTACTGATATTATTATCAGTGTTTATTATTGTTAACAATATTATAAATAAAATATTGTTAAGTATGGTATGATGCTATGTATGATGATGAATGTATGATGATGAATGTATGATGATGAATGTATGATGAGTGTGTATGTTCCTTGTAATTGTGTATGCTTATCTTTCTGAAACTTTACGAATAACGAGAATGAACTAATGAAGTATTATGTAACGTAAAGTGAAAGATAATGAAAGAGGAACATGATGATGAATGCATGTATTAACGAATGAACGAAAAGAAGAATGATGATGAATACATGCATTAACGAACGAACGAATTATGTCTTGCAAGCATTGAATAACACGATTGGTCCTTCTTTGTAATTGACCATGGTCATGGTACCTCTACCGCTTACCTCTAGTACCGTGGCATACGTTTTGTTGTTCATATGTTGACTTCGGCCCGGTAGCTAATAACGATCGGGGTGTAGCATATGGTATTGGTACAATTCACCTTTCAATGCGCAAGTAAGTATGAACGGGATTCTTGTCATTCGACCACAGTAATCATAGCCAAGTGCTATGAAGTGGGTAAAGCCTGACAGAATCCATACGAGAAGTTAAAGATAACGATGAATAACGAATGATGAAGATAATAACGAATATTATCTCTGTGTACGTATGATGTATGAACGCATGCACGAAAGGATACTTTTAAATAAGTAAAAGTATGTTTTATTACAAAACTAGAACTCACTCAGCAACGCTGACTTTTATGTGTTTTCCAGTTGGCAGGTAATGTTGCTGAGGATGGCACGAGGCGGCTACTCAGCTCTTTTGGGATGACATTCTTTTGTTAATGTTTTTGTATTGTAATGCAAACAAACGATATTTTGTAATGGGTGTTGTATTACTTTGCAAAAGCATTTATAGTAAATTCAAAGTTTCCGCTGCATGGTTTTTATTAAGTTATATTAAATGTATGTTTTATGGGTAATGACGACCAACTGTGAGGTGCCCGGGAACGGGGCCTTACACAATCTTTACCCAAGTTACGGGATTCCTTCTTCCCCTCATCTTCAATGTGACGGAAATCATGGGTATATTTCTTTGGAAACCAATCATTCTTGATTTTGAATGATTTTACAACCATCAAAGCTTCGGTGATTTGTGTTTATAAATTTCGAGTATAATGCCTTCGACGAAGTTTATCAACATTGTTAATTTCCAATCGCTTTCATCAAGATTTATGCATCAAAAGGTATTAACTTTTTGTTATGTTTGAACTTTAATATTCTGCGATTATGATTGTGTAATACCTCTTGTTACTTAACCGAATGCATCTGAAATGTTTAATCGCTCGATTTGTATCATTATTTCTTTGAATCGCTTAGTTACTATCTGTCATGTGAATGTTGAATCGCTCGATTTCGAGAACCAGAAAGAATTGATACATTCGAATTATGACACTGTTAGTTATTTTCTACCTGCAAGTTGAAAAATTTTGATTACTTAAACCTGCAGGTTAATGCTTATTATGTATCTTCAATTTTAATCTTCATATGAGAATCATTAGATTCATTGATGCATACTGCAACCTGCAACCCAAATTATCTATCTTAGCAAATGATGTTGAATTTGATTTGAAAACAAGTTTAAACGATTCATATCTTGAATCGATTTTAAGATTTTTTTGTTTAACTTTAAATATGTAGTTATACATGTGTATATATCTTTCATTTTACTGTAGGATTGTTGTGCATATATCTTTTGTTTACTGTATGATATTTTGCATGTTGTTTATAAACGATTGTAGATTAAGGATTGTTGTGTAGTTATGCATGTTTACTGTATGATATTTTGCATATGTGTTTTGTTTACTGTATGATATTTTGCGAGGAGTTTTACTGTAGGTATTGTTTAACATTTTCTTTATAAATAATTTTGTATCAGGTACAGATTAAGGTAATTAATTTACATGCTGAAATATTATTGTACCTGGAATCACATTAGAGTGTATTCATCAATTTATCTTCGATTATGTTATATTACCTTTAAAAGAATTCAATGATTGGTGTCATTTGTTTACACTGTTTAGGATTATTATGTTTTCTTATATTCCCTAACATTTGTTTTTAAAAATATTGTGTTTTTTTTGTTGAGTTCGTAAATCAATTATGGTTTATGTTTAAAAATATATATCCAGCAGCTTATATTCAAATTTACTCATGTATGGGTTGTTAATATTTTAGGTAAATTCATACAATACATATCATATTATTAACATTTTACATTATAATATTCTCCAACAGAGTCATGGATCCTAAACACATCACACTTATTAAAGATGCTAATTTGGGTAAAGACACAATGAAGGTGCGAATAATTCGGTTGTGGAAAAGAAAGGATCTTAGAAACCCGAAGGAGATATTTTCAATTGAGATGATTATAATGGACGAACAGGTACTTTACAGTAAAACATACCAATATAAATACATGAATTCTTAGTATCAATATCATATATTTCATCGTGCGTTCTTGATGCAGGGTAGTAAACTTGAAGCTAATGTCCCAAAAATATATTGCCAAATTTGACAAGTTGGTTAAGGAACAATGTGATTACTATATTCAAAATGGCAGTCTTGGTTTAAATTCAACAACTTATAAGTATGTTGATAATGTAAACAAACTTTGTTTCAATCAGAAAACCAAAGTTACAAAATGCAATGACTTTAATGGCACGATCTATGGATTTCCTTTACGGCATTTAAGACTATTTGGGAAGAAAAGTTGTCTACGGAAAACATTGGTTAGTATTTTACTATTAAGGTCATTACATAGCATTCGTATAAAACTTATTTGATTATACTAACGCATTATTTTATACAATATAAAGATGTTATTGGTTATGTTGTGAAAGCGAGAGACGGTGCTTCATACGTAATCAACAAAAAGTACTTAGATGTGAATCTTATGAAACTCTTCTAAATGAGCAACGTCGAGTAAATTCTGATATTTCTAGCATTGGACGCCGTGTCATATTACCATCTTCTTACACCGGTGGTGCGCGCTACATGATGAAAACTATTTAGATGCAATGTCTCCTTGTAAATGGTTTGGATATCCCAACTTCTTCATAACGGTAACATGCAATCCAAAGTGGCCAGAAATTAAAAGATTTCTTAAAAATACCACATTAAATCCTAAAGACCGACCTGATATCTTGTGTAGAATTTTTAAAATCAAGCTTGATGCGTTGATTAAGGATTTAAAACAAAGTTCATTGTTTGGAAAGGTCCAGGCAGGTATGTTCTTTTCAATACACTATAAAATCTTAAAAACTAAATTCGTCAATAACTAATGTCTTTGTGTATAGTTCTTTACGTATTTTATATTAAAATTAAGATTAATAACTACTCCTAATTGCTATTCTGAATATTTATGTAGTTGTTTACATAGTGGAGTTTCAAAAGCGAGGCCTACCTCATAGTCATATATGCTTATTTATGCACGCCGATCACAAGGCTCCCACCGTTGAGCATATTGATCCAATTATTTCGGCAGAAATTCCAGACAAAAATGAAGACCCTGAATTATATGCACTTGTCAGTGAGTTTATGATACATGGTCCTTGTGGCAGTCATAATATGAATTGTCCTTGCATGGTTGATAAGAAGTGTTCAAAAAATTTTCCAAAAAAATTTCAGAGCACACTTCTATTGATTCAAATGGCTATCCGGTGTATAGAAGACGAAATTCCAGATTATTTGTTGAAAAGTACGCAGTTAAGTTAGACAACAGAAGTGTAGTTCCTTACAACAAAGTGCTCTCAAAAAAATATCAAGCATATATAGATGTTTAGTGGTGTAATCAAGCTGGATCTATAAAATATTTATTTAAATACATTAATAAAGGGCCTGACAGAGCTACACTTGCAGTTGTAGAAAGTAACAATGAAGATGATGGCGATGATAATGTAGTAGATGAAATAAAAGAGTATTATGACTGTCGATATGTTTCTGCATGTGAAGCGTCCTGGCGGATATTTGAATTTGATGTTCATTATAGGAGTCCTTCGGTTACGAGGCTTCCTTTTCATCTGCCGGGACAACAACAAGTTGTATATTGTGCAGATGATGATATTGATAATGTCCTTGACAAACATTCAGTGGCTTCTATAATTTTTTTATCTTGGATTAATGAAGTTTATCCAGAAGCACGTACACTTAGTTATGTTGAATTCCCTACGAAATTTGTTTGGAAATTGAATAAGCGTTCTTGGGTACCAAGGCAAAGAGGTTTCACGATTGGAAGGATTCATTCTGTTTCTCCATCTCTTGGTGCTAAGTGGCTGTTTGGGATTGCTTTTTATCTCCTTTTGACTTTTAGAGGGGTGAAAAGACCAAAATACCCCTCCAAAAGTCACCAGAAGTTAAAAATTTTAACTTCTGGTGACTTTTGGATGGGCATTTTGGTCTTTTCACCCCTCCAAAAGTCAAAAGGAGATAAATAAAAGCAATCCTAAACAGCCCCTAAATAAAGTCAAAGGTCCAAGATCATTTGAAGAAATTCTTACAATTAATGGAGTTAAGCATCCTACCTTTAGAGATGCATGTTATGCACTTGGTCTTCTTGACGATGACAAGGAGTATATAGAAGGCATTGAAGAGGCAAGTCACTCGGGTTCTGGTTATTATCTTCGTGCTTTGTTTGCAACAATGCTAATGTCTAATAGTTTGTCTCGACCACATCTGTATGGGAGAATACATGACAATACTTGTCAGACGGCATTCTTTATAAACAACAACATCTACTAAAGTCTCCAGGTATCAATCTTTTTATCCTTATTACTTTATATACATGTTAAAATAATATTTGTTTATTTTAAAAGTTCAAAAATACAATTATATAATTTTGTGACTTGCATTTCATTTTTTTGATTTATTTATTATTTACAATATATTTTAATTAAATTTCAGGTTTATCTCTTTCTGAAGATCAAATTAAAATTTGACTCTCTTTGAAATAGAAAATTTTTTAGTTCGTAATAGTTCGACCCTACGAAACTTTCCAATGATTCCTTATCCTGATCATGACTCGGTCTCTTCTTCAAACAATCGTTTCATACTGAGGAGCTATCTTATGACAGAGCAACCTTGACAAACGAGTGTGTTGGTCTTTTATCTTCATTAACAAATGAACAAAGAGGCGTTTTTGATGATATAATAAAAGCGGTTGAAGATAAAAAAGAGGCGTGTTTTTGTTTATGGTTATGGTGGAACAGGGAAAACATTCTTGTGGAAGACATTAACTACAGTAATAAGGTCGAAAGGTGAGATTGTTTTAAATGTTGCTTCAAGTGGAATTGCATCATTATTATTAACCGGTGGTAGAACGACACACTCTCGATTTCTAATTCCTTTAAATCTCAATGAGGATTCTTTGTGTCATATAAAGCCTCACGGTGAAGTTGCATGTTTATTAAAGAAAACAACATTGATTATTTTGGATGAAGCACCTATGATTCACAAGCATGCGTTTGAAGCATTGGATAGAACTTTGAAAGATATACTCACATGTGATAATTGTAACAACTCTGATTTACCATTTGGAGGCAAAATAATTGTTTTTAGAGGAGATTTCAGGCAAATTCTCCCTGTTGTTCCTAATGGATCTAGACATGACATCGTTAATGCCTCCTTAAGTTCCTCATACATTTGGGCAAACTGTAAGGTTCTTAGACTAACAAAAAACATGAGGTTAGTCGTTGGAAGTGAACAATCTGATACGGAACAAACAAAGATATTTGTAAAATGGCTTCTAGATGTAGGAGAAGGAAACATAGGTGTATCGAATGATGGAGAGGCAATAATTGATATCCCGGATGATCTTCTTATTACCAATTCGGTTGATCCTATAGCAAGTTTAATTGACTTTGTGTACCCTTATATTCTTCAAATGTTAATAATCAAATTTTTTTCAAGAAAGAGCTTTACTTGCACCGACAAATGAAGTTGTTCAAGAAATAAATGATCATTTGTTATCCATGTTTCCCGAAGATGAAAAGGAATATCTTAGTTCTGATAGCCTATGTCAGTCAGAGTATCTTCACAACAACTTTGATGAAAGTTTATATTCACCTGATGGTCTTAATGGGCTTAAAGTATCTGGTCTCCCAAACCATAAGTTGATATTAAAAGTTGGTGTTCCAGTGATGTTGTTAAGAAACATTGATCAAAAAAGTGGTTTGTGCAATGGAACAAGTCTACAAGTAATAGCCTTGGGCAATCGTGTTATAGAAGCTGAAATAATATCTGGAAGTAATATTAGAAATCACACTTTTATTCCACGGTTGACTTTGACACCTTCGGACAAGAGGATTCCTTTTAAATTTCAAAGAAGACAATTCCCATTAGCAGTATGTTTTACAATGACAATAAACCAGAGCCAAGGACAATCGCTATCCAAAGTTTGTATGTTTTTAAAGAACCAGTGTTCACACATGATCAGCTCTATGTTGCATTATCTCGAGTTAGAAGTAGACAAGGGTTAAATTATTAATATTAGACAATGAAGGAAAAATCACCAACAAAACATCAAATGTTGTATACAAAAAATTTTTTGGATGTTTATGAATTTGAAGTATTGTTTTTCATGTTCAATTTAATTTTTCTATTACTTAAAGTTCTTATTTATAATTCATTCCATATTATACACTATTTAGACGTATACGCACTAATAGAGAAAACGTACTAATATTACATGTAGCTAATTTAAAAATTATTCATAAAAGTTGATATATAAAGTATTATCTGATAACATTACAAGTTATGAACTATTTTAAACAACAACAATATTTTTAGATTGAACCCGTGTGTTACACGGGTCTTTAGCCTAGTATTATAATACGCACTTCAAAACGTTAAGATCTTACAATTTTGATAATTTTATTTGCCTTGATTTGCACCCACAAATTCCCCCTTAAGAATAACTAGGTTCACCTTTGTGCTTGTGATCGGAATTCACCACCTATAAATGATGCAACTTTTTTATTTGTCACGTGTAGTTTCAAATTTAAAAACTTTCAAACAATATTATGAAGGATTTCTACTTCGTTTGTGGGAGATTGGATATTTTTTACTTAGTTTGTGTATTGTTAAATACTATTTTAAATTTGTTTCACTTTAGTTCAGACCACTTAATAAAAAAACAAATTAAACTTCAAACATATAAAAATATGTCAATCGTTTCAAAAAAAAAATAGCTAAACTAAGGAGGGGGAGTAATCGTGAACATATGTAGGGGTGACCAGTGTATGCTGCTCCAACAACAAGCTTCTTAAAAAAACAAAAAACAAACAGTCTTAGGACGACAAAAACAATCGTACTGTTTAGAATTGGATCTTTAAGAGAACTAATCATTGTCCCTTTCAGTTACTGCTAACTTTAAAATTGTAATTGTATTGTTTATGTGTTTATGTTAATTGTTTATTGGTAATGAGTTTAGTTTTATAAAATAGTTATTAGACATTTGGGTAGTTGGATCTATAAGTATAAGGGAGGACAGGGCGCTGCCCGAAGGGGGCTTGGGTAGGGTGGTACCTGGGCGGTAACACCGCCGCCACCCCCTCGGGTAGCCAGCTGGGTTCATGGTCTCGGCTTACACTCGCCGATAACCACCCGAGGTGTAACGGTTATTTAGACGACCGTTGGGCGCTTTTTAAATAAAAAAAATATTTTTACATTATGAATACTCACACACACACGCAATATTATCTACGCTAACTCAAACAAAATCATACAAAAACAACTACACAAACACCATCAACCATGTCTGACGAGTATCCAAATTTGTGCATTCCCAAAACGAAACAGATTCAGATGATAGCAGTTTATGGTTTATGAAAAATCTTGTCGAAAAATCCCTAGAGGATACGACGAGTAGTTCTTCTAAAAAAGATACGTTCCACGCGATCGTGTAACGGGCCACGAGCTACTTATGAACGACTATTTCGTTGACGATTCGAAATATGATGAACAAACGTTTCGAGAAAGGTATCGTATGTTGAAATGTTTATTCTTTAAATATGTAATGCTTTATTTTTAATTATTGTAATTATTATTTTTTAATAAAAGTGAATTATCTTTTAAATTATTTTAATATTAAAAGAAAAGTTCCAGGGTAGTTTAGGGTAGCATTTCTAGCTTTTTGGGTGTTTCAGGGTAGTTCATGGTACTTGTGATGTGCCAGTGTGTGATTGGTGGATTCCAGGGTAGTCTAGGGTATTTTAGTGGAGTGCCCCCTCCTCCTTAAGTAGAGTAATTAGCTTAATTATTTATATAGTTAATTAGTATAAGCCTGTAAATGAACCGAAGAAACACAGACATTAGCATGTTCGTGTTTGTTCATTTAACTTTTACTGAACCCGAACATGAACATATATTCAAGTATGATTTTTTGTTCATGTTCGTGCATTAAGAAAATAATAATGTTTGTGTTCGTTCATGTTTGTTCGTTAAAAGCTAAATGAACACTTAACAAACATAAATGAACACAAAATAAACAATTATAAACGAGCATAAATAAAAAAATAATAAACAAAGATAATTAAACAAACATAAACAAAAAAACCTAAATGATCATTTTGGAATTTTAGGTGTATTAGTGAAAATTGAAATCTCACTAAACTTTTAGGTTTCTAATGTAACATAAAACACTCATGTTTTAAATATTAACACATACCATTTATATTGATATATATGAACGAACATAAATAAACAAACATATATGAACGAACATAAATGAACGTTCATGAATAAAACGAATGAACAAAACATGTGTTCATGTATGTTCGTTTAATTAAACGAACACAATTTTTTTGTTTATGTTCGTTCATCTTCCTAAATGAATAAATATAAACAAACTTTCAATCGAACATTTCATGAATATTTACAGGCCTAAATGAGTTATTGGTTTTTTAAATATGTGTAATTTAGATTATAGTATTTGTACAAATTCTTAAGGATCGGTATAAATAAGTTCTTGCTTAGTCTTTGTCAGAAGTTCTTTAGGCCGGTGTTATATATTAATGAGGGTAGGTGTTAAAATTTTTAAGGGTCGTTCTCGATTATCACATATATACCAATAACATAGATTTTCATCGGATGCGGGTATATCTCATGATGTCTCCTTATGTCCGTCTATGACTATCATGAAATATAGTAAACAAATTGAATTATATCATAAAAAGGTGTATAAACTATGGGCGTTAGATGAGATTTCGGAGTGAAATGAGAACGATGTCTACCACGGGTAAATGGTGGTAAATGATAGTACACAAGAGTAAGGGTTCAAATAAAAAGTGTATTTTATTTAAAAATCGTAAGAATAAATTTTAATCATACATTTTTTTTAATTAGCGATTAAAATCAAATTACAGTAAAAATTTTTGTTGGAAGGGTATTCTAGGCATAACCAATTTTGTTGACTTTTTTTTCAAACTTTCTCATTTTTTAAACGTCCATAATTTTTATATACGATATAACTTTTTTACAAAATTAGACCATAAAATGAGCGTTATTTCTTTTTATAATGAATGCATTATCACTATATACAACTATAAGAAAAAAATATGTTTTCTAGCTCATTTGATTTTGGTCGTCATTGTGCATTCCCTGTTCGTTATTGTGTTTACATGAACACCATTATGTTTTTCTAAAATAATTAGTTTTGAAAACCACAATGATGAAATAACCTCGTTGCATACTTCTAGTATCTAAAATACAATAATAAATAACAACTAGTTTATCTAATATATTATAAACAATAACACAAAATAATATAAAGCGTAAAACAAAATGATAAGTGTGTCATCGTGTGTTTCTGCTAGTCATTGCTGAACATTTTTTTATTATAAGTTTGTGAAACTTATTGGTGTCATAACACATATTTATATAATATAAAAAAATGACAGAAATAACACGAAATGATATTACATGTAAAACGTAATAATTAATACATATAACAAACGAGAACAAATATTTGACATTATGAGTTGATATATTATACCCAATAACCTGATATATTAAACATAATACCTTGACATATTTACCATTCCCTTTAAAGTTTAAACATAAAAAAATGCACACATCTAAGTCTAAAATTCTTATTAGTATTCCTCTAAACATGTCAATTAAGGCCAAAATTCTTATCTTCTTCATGGCCTCTTCCTTTCGATCTTCTGTTATTGATTATTCTCTCATAATCTTCTGTTCTCTAGTCGTTAGAAATAAGGATTCAAGAGGTGAGTTACCCATTTTGATTTGGTTGTTGCCGCAGGTGACGAAATGGTTATCCGGTGGTATCTAAAGAGACGACTTAGGGTCTCATTTACTTTAATTAGAAGATATTTGTTTTATGAATATTGATGAAAAAATGACAAAAGATCGAGTATGTTTGAGTAAGCCCACAGAATATTTTTTATTTGGATATGAAAGCAACAAATGATAATGAAGATAGAGATAGGCATGTTGCAAAACCTAATTAGCAACAAGTATTCTAAAATTACCTATTTTCTATGACAATCAGGATTGACATTTCTTTTACATATCTTAAGCATTATAATGCCCATTACCTATTTAAAAATATGATCCAAGATTAATTTCTACTTAAAAAATCCAATTTATCATGGTCTTTTCATGTTACTTTAAATAAAATATTAATTATAAATATATATAAAAATGAGCAACAAATTTGCTAAATTATCTTTTAGAAATAAAATAGAAAAGGGTGAATTGTACTTTTTAAAATAGAGACAAAAATGATAGATTTTCAAACTATAAATTTATTCCCTTCGCAACATGAAAACGAATTATAAGTAGTTACTACACACATTTCAATATCAAACACCTAAATGTGCATTTAAAAACTTGGTTTCAAAATTAATTAATATATATTAAATTAATTTTAGCCTTCACGCTTGCATTTTTTATTACATTTTAAAGAATATATAATGATGGAGTTTGTGTCTGGTAAGCGGTGTTTATGAATATTATAATATATGTATCAATTTTGTGTTGTTTATGCTACTAAAAACGGGCTTCCAAGAAAAGAAAATCAGCAATGGAAAAATCCGTGGGTTGGATAATTTACCGATTTAACTTACGATATAAAAAATATCTTAATTTTCATCAGAAATTTTACCGACAAATGCTATGGAATTAGGGAAAAAAAATTAAAATTGCCATCCAGTAATGCCAGATAAATCCATTTCCCACAAATCTGAGAAAAAAACAGAAAAAAAAACTTATAATCGTCATCGGATAACTTATACTTGTCATCGTTATTAGTTTAGATGTACCATTATAATCAATTTTTTTAAAACAAAAGTCAATATTTAAAATAAAACAAATATTTTTAGTATTAAAAACAATTAATGATGATATACTCAAATTAAACATATTATAAACTTTATGGCATATATAATACTTCAAGAAAATAATGAAATAAATCAAAGTTAATAATATTGGTGTTTCGAGATAATAGATAATTTTCAATAAAAAGGTGTAATTCTCTCTTACGACTAATTAATATTGGTTGTTAGGATAAGTATTGGTCAATGATGACCGGTTAGAAACAAAAATATGTGTTGAGTAATGAAAATTGTATAAGATATTAAGATATGATTCTCCTCAATTTAGGTATGAATAGTATAGAATTTAGAAGAAAAGATACAATGAATGAAACATAAAATTCCCTATCCTTTTTTGATCTTATGATTTTAACCAAGTTGGCCTATTTACGTAGTGACATCTATTATCTTTACATAATCATGATATCTGTTTGTTTGTAGGGTATTTCTAGCTACTATAGTCGACAAAGTTATTTAACTAGAATATATATACCGGATGCCCTTATCTTATATTGCACCTTTTTAGTCTAGATCAGAAACCTACTAGAATGTGTAGCATATATATATATAAAATGAATATTATCTGTATTTTTTCTGCAATTGTTAAAGCAAGTCGAATAATAATTTCTACTACTTTATGATTGCTTCACCAAATGTAGATACTTGTTCCCAAATGTTCTCATGCACCTAAAATTCTATAATAGACTTGCTCTTGAAAAAGTAAGCTAGGTAATTAACGGTGGGTTAGGTTGAGTTGGATAATAAGTCAAAACATGTTTGTGTTTGTGACGAAGTTCACTAAAAAAATAATGGCATTCACCAATGGTCAAATCCATCAATGATGGTGGTTAGCAATAAAAATCCCTTGGTGATGAAAGATTATACGTTGAATTTGTTATATTTAACATAAGTCAATTGACTGACTTTAAACTCTAAGACCGCAAACTCTAAAAAACTTGCTAAAACCATATCAGCATAGATGAAAGATTATACGTTAAATTTGTTGTATTTAACTTTTGAAGCAACCGAATCCAACAATAACAAACAAAACAAACAAACAAACAAACAAACCCAGTATATCCCACTTAAGAGCAGGGTCTGGGGAGGGTAGGTGTAGGCGAGTCTTTCCGAATGTCTTAGTATTCAATGAAAAACATGCATTATGGTTGACTCTTTGTTTGCAAAACTGAAAACTCTAGTAAACTAATGGGAGTCGTTTCTAAAAGTCTGGTTGTGGGAATATTAACTTTAATTAGCGAAGAATTACACACGAACTATCCTGTCGCAAATTGATCTTACTGATAAGTGACTAGAAGGTCTAGTGAGAAATCTTATTTGAAATTTTATATTTAACATTATTGACTGATTACTGATGGTCTATTTGTCAGTAATTTATTCCCACATACTACGATCAGAATTTGAATCAATGCAGTTGTTTGTTTTAGGTAATCTATGGGTGATTAGCACACGTTCATGGATTTGGGTACTTTCGGTAATCCTTTGGCAGTTGGCGACAACTAACTGACGAATAATATAATTTTCTATTTCATATTTAATTTTTTGGATTTTTTTTCTTTACTATCATTGATCTGTCGATGATTATTGACAGACTTTCTTCGTCAATAGTCCTCAAGTAATTTTGATACTCAGTATTCCAGTAGTGATCTTACTTCTTGTGTTCACATGGACTATACTAAAATTTTAAAGTTGATACATATATATTTTGGTTTATTTTCTTGCTGTACAACCATCACAAATACCAGTTTGCTACGAGCCGTACTGGTGCGGTTTTTTTAAATCGTTAAATCATCAATTTTCATATCTATCTTTTACTTATGATGAGGACTATTGTTGCTAATAGTTTGAATCTATTTGTCACTTGAAATGAAGATTTATCATCTGGCTTGTATCCTTTTATATATGTTTACAAGTAATGTGATTGCTAATTAGAATTAAAGATTTGCGATAACTCGCCATTATCTCTTTCTACTTCTCTAATCTTGATTCCTAGTTTTATATGAATTTTATCTTATTTCTTACAAAGTTTAGCTTTTTATTTATTTTTGCATTTACATTCTATAATATGAAAAATGTTATAATGACTTGGGCTGAAATATTCACGTATAATTTTGTTAGTTATGCCGATGATTTGTCAAAATGTCCGTCAGAAAAGACGCCATCCACCCATGTTTTCCGATGGCGTTTCATCAATAGCAGATTACCGATAGGACCCACCTCCACCGACGGATTTGCGACAACGGTCCTTTGATGAAATTCTTTTGTATTTTAGTATTAAATATAAACAGTTATTAACATCATATATAAAATAAAATAAAAAACTTCTAGCATTTAGTCAATGCGTTTTAGCACTAGCGAATCTTAAAGGAAGATTTATAAAGATTTTCTAGAAGAAAAATGGGCTGGTGATAGCATAAAACAATGGATAATACAATTACTTTTGTTTTTAGTATTCATCACACATATGTATTACAAACTATATTAATATTCTTCTCCTACACCCACTCTTAATGTTTTCAGAACCGGATTGAACATTGAATCAGACACCTTATTGGTTTGATGGTCGATCGGATTTAAGAACCGGATAACGTCATAATTATATATATAGTATAGTATATTTATTAGTTATATATATAATTAAGTAATTTATATATGATTTATATATGTATTTTATAGTTATATATAAAACTTAATATATTTGTATATCTAACACACTAATTTACGGTTCAACACCACGTTTTTTCCAATTAAAATAAAACAAAAATAATCAAATTCCGGTTTGAACCGGTCCGGTTTCCCGGTCCGTTTGATCAGCCCAAAATGATTCATAGTGAACCGGACCGGCCACCTAGCTGATCTCCGGTTGAACCGATTGGACAGGCCGGTCCGATCCGATCCCAACAACATTGCCCTCTCTAAATTTTAGAATTAAATTACGGATAAAACTAGATATATATGGAGCTCATTCATATTAGATTAAGTATTTGTTATAATAAGAGATAGATTTGATTAGATTCATTTATAATCTCATTTTTATGTTATATACTTATATTAATCATACATAATAACTTACGAGTTTTTTATTATTCTATGCTACTAGTTATTCTTTTCTTCTTTTCTCTCAATTTATCTCTCTTCCCATTGCTCTCTAGCAGGATCTTAGTTAGTCGTATACTTCTATAACCATTTAAAACCATATACTTTTGTTAGACGACAACTTAACATGTACTTATGGTGATATAGAGCAACTTCTTAAACTCCAAGGATCATTTCCGTAATGTTATTTACAGAGACGTTAATTCCAAAACAACCCTTTATCTTTCGCAAGTCGACAACTTCTACCCTCGTAAGCTAATGTAATCACTATAAATCCACCATTTTCCCTCCCATTTTCCCCTCCATGATAACTCCGCCATTAAATTACCTTCAACTGCTACTTCACACAGACACACACACACACACAAAACACACACACACACAAAACACACACACACAGTATCACTATCATGTCTTCCGGCGAAATCGACGGTTCCGACGATCGTATTAACGGCATCAAGTCCACCTTACGCGTCGTCTCCGACTTCCCCAAACCAGGTACCGTCAAAATCTCCATGTTTTCCGGTGAGAATTTCACACACAAACACACAATTTCGTTACATTGATGAATAATGATGGTGGTGAATTGAGTTTACGAACAACAGGGATTCTGTTTCTAGACATCACTACATTGTTGCTCGATCCCAAGGCCTTCAAAGACACAATCGATTTGTTCGTTGAGCGTTACAAACAGAAAGATATTTCAGTTGTTGCAGGTGAAAGTTTTTTATTTTTATTTTTTATTTTTTTATTCGTTTGAAATTTATCATAATTTGGTTAAGTAATCGGTTATCGTCACCTTTGCCCCAAATGCTTGTTGAGAGATAGGGTCCAATTTTGACTTTTGTAAGATATAATAATAATCCTCTGCTGATGGCCAGGCTAGCAATATGGCCTGCTTAATTTTTTTAAAAAGGTATTTAATAAATTAAATGAGTTATTATATTGTAATATTATGCTAGGGGCGTTTAATACTAAACAATTTTAAGTTGAGAACGGTATAATTCACTTGTGACTAGTTGTTGATAGACATAACATTGGTTGGAAAGAGAGCGTGGTAATAATTACATAACCTTCTTATGTATAACAATTATGTCACAATGAAAATTGTAAGATTTATCAAATCTTTTTGCAAAATTTTCAAACTTTTGTTGACTATTTTCCCACTATCACCCGTTTAAATGAGTGATGCTATGGACTTTTATGAAATATATTGTGTCAATATTTCAAATTTCATAAGAAGTGGTTGAGTAGAAAATTCAATTCAAGATTGTTTTAATGGCATCATTTATGGTACATAAATATGCTAATGACCTCTATCGTAAGACATTGCTGCTTACGCATTTGAAGCTCGATGAGTTAGCGTAGAGATACACGACAACAAGATCGAGAGTCTTGAATTTGAAATCTTGTTTTTGTTTTTGTAGTTATTTAATATTAAGCAGCAGTGGTTGATGGAGGGGTCAGTGATTACTTGGTATGAATGAGTATGAGCGGCTAAAAGTGGCCTTTACATACTAAAGCATGTGCTCAATCTCTTTCAAGATCCAAATTTGGGGTGGGATGATGGAGGTTGTTGTTGTTGGGTAGGACCCTTTCTAGCTAGTAATGATGAATTTTTCAAAATGGGGACATTACCTTTTTAATTGTGTTTGGTTTACTTTCATTGCATTGTAGATTATATAAATAGATTGGTGTCTATTCCAGAACTAATAATATGTTATCTGATCATAATGTATTTGTATTTATTGCTTTGAATGTGATTCACAAGACAGTTATGTGACTGTATCTACTTCTCTCTTTTACTACTTTTGACTGTATCTACTTCTCTCTTTTACTACTTTTGATTATCTTTTATGCACTAAGTAAATGTGTATTATATATATTAGTTAATTACTTTTTTGTTAGGATGAGTTGCTTACACTTTCTTTATGGTTAATCATTGTTTTCATCTGCATTTTCTTGAGAATCAATTATTGTTGATCAAGTGGGTTCTTTTTTATGTTTGTTAACATTGTAAAAATCACATCTTGCAACTAGTGTTTGGCTATTAACTTGTGCATCTATACTTGGTACATCATGAAAACTTTTGAGGTTTAATTTTGAAAGAAACAACTTTAATAAAATGCTTTTGTCACTGAACAATTCAATTCTGCTAACTATTTCAAAACTCCAACAGATTTCAAAACCTCAAGACTAAAGATTAATGTGTAACCTATCATTTTTGTGTATGGTGATGTTAGAATGGTGGTGTATTGGCAGGTATCGAGGCTCGGGGTTTTATGTTTGGTCCTGCAATTGCACTAGCCATTGGAGCAAAGTTTGTCCCATTAAGGAAACCGAAAAGTTGCCTGGTACTTGTCATATTTTCTTCAATTTTCCTGCAAGCTTTCTTTGTAGCTTTATCACTCTATGATTTCATATCAAGGAGCTAAAATAATATATATAGGCAGTATAAACGTCACATGCACGCATATATAGTGTTTTAACTGTTATAGTTACAGGTGAAGTGATATCAGAAAAATACGTATTGGAATATGGGACAGACTGTCTTGAAATGCATGTGGGAGCAGTTGAACCGGGAGAGCGAGCTCTTGTGGTTGATGATTTGGTGGCTACTGGTGGCACCCTTTGTGCTGCAATGAACTTGCTTGGTATCTCTTCACAACTTTATATCATTTACAGCGTTCCATATTTCACATTTACCTAAGAGTGCTACTGTCAAAGGTTAATGAAAAACAACCAACTTGTTTCCAGAACGCGCTGGTGCTGTGGTTGTCGAATGCGCTTGTGTGGTTGAAGTCCCAGACTTAAGGTATCATTTATCCTGAACTATACATGTACAATCATATTTTGAAGGTGACATCTTCTATGTGGATCCAAAACTAATTGTTGTTTTGATCATTTGGATTTTGTAGGGCCGCGAGCGATTAAGATTGCATGGGAAGCCATTGTACGTACTAATTGAGACAGGGTTTGAGCCAACTTCATGATGATATAGCTCATTGTGGGTAAAATGTACATTAGAGCGCTATTATTCGCTAAGCGTCTCATTTGAAAATCAGTGAAGTAGTAAGTTGTTGATGATAAAATCTCCACATGACATCCCTAAATGTCTGTGTTTAGTGGTAGGAAAATTGAATTTTACCAATTAAAGGAAGCTGTTCTTCTCATGGGTACATTACATAAGTGCAGCTTTGTTATAGCTGGTGAGCATCGGTGGTAATTTTGACTCGTTTATTTTACAAGTCAATTTAAGTCGTATTTTATTTTACACATCTCAAATAAAGAGATTGGTTAATAAAAACATTTTGGTAGGTAATTTAGAAAGTTTTACAATACACGTGTGAATCTAGAAACAAGGTTCTATCATCAAAGTATGGTAGTAATATGATAAAATTGTTTGATATTATCCCAATTTTTATATTCATGGAGTAAACATTTATCTCCTGTATGTAAGACAAACGATAGACCCTGTAGATAGAAAACAAATGAAGATGGATGGATGTTTCAATATCACATACCCCAAGACTTATTTTGCCTTGGAAAAAATGGAAATGACCTATATTTTATATCAAGATATTATTTTTATGAATTTAATGGTTATTTAACATAAAAGCTAATGGTTGTGAACTTGTGTATGTTTTTCTTCATAATTAACACAAAATTTTCTCATGCCAGTAGGTGTAATTTTGTTGGAGTAAAAGTGGTTGTACCTTCTAATATTATATCAACTCAAGTAAGTCTCCTTTAGAAGGAGATTAGGATAAAGTTATCTTTTAATTTCTTCTATCTCCTGTCATCCACATAAAATGGTTAGTGATGCAAACAAACCAAACGAACACGAATAGAGCCTTGTTCGTGCTCGTTCATGAAGAAATAAATTTGTTCATGAACTGTTTACGAACACTTACCGAACATAATTTATTGTTCTTCTTCGTTCATTAAGGAAAAGAACATGTCATGTTTATGAACTGTTCATGAACAGTTTTCGAATGCAAACGAAACAAAACAAAACCAAACGAACACAAAGAAGTTCATAACACAAAACTAAATACAATACTGATCATATATTTATTTTAGAATAATATTTGTATCACAAATATTACACAAATCCACCAATAATAAACAAGTACTTAATTAAATATAAGTATCAAAAAATACTTGATATAATTGTCGTAAATATATATAACATAGAAACTAAGAATATAAATGAACACCTTAACGAACATAAACGAACAGATTATCGAACGTTCACGAACAGACATTAACGAACACATTGTCGAACGTTCACGAACATTAACGAACGAACGTGACTTGTGTTCATATTCGTTCATTTAACTAAACGAACAATTTTCTTGTTTGTATTCGTTCATTTACTAAACGAATAAACATAAACGAACTTACGGTCAAACGGTTCACTGAACGTTCGTTCTTTTGCAGCCCTAAAAATTATACCTTATAATATTATATCTCATCCAGTCATCCACATAAAAACACTATCATCTTTTTCATCCTCTCTCTAACCCTTTCTAAATCGTGAAATGTCCCTTCCTAACCATGTCTCAACTTTTATAGATGAAAAATTACATTTAAATAATAACATAATTAACATAACATTTCATAAAAACAACCCACTTCATTTATATTATGGAGTAGTCAAGTTACGTAAATATGTTTCATCAAATCATAAATGTTGTATAGTCAAATTGTGTAAATAAGTTTTATTAAATCCTATACAAACAACTCGGTCGTAACAAAATTATTGAATAATAATAATATAAATAATAATAATAATAATAATAATAATAATAATAATAATAATAATAATAATAGTAACAATATAATAGTAATAATAATAATAATAATAATAATAATAATAATATTAAATGCAATTATAATAATAATAATAATAATAATAATAATAATAAGTAGTAGTGTAGTAGTAGTAGTAGTAGTAGTAGTAGTAGTAATAATAGTAGTAATAATAAAATAAATAGTAGTAGTAGTAATAGTAGTAATACTAGTAATAGTAGTATATAGTAGTAATAGAAGTAATAATAATAATAAATAATAATAATAATAATAATAATAATAATAATATATAATAATAAATTATTATATTATTATTATTATTATTTATTATTATTTCATCTCATCATTATCGTCATATCATTACCGTCATCATCATACCGTCATCATCATTGCCGTCATCATCATTGCCGTCATCATCTTTGCCGTCATCATCTTTGCCGTCATCATCTTTGCCGTCATCATCTTTGCCGTCATCATCTTTGCCGTCATCATCTTTGCCGTCATCATCTTTGCCGTCATCATCTTGCCGTCATCATCTTTGCCGTCATCATCTTTGCCGTCATCATCTTTGCCGTCATCATCTTTGCCGTCATCATCTTTGCCGTCATCATCTTTGCCGTCATCATCTTTGCCGTCATCATCTTTGCCGTCATCATCTTTGCCGTCATCATCTTTGCCGTCATCATCTTTGCCGTCATCATCATTGCCGTCATCATCATTGCCGTCATCATCATTGCCGTCATCATCATTGCCGTCATCATCATTGCCGTCATCATCATTCCCGTCATCATCATTCCCGTCATCATCATTCCGTCATCATCATCCCGTCATCATCATTCCCGTCATCATCATTCCCGTCATCATCATT
>CM044012.1:53618139-53620639 GCA_024085815.1 Flaveria linearis
CGGTGCGTAATGACATGAGAGATAGTTTGATTACGATGTGGTGGACCGGGAATGACGGTGGCGATAATGACGGCTGGCGATAATGACGGTGGCGATAATGACGGTGGCGGTAATGACGGTGGCGATAATGACTGGCGGTGGCGGTGGTAATGACGGTGGCGGTAATGACGCGGTGGCGGTAATGACGGGTGGCGGTAATGACGGGTGACGCGGGTAATGACGGTGGCGGTAATGACGGTGGCGGTAATGACGGTGGCGGTAATGACGGTGGCGGTATGACGGTGGCGGGTATGGGACGATGGTGGCGGTAATGACGGTGGCGGTAATGACGGTGGCGGTGATGACGATGAGAAGATGGCGGTAATGACGGTATGGTGGCGGTAATGACGGTGGCGGTAATGACGGGGCGGTAATGACGGTGCGGTAATGACGGTGGCGGTAATGACGGTGGCGGGTAATGACGGTGGCGGTATGACGGTGCAGACGGCTGTAATGCGACGGTGGCGGTAATGACGGTGGCGGTAATGACGGTGGCGGTGGTAATGACGGTTGGCGGTGAATGACGGTGGGCGGTAATGACGGTGGCGGTAATGACGGTGGCGGTAATGACGGTGCGTGGCGGTAAATGGCGGAGACGGTGGCGGTAATGACGGTGGCGGTAATGACGGGTGGCGGTAATGACGGTGGCGGTAATGACGGTGGCGGTAAGGGAACGGTGACGGTGGCGTAATGACCGGTAATGACGGTGGCGGTAATGACTGACGGTGGCGGTAATGACGGTGGCGGTAATGACGGGTGGCGGTAATGACGGTGGCGGTGGCGGTAATGGCGGGACGCGTAATGACGGCGGTAATGACGGTGGCGGTAATGACGGTGGACGGTAATGACGGTGATGGGGTAATGACGGTGACGGTATGCGGTGACGGTAATGACGGTGCTGACGGTAATGACGGTGACGGTAATGACGGTGACGGTAATGAACGAATGCGGTGACGGTAATGACGGTGACGGTAATGACGGTGACGGTAATGACGGTGACGGTAAGATGACGGCGTGACGGTAATGACGGTGACGGTATTGACCGGTGACGGTAATGACTGGTGACGGTAATGACGGTGACGGTAATGACGGTGACGGTAATGACGGTGACGCGGGTGACGGTAATGACGGTGACGGTAATGACGGTGACGGTAATGACGTTGACGGTATTAGACGGTGACGGTAATGACGGTGACGGTAATAGATGACGGTGACGCGACGGTAATGACGGTGACGGTAATGACGGTGACGGGGTAATGACGGTGACGGTAATGACGGTGACGGTAATGACGGTGACGGTAATGACGGTGACGGTAATGACGGTGACGGTAATGACGGTGGTAATGCGGTGAAATGACGGTGACGGTAATGACGGTGACGGTTAATGACGGTGACGGTAATGACGGTGACGGTAATGACGGTGACGGTAAGACGTGGACGGTAATGGGTGACGGTAATGACGGTGACGGTAATGACGTTGACGGTAAATGACAGATGACGGTGACGGTAATGACGGTGACGGTAATGACGGTGACGGTAATGACGGTGACGGTAATGACGGTGACGGAATGGACGACGGAGTGACGGTAATGACGGTGACGGTAATGACGGTGACGTATGACGGGACGGTAAATGACGGTGACGGGTAATGCGGGAGGTATGACGGTGACGACGTGTGACGGTAGATATGATGAGGTACGGTAATGACGGTGACGGTAATGACGGTGACGGTATGACGGTGACGGTAATGACGTGACGGTATGACATGCGGTGACGGTAAAGTGACATGGTGACGGTAATGAGGGTGATGACGGACGGTAATGACGGGGTGGACGGTAATGATGGTGACGGAATGAGGTGACGGTAATGATGGTGACGGTAATGATGGTGACGTTAATGATGGGACGGTAATGAGGTGACGGTAATGATGGTGACGGTAATGATGGTGACGGTAATGATGGTGACGGTAATGATGGTGGGGACGTGGTAATGATGGTGACGGTAATGATGGTGACGGTAATGATGGACGGTAACGTAATGATGGTGACGGTAATGATGGTGACGGTAATGATGGTGACGGATGATGTGACGGAGATGGTGACGGTAATGATGGTGACGGTAATGATGGTGACGGTATGATGGTGACGGTAATGATGGTGACGGTAATGATGGTGACGGTAATGATGGTGACGGTAATGATGGTGACGGTAATGATGGTGACGGTAATGATGTGACGGTAATGATGGTGGCGGTAATGATGGTGACGGTAATGATGGTGACGGTAATGATGGTGACGGTAATGATGGTGACGGTAATGATGGTGACGGTAATGATGGTGACGGTAATGATGGTGACGGTAATGATGGTGACGGTAATGATGTGGTGACGGTAATGATGGTGACGGTAATGATGGTGACGGTAATGATGGTGACGGTAATGATGGTGACGGTAATGATGGTGA
>CM044012.1:53628139-53720639 GCA_024085815.1 Flaveria linearis
GAGGGTCGGAGAGGTAGATGAAGACCTAGGTGACTTGGGACGAGATAATTAGGCAATACATAGTAGACTTGCATCTCTCCGAGCACATGATCGAGGATACTAATGCGTGGAGACGTAGAATTAAAATCAAGGACTTCTCGAGGGATCTGTTGATCGGAGGAGTTAAGGATGACCGGATGTGGGACCCCTCGCGTGTTGTGTTGGTATTCGACTTATGGCCTTTATAGGTGAAACTTGTCGCTTATTTGATGTATGCACTATTTACATCTGTATGTGATATATACCTATGTGTTTTATGCTATATAATATGTTTGCTATTGTTATTGCTATTGTTATCGAGTCGGAGGTCTCTTTGGAAGCGATCTCTCTATCTCCTTAGATAGAGGAAAGACTCGCTACCACCTACCCCTCCCAGATCATACTCTTGAGTGGGATATACTGGGTATGTTTGTTTGTTTGTTTCATGTCATATCATAGTAGTCACAAAATACAATTCGATGTCATGTTATGTTATCTTATAGAGTTTAAATGCGGCATATCTTGTTATATTGTCATGTTACAATATCTTATGGAGTATGAAGTGGCATATCATCTAATATTATCTTGGTGAGTAGGGTCTGTACCTAATTAAATGATAAAACAATTCAGTTAAAGGAAAAGACTTTAATTCTTTGATTAAAAAGTTAAAAAGATTAGGATCCGAAGTGAAAATTTTGTGTAAGATTGGTGGTACTTTTATGTGAGTCTTATATTTTATGATCAACACATACTCATTTGAAATAGATGGTTTTTTTTATGTTAGGATTTTTATTTTATATTTAAACTAATTAAAAATAACTAATTTTGTTTAGTGGAGTACGTTTTGATTATTCAAAATTCGAAAAGAAACACGCAAGATGCTTTTTGTACATATTTGTATGATATGTCTCCATGAAATGACTTATTGTGTTTGCCAATTACTTGAAGACATGTTTGAGGTGACCATTATTTTATACCAAAGTCTTTATGTAAGTTGATTTTGTTGAAGAACCTAGTTAGTGACAATGGCCAATGGGATCTCTAAGTCAAAGCATCCAATCCTAACATTTGGATTTTTGGACTCCTAAACTATCCTAAAAACATAAATTAGTATCTTAAATTAACATAATGTCAAAATTGAGCCGGAAACGATTCGATCTTGTAATTATGTTTTTTATACGAGAAGATCATAACGTTAGTATATTTTAGTGTTTTCTATGTGATCATGTTATAAAAGCTTCATAATTAATTTTATATAAATGTTTATTTGCATATCATGGTTTTTCTAGTTCGGTTAAACAATAAACCATGAGTTACATAAATATTAAAAAAAAGGTAACTATGATCTTTTTAGATAAATTTAAAAGGAAGATTGTGAAATATGATTTTTGTATCACTTATCACTTAATATGTATATATAGGGAAAAAACATCTTTAGAAATATATGAGTCTAGAACCCTAGAAGCCAGATAATCAAATCTGATTTTCGTATTATTTAATATGGGCAGAAGCATTACATTCTTGGAGAGATGAATTTAAGGTGGTGTTTGTTTTTCATCAAAAGCTCTTCTTCGCCTCTTCGTTTGCGCGCACGCAGACGCGGGAAGAGCTTTTAAGTGCGCAGACTGTTTGATTTTTGGAAGACGTTTCATTAAAAACGTCTTCCTGACGTCTGCGTGGAGAAGATGTGGACTTACCACTTCTCATGTCTTCACAACCTCTTCTCATTTACCCCCTTTTCTCATCTCCTTCCAGACATTTGTTTTCTTTCATTTGTACCCTCCAACCTACCGCCTCCAACCCCCACCACACCACTCATCTCCGGCCGCTGCCAGTCAACTCCGCCGGCCTCCGACCCTTCCTCCACGCTACCGCCCTTCGACTGCCTCTCCCGTCTCCACGCCACCGCCCTCCGACCCCCTCGCCAGTCGCAACCCTCCCTCCTCCGACCCCCTCACCAGTCGCCAGTTGCAGCCCACCCCCTCCGATCGTCCCCGGCATACCATGTACGACCTTCATCCTCACTCTCGGCGGAGGTAACGGTGCCATGTCAACCGGATGCACCGACGGGTGGCTAACGTTCATCTTATGCCTTCGCCTGCAACCACTGCCTGTAACGACGTCGTATCTACCTGATCATCATCATCGATCATGAAAAGTGGAGTGATTTGATTCGTATATGACAGATCTAGCTTTTGTTAGGTGCGATTTGGAGATTTGATGGTTGGATTGGTGAACGAATTGTAGAAATTTGAAATGATTTGCAGTGATTCGATTGTTTTGAGTGGAGTTTATGGAGTATTATCCCCTAATCTTGCTTAGCCTAATATTTCAGCATTTTACAGATGTTAAAAAAAAAATAATATTTTTCTTGCAGACTGCAGACATTTGGTCCACCTCTTCTGCTGAAGATATCTGCAAATTTGGTTCGCAGACTGCAGACGTTTTCCTGCAGAAAAAACAAACAGCACCAAAAAGAAATGTACTCGAATTTGATTGAAGTATCACTGATAGATGAAAAGCATTGTTTGGGGATATTAAATTCTAACGTAGCCACTTAATTAAATAAATACGTGAATTAAAAATGATTAGATGAAAAATACATTTTTAAGGATACAATAATCTAACAATTAGACAACTCTAATTTATGTGTCATTATTTCCTGCATTGGCTTTTCTTATGTATTTTATGAAAATAAAATCTCATATGTTTGTAAAAGTAGATACGGTAGATACCGTACCAAGAAGTCAGATATGTCATGTTTAAGTGTTACATTGTTCTAAAATAACCATAGAAATACAACACACCCCGGGGCGGAGGATAGTGGGGACCGAGGGATCTTTTTTTTTCGTCGGTAGTGTTAAATTTTAATCTGTTAGTTTAAATTTTTGACCCGGTGGTGTAAATTTTTATATAAATATCGAGTTCGCCCCCCATAAAAACTTAATTTCGCCCCCGTCCCGCAACGGGGATGTTAAGCTCCGCCACTGAACACAAATAACTACCTTGTGACTTTTTTAATAATTTTTCTTTATAAATGATCCTAATCAATCTCTTTTTCATTCGCCTTGAATATATTGCTTTGGTTCATGATTCAGAAGGTCGCCTACGTATACCTTTTAAAATTTTATTTTGTTATTTTTTGTTGGTCTTACCAAGTTGAGCTATGTAATAAAGCATTAGTAAAAATAAAAGAAAAATAGTCTTGTCACAAGTTAATTTTAATGAAATAAATAACTATCTAATACATATATATGTTTTGGAAAAAAATTACGTAATTGATTTTTTGGTTAGAAAAATATATAATTGATGGTCATAGAAGATAGAAATATTAAAAGTCCTAAAACTAAGCACTTGTAACCCGTTTTCGAGTTCAAAAAATGAGAAACTTCATCCAATAGATATCAAGATTCCAAGTGCTTCATTACAGTTACTTAAAAAAATTTGTCCTCTAAAGATACTCATGTGACATCTTTATACGAGTCAAATGAAACATATGTGAATCTTAATTAGTTAATAATAAATGAACTTTATTTTTAAATTAACTTAAATTAGAAGATAATAATAGATAAAATCTTTTTTTCTAAATAACTATTAAAATAGTAACCAAGATTTATATATGTTTATTTTGCTTTACTTGATTTTAAAACTTTCAATATGTATAAAAATATTAGATTAGAAATTATATTGAAATTAAATTGATCATTAAAGAAAAAAAGAACTTTTGGAGACTTTGAGTGGTTTTAATAAAAATTTGAAAAACTTATATAATTGAAAAATATTCATGTAGTTTAAACTCTAAATGGGCTGATTTCAGTACCGGAGAGTCGGAGACACAGCCTATTTCTGAAGTAAAAGAAGACGCCCATAGCCCGACACGCCCCTTGGGCTTTGGTTATCTTTAGTCATGTCATATGCAAGAATGTGAAGTATTATTAAACTATATTTAACTAGTTTTAGTAAATCATCTCCCTTTAATATCATTAGTTTCAAATCCAAGTCCAAGCTTTCGTTTTGCTTCGTGAAGTGATCGTTATTCGGATAAGTTTATTCACTCTTAATTGACAGTATAATGACAAGAGGAACTTAAGTTAGTTTGTTAATCAATTATGAATGACATCATTCACGAACTTCTCATGAATCGACACCCTATTGACCCTAACCAGTTAAGAAATTTGAAATACAGAGAACTAGCAAAATTCTCTTCTTATATGATCGGGTCTTTGGTACCGATCAAATTTACCTACTTGCATAATCATAATGATTATTATAAGCGAAATGAAAAATGTATCTTCATCATAAACGCAATCAAGTCTAAGATATTATTTGTAGCCTTTTAATCTGATACTGGTATAGGTAGAGTGTTTTTGGTTCACTTATAAGACACATCTTAATGGTTTATGAAGTCTATTAATGGGTAAGTTAAAAAAGTACGTTGAATGATTCATAAACTACCTCTTCTTTTGTCAGATCTCTACTCGCTTGAGATAAAGTTGCCAAATATTTACCTTATTAAACTTGAAATATATAACTTTAAAAATATATATGAAAATAGAAATAAAATTAATTAAATTGTTAGTATGAGTTATTATAAATCAATATATAATAATTTCGATTGTTAAAATTTAATAAGTCTAAATAATAGTATATTATATAAACTTTCTCATGCAATTAATCTTAAGCAATGTTGTTAGGACCGGATCGGACCGGCCGGTCCGACCGCGAATCGGTGGCTGGTCCGGTCCGGTCGAGGGTGGATCGTTTTTGGAGCATTGAACCGGCCGGTTCGAACCGAGTCGCCGGTTGGACCGGCGAACCGGTTCGGTTCCGACCGGATTTTGATTTTTTTTTTTTTTTTTTTTTTTGATTTTAATGGGTAAAAACGGGGTGTTAAACCATAAATTAGTACTTTGTATATACAAATATAGTTAAGTTTTATATATAACTATAAAATATATGTATAAATCATATATAAATTACTTATATTTAATTACATATATAAATATAATTAAAATATAGTTAAATCCGGTCCATCCGGTCCGACCGGTCCGACCGGTCCGACCACCAAACCAGTAAGCCGTCCGGTTCGACGTCCGATCCGGTTCTGAGAACATTGATCTTAAGGCACTAACATGATCAACGCTCAAATATAAAATAGAAAAACAAAAGGCCACCATTTTATGGCCATTAATGCCTGCTATACGTAACAAAAAGAATTAGCATAACCACATCTCAAAGTAACGTCAAATTAAAGAAACTACTAAATATAAGCAACAACACCGCCGGAGGACAGCTCCAAACCACCACCACGGCCACCGGAGCCGCCCCGGAGCGCACCATGTGGATGCCACCCTTCACAACTTTTTCACCAGTGTACTTATCAACCTCCACATCAACTCCCAACATCATTGTCCTCTTCCATTGTGCAATAGACTTGAATTTAATTCTTCCTACCAAATCCACCCTCATCATCACAACCCTCCCGCCACCCTGATGCACAGCCATTGATCCGCCCATCACCACCGTGTCACGAACATACTTTACCTTGTGATGATGCTGGTGGAACCCTCGTATGGTGTACACACATAAGGAGACACTAGCGGTGGTGGTTTTGTTAGGGAAGTATGAGAAAGTGAGGTTCATTGGACGATAGTAAAGTCCCACTGGATTCTTGTTGTCAAGCTTAAGATCAAAGTAGATGGTGGTGGTGTTGGTGGCGGTTTTCGTGGCGGTTTTGTTGAGGGATGGAACGTAGAGTTGCTCTAGAGTGATTGTGGGGATTTTGCGGTGGAGACTTTGGATGAACAGTATGAGCAACACTGAAAATAGGGTGATATAGATCATGATCTTAAGGCTTTCAAGACATACCCTTTGGGCCATTTTTTTCTTCAAGAATGGAAGTTGGAACTTCAATATGAATTTATGTTGTGGATTTTTTTCAAATAAAATAAGATGTGGGGATTTTTTGGAAAGAAAAAAAGCAATGCACCATGTGAAAATTATGTTTCCTTGTATAGAATAATGAAAAAACATGTTTATGTATTAATCAAGTATATTAATAATGAGTATTATTACGATGTAAATCTAATCAAATTGTATAATATAATTAATAAGCATTATTACAGTAAACTTTACAGATTTTCTCTAAAAGTTAATTAAAGTATATTTTTTTATCACTATTAATTTAACTGTAGTATTAATTTATGCTAGCGCAAACTGAAAATGTTACTCTATCTGTGTTCTTGTTGTTACTTCATGACATACATATATAGCGTTTTACACTACAAGAAATGCCCTTAATAGCGGCGACGTTATTAGCGACGACTAGACCATTAGCGGCGACACTATTAACGGCGACATGTCGCCGCTATTGATTAGCAATCCGTTTCCAATTTTTTCAATCAGATCTGGCCGTTGATCGTGCAACAGATCTAACGGTCGGGGATTGATCGTACTTAACCAATAGCGGCGACACTATTAGCAGCGACATGTCGCCGCTATTGGTTAAAAATATACAGCCCCACCTTCGGCTTCCCTCCACATTTCCCCCTTTCCCTCCACATCCTCCACATCCTCCCGATCAACTGTCTCTCCACATCCTCTCCGACTTCTTGCCACCGGCCACCACCGGTCACCATCCGAGCTCCCCCGAGCACCACGCAGCACCACCTGAGCACCACATTCCCCCTTTAGCCGAGCACCACCGACCACCACTCCCGTCTTCTCTCCTCCTCTCGCCGGTCACCATCCGAGCTCCCCCTTCTTCTCGAGCAAATACATTCACCACCACCATCGCTGCTGCATCCGACCACCACCACTGCTGCAACCCACCACCACCACTGCAACCGACCACCCTTGTTTAGGTATGAATTTTGATTTAGTTGTGTTATTGTGTGACATTGTTAGGTATGAATTTGGGTATTTAGGTATGAATTTTTGATTTAGTTGAAGCATTATTTAGGTATGAATTTTGATTTATTTGTGTTATTGGGTGAATTATTTAGGCATGAATTTGGGATTTAGTATGTATTTTTTATTTTAGTTGTGTTGAAACATTATTTAGCTAGAATTTTTGATTTAGTTGTGTTATTAGATGAATTTTTAGGTTATGTTAGTTGTGTGCCTCTTTAATTTAGTTATACAAGTTATTTGTTAAATATAATTTAATTATCTAAGTTTAGCTTAAACAGGTCAAAACAGGTGAAAAGAACATGATTTGCGGATAAACGGGTCAAAATAACTTAAACTTAAATGTGTTAAGTTCATCATAGTTGTTTTAGGTTAATTATGACTTTTAATCGCTAAAATAGAATTTAATTATCTAAGTTTAGCTTAAACGGGTCAAAACGGGTGAAAAGAACATGATTTGTGGATAAACGGGTCAAAATAACTTAAACTTAAATGTGTTAAGTTCATCATAGTTGTTTTAGGTTAATTATGACTTTTAATCGCTAAAATAGAATTTAATTATCTAAGTTTAGCTTAAACGGGTCAAAACGGTTGAAAAGAACATGATTTGCAGATAAACGGGTCAAAATAACTTAAAATTAAATGTGTTAAGTTCATCATATTTGTTTTAGGTTAATTATAACTTTTAATCGCTAAAATAGAATTTAATTATCTAAGTTTAGCTTAAACGGGTCAAAACGGTTGAAAAGGACATGATTTGCGGATAAATGGGTCAAAATAACTTAAACTTGAATATGTTAAGTTCATCATAGTTGTTTTAGGTTAATTATGACTTTTAATCGCTAAAATAGAATTTAATTATATAAGTTTAGCTTAAACGGGTCAAAACGGGTGAAAAGGACATGATTTGTGATTAAACGGGTTAAAATAACTTAAACTTAGATGTGTTAAGTTCATCATAGTTGTTTTAGGTTAATTATGACTTTTAATCGCTAAAATAGAATTTAATTATCTAAGTTTAGCTTAAACGGGTCAAAACGGGTGAAAAGGACATGATTTGTGGTTAAACGGGTCAAAATAACTTAAACTTGGATGTGTTAAGTTCAACTAGTATGTTTGGTTTACGCTTCATATACTTTGTCAAATATAAATGTATATTTTGTTTTGCAGGAGCAAATTTCAAATCTGTTCCAAAATGCGCAATTTATGTCACAAATGAAATAATTAATTGCTTCGCAAAAGGCTCCAAATCAAGAGGAAGAAGATGTTCAGACGAGGGGGATGAATAGGTTATTTTATGTTTGATTGTATGATATGTTTGATTGTATGATATTTCATAATCTATGTTTGAATAGCTTAATTATCTATGTTTGATTGTATGATATTTCGTAATCTAGATTGTAGTTTATGTTATTAGATTATGTTATTAGAAAATCTAGGTTTATTTTGGATGAAAACTGGATTTTTGAAAAAACAAAAAAAAAATTTTAAAAAAAAAGTAAGCATTAGCGGCGACATATGTCGCCGCTAATAGTTAAAAAAAACCACAATGTGGCGACAACTTTTAGCGGCGACATCTATAGCATTAGCGGCGACATCTTTAGCGGCGACCTATTAGCGGCGAACATTTGACCAATAGCGACTAACTTTTAGCGGCGACCTTTTAGCGGCGAAAAGTCGCCGCTAATACCATTAGCGGCGACAAACAGGGGTATTAGCGGCGATAATTGTCGCCGCTAATGATCGAATATTTGTAGTGTTAGTTTGGGTTTTTAATATTTAATTGTTCTAAAAAATTAAACAACTTTATATATTTTATATAAAAAATATGATTTTGACTGATGGCATGGCATATACGGGTGAAAATTTTACAAATAAGAAGAAATCTAACAGCTTTTGTGACCCTTCTCTATACAAGTAATACCATCTCTCTTATAATACTCGGTTTATATCAAGGGATCTAAGGTCAACTCCTTAAAATTTGCTGACAACTCATCTCCATGTAACTCTGGGATTATTTAGTGATATATTTAGATCAAGAATCAGATCTTGAAAGTAATTATTCAGACATGTTCGTTTATTTTATACACGATCATATGTTTTTGCTATAAAAGGCAAGTGCCGATAAACCATTTGGTCGATCTAACCATATTGAAGGACGGCACACAAAAATTTCTTGCAAAAGGAAAATAACAAGTGATCGAATCCATTTAATGGTTGAGTATCCCAAAACAAAAACTTATAGTGTAACGCAAACAAACCAAACAATATAAATAGCGTTTGTTTGTGTTCGTTCGTTTAAGTTTAACCGAACAAACGAACGAATATGATTAGTTAAACAAATGGATATTTTTATTTATGTTCGTTTCATTAAAAAGATAAATGTGTCAATGTTCATTTATACTCGTATGTTAATATTTTAAACGAAAGGTTTAGAAACACTCCTAGATAAGTTCTAGTACATCACTATTCATTGGAAAACCATCAAGAAATTTTTGGTGAATTAAGCTTCATCGGCAAAATGGCTGTGGGTAATACTTTTCTGATTAGAATTAATGAGCACTTACTAGCGGAGAAGTTACAGACTGATTACAACAAGTAATTTTTGGTTGGATCGATTTCTTGAATTAACGACGGATAGCGGAGGATCAACCTTACCATCGCCTATGTGCTTTATTTCGATCGCTTGTGATGGGTTTCTACGGTTTAATGAAACAAAATAAAAGTTTTAGTTTATTAAATAAAAACGTAATCATAAAAAGTGGATTTTATTATATAAAGACTTACATAAAATTCATGAGCTTTATCATAATGCTACGTCTGCTCGCCCGCATCTCCCGTAGAGTGGTCCTCGTGTACATCTCTCGTCCGATGAGGGCTCAAATCTTGCCTCCGCTCGCTACAACAATATGTTAGTTCTGGTTAAAGTTGATAATAATTACGCACTCTCTCGTCTGATGTTATGAAACAATATTGACCCCCATGTGTCAGGAAGTTATTTCCCTATATGCTTCTTGTTGCAATCCGACCTTCCTCTAGTAGGAGGGCGGTGCAGGTGAAACAACTCCTTCATATAGTCATCGTCATTCGAAATAAGACAAATATAAGTTATAAAACAGATAAATAAGTTTAGATAGTTGGTATAAAATAGAGCAGGATCGATACGACAGCTGCATGTTTCTCCAATGCCTCGATGAACGGATCTACAAAGCGTCATGATTGGGATCAGTGTCGACCACACCAACCTTGAGCTTGTAAAAAAATAGACCAAGATCAATATGGATATCCTCAAGATTAGGGTAGTTGCTACTACCCTCTCGGCCTCCAAAGTCATGTATGCGGCCATGAGATAATGTGCTAAGACCTCAAGATGATGTGTTATGGCCTCGACGTGCATTAGAGGATACGTACATGTCACTAAAAGGAAGAAGACCTGTCGCCGCTGTTGGATTATGTACGGGTTCGGTTACGTCACGTTGCCAACCTAGCTATGACCCGTAAGAGTTACACCTTGGGCAACAAATATTACGTCCACTTAATTTGATTAACTGGCGCTTACGAACTATATCGGGTTTTTATAATTTATAATTTTTATAAATTATTTATTATTAATATTTATTTAAATACACAAAGGTAAAGCAATTGATTCCTTTTTGCCCATCAATTGAATGGATCGTCATCTGTAAAGCATTTGAGATTCCTTTTGTCTGATCACTTTTGACTTAAATATCTACACCAAACATTGGATGTTAGATGGAGTGGAACAACTGATTTTTGCGAAGCTCCATCCCATCTGATAAAAGACGACGATCCTATCTCCATCTTGCTGGGGGATCTCCCAAATTCAACAGGAGAAGAAGAAAAATTTGATTTTTCTTCCTATCACAAACAACCGATATATTTGATTGCAACCGTGGATCACGCCTCTTAGAGCCGCAACCACTGTGTTCCAATTTAGTGTTCGTTGATTCTAGCGTTCATTCGTTGTCCCTCGGTGTCTCAAACGGTTAATTATTAACCACAAAGGTATATTATATCTCATCAGTAGGATATTTATATTTTGTATTTGCATTGTTTGTAACCCAGATCCTGTCGGGTTCATTCTGGTATTTTATTATTACTCCGCTGCGTTACAAATTATTAATCTGATTAATAATTATCAAAACTGTTTTGATAAATAAATCTAACGAAGATACCACTGAACCCAACAGTGGTATCAGAGCCAGGCTTACAACATGCAAATCAGATCCGGTCTGTTAACTGGTTATAGATCACAAACTTTAAAATTATTTGAAGTTTCTGATTTATATTATTTTGGGCAACTTGTTTATTTTGGTTAAATATTTATTAACCAAACGATTGCCCGTATTATTTTGATTGTGTTTTAATTTGTAAATCTGGCTAGACCCTGTGGTTGAATGGTTGTGATGTGATTTGTTATTGTTAAAGTTTTTGGTTTTATGGTTTTTGGCCCATTTGATGGCTCAAAGTTGTAATAGATTAGAGTTTTCTTTTATTTTGTATTTCTTTTGTAAATATTGTAATATTTTGAAGACCCGAAGTCAAAACTGGAAGCAGGACAAATCAAGGAGTCAGTGGGAGCCATCAAGACAACTAGATGTACTTAGGTCCATCCTTGTGGTTGTTTTGTGTTTTCACCCGTGACCTAGCTTGATCTCGCTATTTGGCTCTAGCGAGATCAAACAATCATAGCCATTAGATTTACATATTACTTTGCTATTATGGTTGCTTTATTTTATATTACCCAACCTAAATATCAAACTAATTAATTAATTAAAAAAAAATTTTTACAATCAAAATAAATGACAAGTTTTAACTTATTTTTCAACTTGTTAAATTATTAAAACAAATTGTTTGTTTTAAATGGGATAATCGAATAAGTTTTCAAATTCAAAATTAGTTTGAATTTCAAAACTTAAAACTTGATATTTTAAATTAAAATTAATTATCCTTTTAAAAGGATAACTAGATAAGTTTTCAAATTTAAAATTAGTTTAAATTTTAAAACTTAAATCTTAATAATTTAAAATTATCAACTTAAAAAATCGGTTGTCTATCTCGCGATGAACCTAATTTTAATAGGATATTAAAATCTGGTGTCCCGAGAGCTGAAAGAGTTCGTCATTTATTATCACGAACTATATATATTGTAAAACTATATTTTACGACGCACGTATAACTTAATTATACGTTGTTTGACCCTATTCGGTAAACACTAAAATTGGATCCCATAGATAAAAATCAATAGTCTATGCCACCCTAAAATAAGGAACACTTGGAACATTAAGCGAAACATCAGTGTTTGGAGCCACAGCACCGCACTTGATATGTAGTTTATTCTTCCAAGGTGCAAGGGTTTTGTTGACACATCCGGCCCTTTCACAAGTAACTGTTTTAGGATGACTATTACTTTTCTCTCTAGTTACGTGCCACAGCTGTCTAGAGAGAAAAGTGGGCATAGATGAGGCTAAACGTATCAATGCATTGACAAATGTTGTCGTTGCGGCCTCATACACGAGAGTTGTGCAATTTTCACAATTGATAAACATTGTCAGTCTGCCTAATCACTTACTAATGTTGCGTGCCCCAGCTGCCTTTAGTGACTGACCAAGCCAGATTCTCATTCCTTATTTAAAATTACTGTAAATGGGTCATTAATTAAAATAAGGAAACAATACATCGAAAATACTAATTAATTTATTTTGCTTATAGATGTCTTCAGAAACCAACAACTCCTTCATTCTCAAGTCTATTCTTGAGAAAGAGAAACTTGATAACACCAACTTTCTCGCATGGCACCGCAATCTGAGATTGGTTCTCAAGATGGCGAAAAAGCTCTATGTTATAGATAGCGCTGTTCCCAACGAGCCTGAAAACAATACGGCCGCAGCCCGTAGAACTTGGGAAAAATTTAAGGAGGATGCCGATGAGGTAGCCTGCCTTATGCTAGCCACCATGTCTCCTGATCTCCAGAAGAACATGGAGGACATGGCTGCATTTGACATGATTGAGCAACTTAAGGGCATGTTTCAGAAACAGGCCCGACAAGAGCGCTATGATACCATGAAGCAGCTTATATCCTGCAAAATGCAAGTAGGCTCGCCTGTTAGTGCCCATGTGCTTAAAATGAAAGGGTACATCGACCAAATGGCCAAACTTGGTTATCCTATGCAAGATGAAATGGCAGTAGACTTCATTTTGAACTCCTTGCCTAGTTCTTACGACCAGTTCATAATGAACTTTAATATGAATGCATGGGTTAAGAGTGTAGCTGAACTACACGGTATGCTCAAAACTGCTGAGCAAAACAAACCAGGTAAAGCCAGTCAAATGTTGATGGTCCGATCTACTGGTGTTAGGAAACCAAACCCCAAGAAGAAAACTTATAACAATAAGGGTAAGGGTAAAGTTGTTGCTGCCAAGCCTGCCACCAACAACAAACAGCTGGCTAAAAACAAAACAGCGCCCCCTCCTGAGGAGCGACACTGTTTTGAATGCAATAAGATGGGACACTGGAGACGTAACTGTCCTGACTATCTAGCCAAGCTGAAGGTGAAGAAGGCCAATGGTGAAGGCTCTTCTTCAGGTATTCTGATTTATGTTATTGAACTTTTCACTGTTTCCAGCAACACATGGGTATTTGATACTGGATGTGGTTACCACATCATTAATGTCTTGCAGGAGCCTGAAAAGTGGAAGAAACTGAAACAAGGCGACATGGAGCTCATCGTTGGTGATGGGAAAAGAGTACCGGTTCTAGCAACTGGAACATATCATCTTTCTTGTCCATCTGGTCTTGTAATTACTTTAAATAATTGTTTGTTTGCTCCTGGTTTAACCAGAAACATTATTTCAGTTTCTTTATTGTTTGAACAAGGATTCAAGTATGTTTTTAATGATGCTGTTATTTCTGCCTACTTGAATGATATCTTTTATTTTGAGGCTAAACCTCGAAGTGGTATTTATGAGATTGATATTCAAACAAACAATAATGTATATAATCTTTCTAAACGTATCAAATCTGGAATTAACGATACGTTTCTATGGCATTGTAGACTTGGCCACATAAGCAAGGCCCGTGTGAAAAGGCTTCAGTCCGAAGGGATTCTTGAATCCACAGGACATGAATCTTTTGATGAATGCGAATCTTGCTTAGCTGGCAAACTCACAAAGGATCCTTTCACCCATGTTGGTGAACGGGCCAAGGATCTGTTAGCACTTATACACTCTGATGTATGTGGTCTTTCAGAACCATGTCTAGAAATCACGAAAGATACTTTGTTACGTTTATTGACGATTATGGTCGATACGCCTATGTCTACCTTATGAAGCATAGACATGAAACCTTTGAAAAGTTCAAAGAGTTTCAGAGCGAAGTAGAAAACCAACTTGATAAGACTATCAAAGTACTTCGATCAGATCGAGGTGGAGAATACTTAAGCCAAGAGTTCATTGATCATCTAAAGGAATGTGGAATTGTTTCACAGTTCACTCCACCCGGCACACCCCAACTTAATGGCATGAGTGAGAGGAGAAATCGAACCCTACTTAATATGGTTCGATCGATGATGTGTAGAACTAACCTACCTCACTCCTTTTGGAGTTATGCTCTTATGATCGCCGCCCGCCTTGTCAATCTGGCACCGACTAAGAAGGTAGATAAAACTCCATATGAGATATGGCATGGGTCTAAACCCAATTTGTCTTACCTTAGAGTATGGGGATGTGATGCTTATGTCACTAGTGAGTCTAATGACAAGCTAGATCCTCGAGGCGAAAAAGCTATTTTCGTTGGATACTATAATAGAAGCGGGTATTACTTTTACCATCCTGATGCAAATATGATTTCCATCAAAAGGAAGGCACATTTCCTCGAGAAAGAGTTTCTTGATCGAGGAACTGGAAGTAATATTGTGGATCTTGAAGAAATTCGAGAACCACAAACAAACGCTGAAGTAGTCGGTGCGTCTGAACAACAAGAAATTGTTACTGATTCAGATATAAACACAAGCGTTCGCAGAAGTAGCAGAACTCACAAAGAACCTGACAGATATCTTTGGAATCTAGAGGGTCCTGAGGTTCTGGTAGTAGCTGATTCTGGTGATGAACCTACTAACTACAAATCTGCTATCTCAGATTCGGAATCTGCGAAATGGCTAGATGCCATGAACGCCGAGATGCAATCCATGCGAGACAATCAAGTCTGGGACTTGGTTGAGCTACCTCCCGGATCACGGGCTGTAGGGAGCAAGTGGCTTTTCAAGAGAAAAACCGACATGCATGGAAATGTACACACCTATAAAGCACGGCTAGTTGCGAAAGGTTTCACTCAAACTCAAGGTGTTGACTATGATGAAACTTTCTCACCCGTTGCTATGATCAAATCGATTAGGATATTGCTTGCCATAGCCGCGTACTATGATTACGAGATATGGCAAATAGATGTCAAAACCGCTTTTCTAAATGGACGTCTCTCTGAAGATGTCTATATGGTTCAGCCTGATGGTTTTGTCGATCCACAATATCCAAATAAGGTGTGCAAACTGAATAAGTCTATTTATGGACTTAAACAGGCATCCCGTAGCTGGAATCTTCATTTTGATCAGAGAATCGTCGAATTCGGTTTTGTCAAAAGTGAAGATGAGCCTTGCGTTTACAAAAAGGCCAGTGGGAGCACTATATCGTTCCTCATATTGTATGTGGATGATATACTGATCATTGGAAACAATATCTCAATGCTTAACGAAGTTAAAAAATGGTTGGGAGCTTGTTTCGCAATGAAAGATCTTGGAGAAGCTGCTTGCATTCTAGGAATAAAGATCTATAGGGATAGATCTAAGCGACTTCTAGGGCTTAGTCAAAGCACATACATAGACAAAATGATGACACGCTTTAAGATGGAAAACTCCAAGAAAGGAGGTGTTCCAATGACTAAAGGTACCGTGTTGAAAAAATCGCAATCTCCTTCAACGGACATTGATATTAAGCGAATGGAAAATGTTCCATATGCTTCAGCGATTGGTTCCATCATGTATGCTATGCTGTGCACTAGACCTGACGCCTCGTATGCTTTGAGCATAAATAGCCGTTATCAGCAAAACCCTGGCTTTGCCCATTGGACTGCAGTTAAGAACATTCTGAAGTACTTGAGAAGGACTAAAGACATGTTTTTAATATTTGGAGGAGTTGAAGAACAGCTCACTGTAAGATGTTACACTGATGCTAGTTTTCAAACTGACCGAGACGACTCTCGCTCACAATCTGGTTTTGTATTCACACTCAATGGTGGAGCCATCTCTTGGAAAAGTTCCAAGCAAAGTGTGGTGGCAGATTCTACTATTGAATCTGAATACATTGCAGCATCTGATGCTGCAAAGGAAGCTGCTTGGATGAAGAAGTTCATAGCCGATCTCGATGTGGTTCCAAGTATTCAGCAACCAATCGAGATATTTTGTGATAACACAGGTGCTATTGCTCAAGCCAAAGAGCCTAGATCTCATCACAGGGCCAAGCACATTCAGAGGAAGTTTCACTATATACGGGACATAGTGAAACAAGGAGATATCGTGATAAGAAAAATCGACACAGATCAAAACCTAGCAGACCCGTTTACTAAGCCCATGACTCAGAATAAGCATGATTTACATAGAAATGCAATCGGGCTTAGATTAGCTAGTGATATGTTTTGATTTAGTATTTGGATGTATGAACTTTTAAACAGTTATACTTTTGAATTCATTTTGATCTACTGATATAGATACAATTATGAATCCTATAACTATGTTCAATTTTAATACGTTTAATCCATGGATGTTATATTCTAAATTATCCATAGTCGGTCAGACTTGTGGGAACAATTCTGAATAAAGACTATTCTGAATTTAGACTCAAGGAGTTGACTTCTAAATTCACAGACCTCATTATGAATGACGTTGGATGTAACTCGCCACAAACCATCTTTATTATAAGATGCTTTGATACTGGTATACTCATTTAGTATCCTATGACCTGAGATGCATACTAAAACTTCCGTTTACCGAGGGTTATTCTTTGATCACTGTCAACCGCTGTCGCGTAACTGCCAGTCATAAAGGCTTTGGTTGGGAATAATTCTGAAGTTCAGTGGGAGTTGTATGTAGTCAATAAGGGATTCTGTACTCTTACATTATATGTAACAGTTAGACATCATGGCGCCCTCGTTGATTCAAACTGGTGAAGTGTGAGGCCTCACCCAAACTGACTGTGTGTTTGATTGGACCATTTTGAATCTAGATCGAGAACTATAATGATTGAGCTCCATATGAGAATTAATCTCAATGACTCAATTGATGTCTTTTACAGAAAGGATAAATGACTATGATTACCATAAGTTTATTGTCTTGTTATAGTAAAATGATACTAGAAGAAGATGTTTGGTTAATGACTTTAAAAGTGTCATACCTTGTTGGGGGCAGCCATGTGCAGCTAGAGCGCCGCTGACTGTCTACGTGGAATTTAACCGAATGCCGTCCAAGTGGGAGCTTGTTGGATTATGTACGGGTTCGGTTACGTCACGTTGCCAACCTAGCTATGACCCGTAAGAGTTACACCTTGGGCAACAAATATTACGTCCACTTAATTTGATTAAGTGGCGCTTACGAACTATATCGGGTTTTTATAATTTATAATTTTTATAAATTATTTATTATTAATATTTATTTAAATACACAAAGGTAAAGCAATTGATTCCTTTTTGCCCATCAATTGAATGGATCGTCATCTGTAAAGCATTTGAGATTCCTTTTGTCTGATCACTTTTGACTTAAATATCTACACCAAACATTGGATGTTAGATGGAGTGGAACAACTGATTTTTGCGAAGCTCCATCCCATCTGATAAAAGACGACGATCCTATCTCCATCTTGCTGGGGGATCTCCCAAATTCAACAGGAGAAGAAGAAAAATTTGATTTTTCTTCCTATCACAAACAACCGATATATTTGATTGCAACCGTGGATCACGCCTCTTAGAGCCGCAACCACTGTGTTCCAATTTAGTGTTCGTTGATTCTAGCGTTCATTCTTTGTCCCTCGGTGTCTCAAACGGTTAATTATTAACCACAAAGGTATATTATATCTCATCAGTAGGATATTTATATTCTGTATTTGCATTGTTTGTAACCGAGATCCTGTCAGGTTCATTCTGGTATTTTATTATTACTCCGCTGCGTTACAAATTATTAATCTGATTAATAATTATCAAAACTGTTTTGATAAATAAATCTAACGAAGATACCACTGAACCCAACAGCCGCTATTGGTAGTCATTTTCGCCGCTATTAGTATTAGCAGCGACATGTCGCCGCTAAATAGTCGCCACTAATGGAAACCTTGTCGCCGCTGAATAGTCGCCGCCGCTAATGAAGCTTTTTGCGGCGATAGTATCGCCGCTATATATTCTACTAAAAAATTCCGGGAAGTATTTTTAGCGGTGACATATGTCGCCGCTAATAGTCAATTTTTCATTAATTTTTTTTTATTTTTTAATTTTCTATTTTTATAAACCAAATAAACCTGTGTAAAAATAAACCCAGATTTTTAGATTTCCCAACAACACAAATAACATAAACATACAAATAGTATTAAGAAGTACAATACGAGGTTTAACTAAATATGTTATGCTAAATACTGTAACACCCGGAAATTTGACTTTTTGGAGTGGCATGCGACTAGAGGCCCAATGACTTTTTGGAGTGGCATGCGACTGGAGGCCCAATCGCATGGAGCTCGGGCGACTGGAGTCCCAATCGCATGGAGCTCGGGCTACTGGAGTCCCAATCGCATGGAACCCATGCGACTGAAGGTCCAGTCGCATGGTGTTCGGGCGACCGAAGGTTTAGTCGCCTGGAGTCGGGCGACTGAGCTGTAGTTTTAAGGGAGGGGCAGCCATCTCCCCTCCCCAAACTTGCAAAATTCAGACAAAAGAAGAGCAGAGCGAGAAAGAAGAGAGAAAGAGCAGAAAAAGAGAGAAAGTGATGATTCGAGCTTGAAACTTGTCGAGTGACTAGTCCAAACGAAGCCCTTCATCTTCTTCTTGTTTGTGTTAGTTCTAGGACCCCTCATTTACTTGTTTTCAAACGATTTTAGGGCTGGAACACATATAAACCCGTTTTTGAAATGTATGAGTTTGACCCACTTGGGTGTAATTGTATGTAATGTGTTTAGTGTGCGATTTTGGACTAGTATGTGCTTGTATGATGTCCTAGTATGATTCCCTAAGGTTTAGAAGGGGTAATTTGGGCTGGAAATGAGTTTGGAAGAGTTTGAAGGCCGTATGTCGCGGTTGCAGTTTGGGATGAACTCCAGTCGCTGCCCAGTTAGGGTTAGGAGACTGAAGGGCCAGTCGGCCGACTGAGGAACGACTAATGTTCAATCGCATGACTGAGGCTCAGTCGCACGACTGGGGATTTAGTCGCACGACAGGTCATGCGACTGGGAGTTCAGTCGCATAAGTCCAGTCGCATAGTTGTTCAGTCGCATAAGTCCAGTCGCATAGTTGTTCAGTCGCACGACTGAGGGTTCAGTCGCATAGGAGTCCATTCGCATAGTGTTCCTTCGCACGATAGGAGGTCCATTCGCACGATTGTATGTTCATTCGCACGATAGGGAGTCCATTCGTACGATTAGGTGTTCATCCGCACTGGTCCATCGAGGCTTAGGGGTTTACATTGGGCACGGTGACGATGGTATTGCATGTATATGCATGATGTATGTATGATAAGTATGATATAGCCCTATATGATGGTAATGACTGATGATTTGTAAATATCGATGTTCCTTGTTTCGATGCATGTTTATCTTTCCGTATCTTTACGTGTATTGTTTATGAATGAATGAAAAGTATTATGTAACGAAGCGAAAGATAATAAAAGAGGAATATAATGAATGAATGCCTCATTAATGAATGAATGAAAACGTGAGAGACCTGCAAGCGAAGTATACCAAAGTGCACGGCTCTAAATGCCTTAAGCTCAACCACGTGTGGTTCAGCTAATCTTTAAGGGTGCACGTAGAGGTTCCAGTCTTGTGACTGACCTTCGGTGTGGTACATGGTGTATAGTAGTTACCCACATAGTTGGGGGTGTAGTATGTCACAGTTACCCACATAGTTGGGGGTGTAGTATATGATGGTTACCCGAGTTACGCATAACTTCGGGGGTGTAGTGTGCAGTTGTTTGTAGCGGTTACCTGAGTTACCCATATTGCTGGGGGTGAAGAATACATTTAGAATCTTTGTCGCTTACCCCGATGCTGGTTCCAGGCTATGTGCCGTGTGGAAGCCGTTTATGAACCTCGGCCCAGCACCAGGAAACTGGAGGGTTAAGTTTGGGTTTTTAATGGAAAGGAAAGACGTAATAAAGGACGAATGAAGGAAAGTAAGAACGTATGAACGAACGGAAGTTAAAGTACGAATGTAATGATGAAGATAACAAATATTATCTTTGTGTACGTATGATGTGTGATCGCATGAATGTAATGAATGGTTTTAACAAAAGAAAAGTATGTTTTATTATAAAACTAGAACTCACTCAGCAACGCTGACTTTTTATGTGTTTTCAGTTGGCAGGTAGTGTTGCTGAGGATGGCACGAGGCGGCTACTCAACTCTTTTGGGATGGCATTCTTTTGTTTAATGTTTTTGTATTGTAATGCAAACAAACGATATTTGTAATGAGTGTTGTATTACTTTGCAAAAGCATTTATATTGAGAATGAAAAGTTATTTTATTGATTCCGCTGCGACGATTTAAATAGTAGTAAGAATTATGTGCGATGAATGACCAAGTGTGAGGTGCCCGAGAACGGGGCCTTACAAGTTGGTATCAGAGCCAAAGTTTAAGTGAAACGGGTAAATTTTCAAAATAAACTTTAACTTAAACTGGGAATGGGATGGAAAGGAAAGGAATGCCAGTCTGAGTAGCTGCGTGCCATCAGGTATTTTCTTAATGTAACCAGAATTATGTGCGCATGTTATGTGTTTATGTGTTACTGTTAGATTTAGATACTAATGTAGTCAGGACAGGTAATGCTCGGGGTGTGAAGAGTAAAGTATGTGGCTAATCACAACTGGCCACTGTAATTAGGGACTTACTATACTTGACATAAACTGAGCTATTCCCTTGAATGACCGTGTTGGTGTTTGAATCTTTCAGTGTGTGATAGAGAATGGCTGGTGGTAGATCTTCTAAGGCCTCGCGGGGTGGAGGTGGTGGTGGACGTGGTGCTGAATCGCGGGCCACAAGAGGAAGACCTAGGAGGGAGAAAGTGGTTCATGAAGAACCCGAGACCCCTCATCAGGAGGGTGTAGACGAAAGCGCCAATTTGAGAGCCTCGGTAAAAGAGGCAGTGGTTGAAGAGGTGCATCAGGTCATGCAGACGATCTTACCGTCTGTGGTGACCGAAGTGATTAAGGCTGTCCGGGAAGGAGAAAGAAGAGAGAGGAATAGGTTCTCAGGGAGACAGGAGCAACAAGAGCCGGAAACGGTTCTTTCTGATGATGAATAGGAAGAGGAGGAGGAGCCTGTGCATGAGTCAGCACGAGGCTGTAATTATGGGGCGTTTATGAGGTGCAAGCCCTCTACTTTTGACGGTAATGACATCGCTGCTGCTGCTCACCGGTGGGTGAGAGAAATGGAGGCTGTTTTTGATATCAGCGAGTGCCGGGAGGATCAAAAAGTGAAATTTGCTACCCACTCTTTCGTGGATTCAGCTCTGTGCTGGTGGGACAATATAGTCCAAGCCGAGGGTAGCAGAGCCATCGGGAGGATGAGATGGTCTGAACTGAAGAGGCTGGTGATTGAGGAATTTTGTCCTCACCGAGAAATGGATAAGGTTGAGAGGGAGTTCCTACAGCTGGAGGTGGGAACGATGACACACCAGCAGTACACTACAAAGTTTAACGAGATGGCATGTCTGGTGCCGGATCAGGTAACGCCTTCATCTCGAAAGATAAAACGGTACATTCAGGGTTTGCCAGCGGATATTCGCAGGCACATGATCGCTGCCCGACCAAGTACGTTTAGGTCGGCGGTGGATTTGGCGGGGAGGTTATACGATGAAAGATCGATGGTGGTGACAGAAGCTAGCAAGAAGGGAGAAGGTGATCAGGATTGGAACGGGAAGCGATTGGGACGTGGCGAAGTCGCTCCAAGTAACAAAGGTGCACGGGTAGATGATCAGCGTGTGGTCATAACTGAGACGGGGTCAGAAAGGTGTGACAAGTGTGGACACAAGCACTCCGGGGAATGTAGATTGGGGACCAATGTCTGTTTCCGTTGTGGAAGGACCGGACATGTGGCGAAGAACTGCGGTATGGGGAGGTGTTATTCTTGTGGGGAGGAAGGTCACATGAGCAGGGATTGCAAGAAGCCGAGGGCGGAAGGTTCGGGAGTGAAGAAGATTGGAGGAAGCTCGGATGGACCCCGATGTCGTGTCAGGTACGTTCCTAGTAAATCAACCTTTAGTTTTTGTGTCATTCGATTCTGGCCCTAGTAAAAGTTTTATTCCTGCTACTATCATTGCTACGTTACCTGTTAGTAATAGGGATATAGATACACCCTTCGAATTGGTTCTCGGGAGGAATTGGTCAGCGGACTTCGAAGCGAACATTGGGTGTCGCAGGAAAATGATATGGTTGACAGCGCCTGACGGGGTCACGATGACAGTTTAAGGTGATCGAGGCTACGACTGAGAAGCTCAAAAGGATCAAAGCATTGATGAAGGTAGTCAGACACAGACAGAAGTCGTATGCTGATAAACGACGCAGACCGATTGAGTTACAGGTGGGTGATCGGGTTATGTTGAAGATCTCACCTTGGAAGGGTATCATTCGTTCAGAAAGCGGGGCAAGTTGAGCCCGAGGTATATAGGCCATTTCCGGATCATTGCTCGAGTAGGAGAGGTGGCCTATAGGTTGGAGCTACAAGATGAGTTAAGTGGAATTCACCCGACCTTCCACGTATCTCATCTGAGAAAGTGTTTGGCGGACGAGGATATGATTGTCCCACTGGAGGATATTGAGGTAGACGAACGGCTCAATTATGTGGAGTAACTAGTAGCGATCATCGATTGGAAGGAGAAGAGACTGAGAAATAAAGTGGTTCCTCTTGTGCGTGTACAGTGGCAGCACAGGAAAGGATCCGAGTCAACGTGGGAAACCGAAGAAGAGATGAGACGACATTACCCACGTTTATTCGAGTAATAACAGGTTTCGGGGACGAAACCTAAATAAGGGGGGTGGACTTGTAACACCCAGAAATTTGACTTTTTGGAGTGGCATGCGACTGGAGGCCCAATCGCATGGAGCTCAGGCGACTGGAGTCCCAATCGCATGGAACCCATGCGACTGAAGGTCCAGTCGCATGTGTTCGGGCGACCGAAGGTCCAGTCGCCTGGAGTCGGGCGACTGAGCTGTAGCTTTAAGGGAGGGGCAGCCATCTCTCCTCCCCACACTTGCAAAATTCAGACAAAAGAAGAGCAGAGCGAGAAAGAGGAGAGAAAGAGGAGAGAAAGAGGAGAAAAAGAGAGAAAGTGGTGATTCGGGCTTGAAACTTGTCGAGTGACTAGTCCAAACGAAGCCCTTCATCTTCTTCTTGTTTGTGTGAGTTCTAGAACCCCTCATTTACTTGTTTTCAAACGATTTTAGGGCTGGAACACATATAAACCCGTTTTTGAAATGTATGAGTTTGACCCACTTGGGTGTAATTGTATGTAATGTGTTTAGTGTGCGATTTTGGACTAGTATGTGCTTGTATGATGTTCTAGTATGATTCCCTTAGGTTTAGGAGGGGTAATTTGGGCTGGAAATGAGTTTGGAAGAGTTTGAAGGCCGTATGTCGCGGCTGCAGTTTGGGATGAACTCCAGTCGCTGCCCAGTTAGGGTTAGCAGACTGAAGGGCCAGTCGGCCGACTGAGGAACGACTAATGTTCAATCGCAGGACTGAGGCTCTGTCGTACGACTGGGGATTTAGTCGCACGACAGGTCATGCGACTGGGAGTTCAGTCGCATATGTCCAGTCGCATAGTTGTTCAGTCACATAAGTCCAGTCGCATAGTTGTTCAGTCGCACGACTGAGGGTTCAGTCGCATAGGAGTCCATTCGCATAGTGTTACTTCGCACGATAGGAGGTCCATTCGCACGATTGTATGTTCATTCGCACGATAGGGAGTCCATTCGTACGATTAGGTGTTCATCCGCACCGGTCCATCGAGGCTTAGGGGTTTACATTGGGCACGGTGACGATGGTATTGCATGTATATGCATGATGTATGTATGATAAGTATGATGTAGCCCTATATGATGGTAATGACTGATGATTTGTAAATATCGATGTTCCTTGTTTCGATGCATGTTTATCTTTCCGTATCTTTACGTGTATTGTTTATGAATGAATGAAAAGTATTATGTAACGAAGCGAAAGATAATAAAAGAGGAATATAATGAATGAATGCCTCATTAATGAATGAATGAAAACGTGAGAGACCTGCAAGCGAAGTGTACCAAAGTGCATGGCTCTAAATGCCTTAAGCTCAACCACGTGTGGTTCAGCTAATCTTTAAGAGGTTCCAGTCTTGTGACTGACCTTCGGTGTGGTACATGGTGTATAGTAGTTACCCACATAGTTGGGGGTGTAGTATGTCACAGTTACCCACATAGTTGGGGGTGTAGTATATGATGGTTACCCGAGTTACGCATAACTTCGGGGGTGTAGTGTGCAGTTGTTTATAGCGGTTACCTGAGTTACCCATATTGCTGGGGGTGAAGAATACATTTAGAATCTTTGTCGCTTACCCCGGTGCTGGTTCCAGGCTATGTGCCGTGTGGAAGCCGTTTATGAACCTCGGCCCAGCACCAGGAAACTGGAGGGTTAAGTTTGGGTTTTTAATGGAAAGGAAAGACGTAATAAAGGACGAATGAAGGAAAGTAAGAACGTATGAACGAACGGAAGTTAAAGTACGAATGTAATGATGAAGATAACAAATATTATCTTTGTGTACGTATGATGTGTGATCGCATGAATGTAAAGAATGGTTTTAACAAAAGAAAAGTATGTTTTATTATAAAACTAGAACTCACTCAGCAACGCTGACTTTTTATGTGTTTCCAGTTGGCAGGTAGTGTTGCTGAGGATGGCACGAGGCGGCTACTCAGCTCTTTTGGGATGGCATTCTTTTGTTTAATGTTTTTGTATTGTAATGCAAACAAACGATATTTGTAATGAGTGTTGTATTACTTTGCAAAAGCATTTATATTGAGAATGAAAAGTTATTTTATTGATTCCGCTGCGACGATTTAAATAATAGTAAGAATTATGTGCGATGAATGACCAACTGTGAGGTGCCCGGGAACGGGGCCTTACAAATACATTGTTTAACTTCAGCTTCAAATGTTGTTAAAATAAACTTAAACTACTTAACCGCTACCCTATTCATCGTCCTCGTCCGAATCATTATCTTCATCAGCTTGTTGTGTACCTTTTTGAGAGACAATAAGTTGCGTAATTTGCGACATAAAGTTTGCATTTTGAAACAAACTTGCGATTTGAGCCTACAAAACAAAACATACATTATAAGTTATTGTATTTTGACAAAGTATAAATTATAAGATCAGATATACAACTTTAAGTATATAACGTGTTCTTCTATCATTTTGATCCATTTCAACCAAATGTACATAATTCAACTTAAATTTACCCATTTTTACCCATTTTAACTCAAATTAGCGTGGTTTTTACTATATCAAGTGTGTTTGTATCATTTTGATCCATTTCAACCAAATGTACATAATTCAACTTAAATTTACCCATTTTTACTCATTTTAACTCAAATTAGCGTGGTTTTTACTATATCAAGTGCGTTTGTATCATTTTGATCCATTTCAACCAAATGTACATAATTCAACTTAAATTTACCCATTTTGACCCGTTTTAACTCAAATTAGCATGTTTTTAACTATATCAAGTGTGTTTGTATCATTTTGACCCATTTCGAAGGTACCTCAAACAAAATGATAAAGCTTATTCAGCAACATAACCTTCAGCTATACAACCTTCTGGTATTGCCTTGTTTTTGACATAATTTTTTAGTTTTTTCATATACCTTTTAAACGGATACATCCATCTTATACACACTGGACCACCACGAATCACTTCATCAGGTACATGCAAAACTAAATGAACCATAATTTCAAAAAAACGCTGGAAGATAGATCAACTCTAACTTGCACAATATTATAAGAATGACCTCCTTAGCTTTCTTCATATCGTCTATTAGTAGTGTTCTGGAGCAAAGTTGCTTAAAAAATGTACACAGATCAACTATTGGTGTATAAGTATCTTTGGCCAAAAAACCTCTAACATCAATTGGTATCAAACGTTGCATGAGAATATGACAGTAATGAGATTTCAACCCAGTAATGTTAGTATTGTTATCTATCACTCTCTTGCTTATATTAGATCCGAACCCATCAGGCAGTTTTACATTATTTATAAACTCACAAAATAACTTTCGATCACTGGTCTTCAATGAATATTTTGGGTGGGGGCTATACCACTTGTTATTTTTTTCTCCAACCATTGCCTACTCCGAATATTTAGATTTTTCAAGTCAACTCGTGCGTTTGGTATATCTTTGTTCTTTTCATTCATTAAAAGAGTACCTAGCAAACTATCACACACATTTTTCTCTATATGTATCACATCTAAGTTATGTTTTAGCTGTAGAGAAGACCAGTACTCAAGTTCAAAAAATATGCTTCGTTTGGACCAATTTAACTCATACTCCTCCCGCTTTGATTTAGCACCTCCAAAATCAAGATGCTTACCCGGTAAACGGTGCCGAAGTCGGCTAAGTTGAGTTTCTATGTCAGTCTCACTAAATTGTTTCGGAGGGGCTCTTATCTCGGGTTCCCCGTTAAAGTCCAAACTTGTTCTCCATTCATGGTTTCCATCTAAAAATCGATGGTGACCAACATAAACGACTTTATTTGTGATACGCATTGAAGGAGTGTCTTCGTTACAAGTCGGGCATGCTTTGTAGCCCTGCTCGCTCCAACCTGATAGACTACTACGAGCTGGAAAGTCGTTTATAGTCCATAACAAAGCTGCTCTCATTGTGAAAAATGTGTTTGTCGCCATGTCTTTAGCATATACGCCCGACACCCACAACTGCTTAAGCTCATCCTCCAACGGCTTAAGAAAAACATTCATGTCCTTCCCGGGGGATTTAGGACCAGGAATCAACAATGACAACATGAATGAGGACTCCTTTATGCATAGCCATGGAGGAAGATTGTATGTAGTGAGTATAACAGGCCACGTGCTATGAGCCGAACTCATGTTACCAAATGGATTGAAACCGTCAGCTGCAAGTCCTAGGCGTACGTTTCGGGTTTCTCTTGAGAAGGTAGGGTACTTTATATCAAAATCTTTCCATGAAGAACCATCAACAGGATGACGCATCATACCATCTTCTGATCGTCCGGTATTATGCCAAATCATATCTTTTGAAGTGTGCCTTGAAGAATTCAAACGTCGTAGTCTGGGGGTTAAAGGAAACCATCGTAACACCTTGTGAGGTAACTTCTTGCACTTTGTATTTGTATCGACCCACCGATTCTTGTTACAAACTGGACAATTTTCTAACAATAAGTTTTCTGCCCAGAAAAGAGCATAATCATATTTGCACGTGTGTATCGACTCATACCCTAAACCAATCTTCTTTAATGTCTTCTTGGCTACATAGTGAGAAGAGGGAATTTTATTACCTTCAGGATGTGAAGACTGTAACAACTCAAGGAGCTCATTAAATGAGCTATTGGTCCATTTATTTTTCACCTTAATATTTATAAGATTTGCTAAAAAGTCAAGGGAAGAAAACTTAGTACAACCAGCATATAATTCTGATTGAACTTTCTCTAACAAGTCCTTAAAATCATCACGGACACCGCTACTCTCTTCCATAACGTCTTTGATAACGTCAACCATTTTGTTTGTTGGCTCAACATCATCTACAACTACAACTTTAGGAATTAAACTTTTACCATGATAGATCCAATCCTTGTACGTCCGACACATACCCCATATTTCTAAATGATATTTCATTTTAACCCATCCTAATAATTGAGTATTCTGACATTTCCTACACGGACATCTAATTAGGCCATATTTGTCGATATGTTTTTCACTCATATCGATAAAAGAGCTGAGTCCTTGCTGATACTCGGGCGATCTACGGTTCGGATTAAGAATCCAACTTTTATCGACAGACATGATTACAGTACTGCAATATAATTTAGGATTTAAATGGAGGAATATAATCATTGTGATTAAAATATGATCACCAAACCTAAAAGTTAATAATAACAAAATTAAATAACAAAACGAACAACAATTTTGTTTTTCATCATAATGAACATCAATGATATGTCAATTTCTAATAATGAACAACAATTATAACCAACTAAATAACAAAGTACAACTAATTTGTCAATTTATAATACAAGCACAATCTAACACTAATCAAACAAATAATTTGTCAATTTCTAATACAACTAATTTGTCTTTAATAAAATACCTAAATAATTTTTAATACAAGCACAATCTAACACTAACCAACTAATTTCAAAAGTTAACCATTTCTAACACTAATCAAACAAATAATTTGTCAATTTCTAATACAACTAATTTGTCTTTAATAAAATACCTAAATAATTTCTAATACAAGCACAATCTAACACTAACCAACTAATTTCAAAAGTTAACCATTTCTAACAGTAATCAAACAAATAATTTGTCAATTTCTAATACAACTAATTTATCTTTAATAAATTACCTAAATAATTTCTAATACAAGCACAATCTAACACTAACCAACTAATTTCAAAAGTTAACTATTTCTAACACTAATCAAACAAATAATTTGTCAATTTCTAATACAACTAATTTGTCTTTAATAAAATACCTAAATAATTTCTAATACAAGCACAATCTAACACTAACTAACTAATTTTAAAAGTTAACCATTTCTAACAGTAATCAAACAAATAATTTGTCAATTTCTAATACAACTAATTTATCTTTAATAAATTACCTAAATAATTTCTAATACAAGCACAATCTAACACTAACCAACTAATTTCAAAAGTTAACCATTTCTAATACTAATCAAACAAATAATTTGTCAATTTCTAATACAACTAATTTGTCTTTAATAAAATACCTAAATAATCTCTAATACAAGCATAATCTAACACTAACCAACTAATTTCAAAAGTTAAACATTTCTAACAGTAATCAAACTAATATAATTTTAACAACTAAGCACAATCTAAAACATTTACATCTATAAAACAAAAAATTTTAAAAAACAAAAAAAATACCAAATCTAAAAATCTTGGTAGTAGCGGCGACGGAACAGAAGTAGCAGCGGCGACGTTGATCAGATCGCGCGTGGTTGTGACCGGTGGTGGCTGTGGTGGGTGGCTGGTGGCTGTGGTGGGTGGTTGGTGGCTGCGGATTGTGTGATGTGGTGGGTGGTTGTGGCGAGTGACGTGGTGCGGGCGGTGGGTGGTGGCCGCGTGGTGTGTGCTGTGGTGGGTGGCTTTGGCGAGTGACGTGGTGCGGGCGGTGGGTGGTGGTCGCGGGTGGTGGCTGGTCGGATGGTGGTGGCTGGTCGGATGGTGGTGGTCGCGCGCGGGTGGTGGTTGCTCGTAGTGGTGCGGGAAGGTGGTAGGTTGGAGGGAAAGTGAAGAAGGGGAGGATAAGAAACCGCGTATATCCAATTATCATTTATCATTAGCGGCAACGTGTCGCCGCTAAAGGCGTCGCCGCTAAAGGGTCAAAGTACGATATAACAGGAGTCGTTCGATGTAATTGATTATGGACGGCTAGATGTGGCTCAAAAAATCGACGGTGGATCGCAACCTTTAGCGGCGACAAGTCGCCACTAAAGGAGTCGCCGCTAATATTTGTCGCCGCTAACGGACTTGTCGCTGCTAATATAGTCGCCACTAATACGCGCGTTTCTTGTAGTAACATTACGCTAGAACTAGAGCTAACCTTAAATATATTAATCATTAATTCAGGTGGAGTTACCACCCATGGTTCATGCCATCTAACAAGCACACACAAATAGCCAACGTCAACCCAAATTTTAACTTAAACCGGATAATAATAACCCAAAATCACCTAATATTGACACGAAATGCAACCTAAACAGGACAATAATAATATATGGCAATGATCTTGAAACCAGATATACTACCATAAAAAAACTTGTTATAATGAAGATTTCAACTGCGTATAATGTGATTAACAAGAATAGTCATGAAAATTTTAACCACATATCTAACTACTTAGGGTGTAAGTAATAACAACATACAATGAATTATGGTGTGACTTTTAATAGTAGCTTTATTGTACCTAATTAAGTGTATACTTAACCTGATCATCCATGATAAAGTATAAAATAACACAAGAACATTTAACCCAATAACTAAGAAAACTATAGAAAAACTAGGGCAAAAACATTACAGAAACAACAAGGTAGAAACACAAAATCAAAGACTTGGGTCGATTACCTTCAATATGCAACGAAAATGGTTCGATGGTAATGTCGAAGGTGATGGTGATGGTGATGACAAGTCACGACACATGTGGTGGTGTGCGATGGTAAGACCATTATGGTTTTGTGGTGGTGCAACTGAGCTACAATGGTCATGAAAGAGAGAGACTTGAAGGGATCAAAGAGGAAAATAAAATATCACTTGATTGATTGTTGACCTTACAATTTCTAAGGACTTTTAAATGGAACTTTTGTTAGTAAACTATCAATACTAATATTAGTACTAATACTAACAGTAACTATATTATGATAATTACTACTATTACTAGTACTATTATTCATTTAATCCATTAGTCTTAAGCGGTGAGCAAACAACATCGTATGTGATTACCGATGAATTTCTGAGAGAATTTTAGTAACTTCTATCCCTAACAATGCATTAACAGGCTGATAATTTATTCTTTAATGGTAAAAACACATGCTTAAAATGATGAAAAGTACCAATTGATTCCAACATAATGCATTTATATATATTCTCTAACAAGACATTAACGAGCCTTTTTAATGTGTCATGGATCGGAGATGGTTACTGAGTTGTACTAGTTATCGTTTACCTATTTTCAATATCAAATCGCTTACGTGTTTTGGGGAGATTAGTACATACAACGGCCAAACAACGATCTTTCATATTTGAAATATCGGGAGTCTGCGATTTATATGTTTAAGAGACCAGGCGGTACTACGTTGGCTATTTATATAAAGTTAGAGAATTCACACTACATCTTCATCCTCATACTACATCTTCATCCTCATACTACATCTTCATCCTCATATGTAAACTAAACATATTATTTTCTATCTCTCTTTCAATTAAATAATATTTATCAATATCCTTATATTACATTTTTTTTTCTCTTCTACGCTCATAACCACTTTAAAAAATATTAATAAATTTATAGGGTTTGTAACCCCTATAAATTTTCAGTCACAACTATTCCCCATAATATAAATCATACACTCACATAAAAAATAAAAAATAAAGAAAACTACTTTGAATGCTCATAAAGAGTATTATTATAAAGAACATTACCTGTGGACTTTCGATGAATATCCGTTGGTGGTATTAACAGGACACATTAGAAATCTTAAAAATACAAAATAATAATAATAATAATAATTAAAATGGCTTTTGACAGGATCCAGGGTGTTTCGTTAGTAGTTTCCGGCAGCTTCGTCCTTGAATGTACAAATGAACATAATGAAAACAACACAAGTGAATGGATATGAGATTTATGCAATAAGTGCTTAATTTTAGTCTTCATAGTAGGAGATATAATGGAAAATGCATTATGAAAATATGGGATTTTTATCTCCAAAGCATTCGGTACTAGTTATCACAAACTCCCTCACTCAAGGTAGAACTTGCCCTTCAACAAAAAGTCGTCCATAAATGTTTGTATGATAATTGGTAACTCTAATTAAAGACAGTTAACATGTAGCAAATTAGATCAGCAAAGTAACATGATAACAAAGGAATTAAGATTCACTGTACATTATTAAATATACATAATGAATATCATTGGTTTAAATTTACATGTCCCATCTTCAAGTAGATCTTAATTAGCAAACATCACATCAGTAACACAATTAGATAATCACCAAAATGGTAGCAGTAGAAATGATCAACACCCCCATTTGCACCCCTAAACCACCTAAGTACCCCTCACCCACACCAGACTCAAACAGCTTAATCCCCTTCTTTGACTCCTTCTCTCCTGTCTGCCCAACCCTCACATTAGCCACCACGTACACCGTATCCTTATCGCGATACGCAGGCGACGTAAACCCCACTTTGGTTAACACCTCCAACTTAAAAACCGAAGACTCCACTGTTCTATTATACGGTGCTATACCGCGTGATGTTACACTTCCTATCACATGTTTGCTCCTCTGATGACGTTGGTAGAACTTGGGCACAGTGTATTCCGCTACAACAAAGGTTAGTTTGATGTTAGGGACGTAGGAAAAGATGATCTTTACGGGATCATAGTAAGCCCCCATGGCTTTGTTCTTGTTGTGGAGCTTCATGTCGAAGAAGATGGTCTGGTTCACCTCGGTTGTGGTGGACGAAACGTCGGATAAGTTGAGGGCCGATGAGTAGAACTCGTTGATGGTGAATACGGGGTCTGATGGGTTGGTGAAATACACACATACGACGATCACAGCGGCTATGATGGCTAATATTGATGTGATTATTATGCACCAAGTTCTTGGGCCACATGCCATGTTAATTCTGATTTGGTGAGTACTGCTAATGAAGAATTGTTTTTACTATTGAAGCAATTAATGGAGATGAAGTATGTGGTTATATATAAATTATATATGCAAGAAGATGACTTTTGGTTTAGACGCGGAATAAACATTATTTATTGGTATCTTCAACTGGTTTTGTTGGTTATCATGTATGTATGTTCAACTTAAGGAAATTTCTTTGTATTGTTTATATTTTAATAATTCACTTGCGTGGAAATTTTCAAGACATTGAACGCGTCTGGAAAAAGCTCTACATGTTTCAGGCAAAAACAATTTTTATAAAATATTACAATTAACCAAGCAAGTGAGCTGAGCATGCATATATATACATGTTAAATTTACTTGTTAGACAGATTAATTATCAAAATTTATCGATTTAGTAGTTTAAAAACACATACACTATAAGTATTGAATAAAAATATTAAAATAATAAGTATTTTATAATATTTAGAAATTGTAAACATAATTTTTTAAGATAAAATATGATTGAAATTTCGTGTAATTAACTAGTTTAGATAATAAAATAATAACAACATCTTTTGAACTTTTATTTCTAAAAAACTTTTGCTTAAAAATTGTTTTTTATACACTAATTTTTTAAGTTACTTTTTTAACAATATCCTTTTTAAAAGTTTTTTGTATAAAAAAAATTCAAATTTCAAACTTTTTGTTTTTAAAAATTATGTTTTAAATAAAATAAAAATATTTTAAAGTATCAAAAAGTCTGTTATACAATTTGAAAAGTATATATATAATCATTATCATTTAATGTATCATTAAAAAGTTAACTTCAATCTCGTAACAACACGTGTCCAAATTCCACATGTAGCCTAGGTAGATAATATAAGAAAATATCATGTGGCTTTTATATATTTTGGTTTATTAGTATAGATAAGAAATGTAGATTTTTGGCCTAGAATCGTTACATTAACACAATAACACAATAACACACCAAGAATTTAGAGACAACCTGTTTCAACCCTAAAAATATTATTTATAAAAAAAACCTCATAAATTACAATGATTATAACTTTTTATTTATACTAAACTTCTGCTTCTTTTATTCTAATTTAAACACTGTTTAAATAATCAATTAACTAACCAAACTCACTCCTAATTTAATACAAACTTTATCAAATATTAATAAACTAATATTTATAGTTATCCTTCTATTTAAATCAAGATTGAACTTTTTAAATGTAGTCATCATCATACAAAACCATCAAATATTTCACAGGGTAGGTGCATAATCTGATAGAAAAACTAATTGAATATTATTAAATACTTATGTTACAATGTACAAAAATTACAAATATCCCCTAGAAACATATATAACTAGACTATAAGATGATACTAATAAACCTTAGGATGATAATATAATCTAATTATAATAAGGTAATGTGGTGATATATTTGGTATAATTTAATTACAATATGTAAATTAGGAGTATATTAAATGGGTGTGTGAGTTATAAGTAAAAAAATTATTAACTGATAATAAGAGCTTCTCTGATGCTACCTTTCAGATGTTGTTGTACGTGGTGTTTGCTTGCCATTGGAAGAGATGTTCTTTGGCCGTTTGTTTGTGCTCATCCTGATTTTCAAATAAATAAAATATAAAAAGAGAATTTCAGAAAAGATGTAGTGTCTGTCAGAATTCAGATTTTTTTAAGGGTTCTCTGTTTGATACACCATTTGTTTTGACACAACCAAGTAAACGGTCGTTTAGACCACAACAAACGGTCATTTAGACCACTGCAAACGGTCGTTTGGCAGAGAGTAAACGGTCGTTTACTTTCTGCAAACGATCGTTTACTTTAATGTAAACGGTCGTTTACTATTAGTGTGATTTGACAATTCAAATTTCGTTTGCTAGCCTTTCAACCGAACCCACAACCCACTCCATCAATATATACCACCATTTTCACCATTTTCATCTATCTTCACCCACCATTATCATCTTCCTTCTTCATCTTCATTCAACTCATCTTCTTCATCTTCTTTACCTCATCCACGGAATTTACCGTCATTATTTTTTATCAACATATTCACCATCTCATTATTCTTCTTTTTAAAATAAAGGTTAGTTTATTATTATTATAATAAAATTGAGTTTAATATATATTTTATTTTGTTACTAATTGTAATTATTTTAGGTAATGGCTTCAAGTTCAGGTCAAGATACAGCGTCGGTTCGTGCTTCGAATCATCCGTGGCTTCAGTTTCGTCAAGGATCAGATGAATATAAAAGGCTTCAAAACCTTTTAGATAAAGAATTTGAGCCTTCACGTTCGATATCTTGGAGCTTGTTACGGGACGTGGGTGAATTTACTCGTGCTTGTAACACGATGGACGAGCCGTGGAGCAGATTTTTTGCAATTAGTGGACTGCAATATAAGGAGCTTTGTTTGCAGTTTTTCTCTACATTTAATTTTGACTCGAACAACCATAACTATAGGCATACCAATTTAGTTGGATTATATATAATTTCGACTCTACATTTAATTGAACTTATATTTTTTTTGACAGTGATAACGATGCTATCAGTTTCGTGCTCGGGGGAGTGCCACGTAATTATTCTGTGGCCGAGTTTGGTGTTTTGATGGGTTTATATACAGTTCAAGAGACCCATCAATCTGATTTTTTAAACGGTCTTACGCAATTTCCAGAAGATTATAATGATGAAATATTTTGGCAAAAAATTGGTGATGGCCAATATATGCCTAACAATAAAACGAAAGCTACAAGAATGAATGATCCATTGTATAGATATCTTCATCGCGTTATTGGTCATACAATAGCTGGACGTAGGATGACCAGTAGTGGGGTGACTAAAAAGGATCTGTTCTTTTTTTGTTTGATTAAAAGGAGGCATTGTAATTTGGCATATATGCTTGCTGATTATTTTACTACTTGTACGGGTATAAAGAAAAGCGGGCATATTTGTGGTGGTACATATGTTACTCGACTCGCCGAGTCTTTACACATTCTCACCCCTGAGAATGTGGCAAGGTTAAACGGGCCGGTTCTTATGTCCGGATTTGTTGATCGTGAACATGTTATATGAATGGACATGATTGCAGATTATCCACAAGTTAAGTGGAGGTTTAAACATAATAATCAAATGTGGATACCTCCATATGAAAACCCTCCTGATGACCCGTATCAATAGATGAATTGAATTAATAATGTAATTTTATTTTTATTTGTATAGAAATATAATTTTTTAGTTTTATAAAATTGTGATTTACTTTAATTTAGATAATAATTTTATTTATGTTTGGTTTATTGTAAATAATTTTTTAGTTATGCAAAATAATTGTTCAAAAATAATATTCTTAGAATGTAATGGTCAAAACCAAAATTCTCTTCTTCTCCGAAAGCCCACAATTGTAGATAAAAGAAATAACTTTTAGGGAATTGTGTCAGATAAGAGAAATAATTGTTTACAATGATTGATACGGGTTGATGCCTATAAATTCATTCACAATACACATTTCACAATTGACAATTCATAATTCACAATTATTCAAATTCATTCATTCACACATCATCGTAACTGAAGTTAATAATGTCTCAATTTTATAATGATTGGGTGTACCAAACCAGAAAGGAGTTAATGGATTGGGTGCAAAACACTGCACGGATCCTTGGATACGTTATTGTCACACAACGAATGAAGAAGACTGTATATGGCTTCATCAATAAGGCATTTCTTATGTGCGATCGGGGTGGTGTATACAAGTCAATATCAGATTCAACCACGCATTCAGGCACAAAGAAGACAGGTTGTCCATTTCAACTTATAGCAAAATATCATGAAGAAGATGAAGGTTGGAAAATACATGTTGTTTGTGACAAACATAACCATGAACCTTCTAAATTTTTGAAGGGCCATGCTTATACAAAAAGATTATCTAAAAAAGAGTATGTATTGGTGGAAGATCTTACAAGAAAAAATATGCAGCCACGTGATATTCTTACGGCTTTAAAAGAAAATAATGATAAAAATATATCCACAATTGAAACCGTGTATGATGCACAGACAAGGATACGAAAGTTGGAAAAAATTGGAAACACCCCAATGCAAGCACTTTTTCAATCTTTGTAGATGGATGGATACATCTATGATTTTACTACTGATGACGAATCAAATCAATTAAATGATTTGTTTTTTGTCAACCCCACTTCATTAAAAATATGACGTGCGTTCACGCATGTGATTATTTTAGATTGCACGTACAAGACGAACAGGTATCGCCTCCCTTTTCTTCAAATTGTTGGCTTAACTTCAACAAACAAGACATTTTGTATTGCTTTCGCGTTCATACGAAATGAGAAAAAAGATAATTTCAAATGAGCTTTAAATTGTCTGAGAAAACATTGGATGGTTATATGGTACCACGGGTCATAGTCAACGATAGAGAGTTGGCATTAACGGATGCATGCCAAGTAATTTTTCCAGAAGCAACCCAATTGCTTTGTAGATATCATATACATGAGAATATCAGAAAGCATTGGAGACCATCTTTCAAGTCTCAGACTGAGTGGGATAAATTTATGTATTACTGGAGATTTCTGCTTCAATCTCCAACAATTGAAGCCTATTATGAAAATCGAACGCGATTGCAGACAAACTTGATGAACAAGCATCAAAGTATTTTCCTGATCTATTCAATTTATTGTTTTTATTTTAATAAACTTGAAACTAACATATTTGATTTCTCTTTGCAGATGTGATTAATTATTTGGATGTTAACTGGTTGCAAAATTATAAAGAGATGTTCGTGTCTGCGTGGATTGATCAACATCTCAATTTTGGAGAACGAACAATAAATAGAGTAGAAAGCCAACATGCTCTGTTAAAAAAACATTTGAATTCTGACAAGTCAAATTTAGATAAATTTATAAGAATTTTAAATAACATAGTACGTTTACAGGAAACACAAATAAAGGCAAGTTTCGAGAAAAGTCGGATTAAAATAAAACATCAACATAAACATAATTTATTTGTTTCTTTGTTATCAAATGTTTATCATGAAGCTCTGGATATATGTAACATCGCATATTTCGGTGAAAAAAAATAATAATAATAATAATAATAAAAATAATAATAATAATAATAATAATAATACTAATAATAATAATAATAATAATAATAATAATAATAATAATAATGATAATAAAAATAATAACAATAATAATTTAATTTATAAGTCCAGGGGGTGTTGTGTAATTTATGGAACTTAAAAAAACTAAGTTTCAAACCAAAACCATTAAAACTAAAACTACAGGGACCATTTTGTAATTACTGGAAACAACCCAACCCCACCCCCCTGATTCCCGTTCGATCCCCATCCCCTTTTTCTTTTTTTTTCGCGGCCGACCACCCACCAAATCCGCCACTAAACTCGTTAAATAATCAAATTAAACGCACATAAACACTCATATAAACCCACCTAATCGATTAGCACAATCAATTTCATTCAAAACGAACCAAAAACACCACCATTCGAGTACACCCGATCGTCGAACCTGCAACCTCTTTGAAATCCCATCTCCGACCAATTTCAATCGAAATTACCATAGGGCTTTTCATCAATACCATCATTCGAAGCTTACCTGAAGTTTAATTCGATTATAATCGTTGTTTGAGCATCCATCGATCATCACCTTCGTCGCGGCACACACCACACCCGAACACCTATCTCTGGGTTTCAATCGTCAAAATTAACAAAGGGCTTTTAGTCTATATGATCATCCAAAGCTTCGTATCAATTTAATTTGATTATCATCATCTCTTGCACATCAAACGGATTCGACATCAACCGCGGGTTGTTCTTCGAAGAGGGTATGTTCAATCCATCATCATATGAGTAGTTAAATGTATCTATACACTCGTTTTTACATGGGGAATGAAAGCCCCATGATTGCAGATGCAATTGATATCGAATTGAGTTTCAATTTGGTGAGGATCGATCTAGGGTTCATCGCAGTTTGGGGGAAACGGGTTAGACATACTTATAATCATTTGGAACAGGTAACTACCGCGGCCAAGGCCTTTAGATCACCGGTTCCTGCGTTCCATGTATTCCAAGAGGTCCCGGGTTCGACCCCGGGCACCTACACATTTTTTTAAACTTTTTTTTAAGCCTCTAAAAATTCCGGAAAAATTTGTAAAAATTATAAAAATGTTTTTACAAACATTAAAATTTTTAAACAACTAAAATTATTTTTCTGAAATTTATTTTAACACTTTATCTATTTTTATTAAAGGTTTTAAATAAATAAAACTACAAATAATACAAAATTATTTAAACAAAAGTAAACTTTTAATAATAATTTAATTTATTAAATTATTATTCGACACGGTACTACTTTTAGTTTATTCAAATAATATTTATTATTGTTTAAATCATGATTAAATATAAAAGTTTTATATTTAAATCATTCCAAAAACATTTTTAGTCATTTAAATAATTAAAATACTTTAATTAATTGACATAATTAATTAATGAAATTAATTATTTGTTTTTCCACACTTTAACAATATACCAAACAATTACGAGTATTGATACAAATACATTTATTAAATTCTAAACGTAATCACATTCAATAAATTCATTTTATTTCAAGACATTCAAACTAAATAAAATTAGTTTAATTTAAACTACCATTCAAAACCAAATGGAAACCCTAACACATTCCCAAATTCTCAAATCATTGTTATTCTAATTCGAGACACCGTTCCTTAGGTTAATCGTAAGGAAATCATGGGTGTCTAATCTATCACATCCAGATTCTAATCTCATCAATTAAGTGAGTATTCATATCCCCTTTTTATATCATTTCCTATTTGGGGGAAATCATGTGATACAATATATTCAATCATGATATTCTATTGTTATTTCATTCTAAATTCAATTCAAGACAGGTTATGTTATTACTTGCAATTATGTGAACATACTATGGTAAACTGGACGACAGTAAAACCCTAATTCAATCAATCAATCCTGGTAACAATGTAGATCTACTGGTTTGGATAACCCACCCCATATGGCTTACGAGTGGTGATTGTGCCAGAGACAGGAGTTAATTTATGGTGTATGTGTGGAGTCTATTATATGCAAGTGTCAAGTCAAGGGGTTGTTATTGTGTCGGTTTATCTATATGCTTTACTATTGCAATATAAGTCTTAACGTTACCTTGTGAATTGGATTATTCTCAATCAATCAATCAATCTATATGTATACTCAAAACTGTGATTACTCACCAGCTAATTCGTTAGCTGACTTTATTTTCTCACATGATTTCAGGTTAAGCAAGTTAGTGGACTTCTACGTGCTCATATAAGACCCAGACTTAGTCAAAACAAAAGACAATTACTATTTGTGACTTTAACTGTTGTATTTGTATCTGTTAAATTCATGTTATCTTGTAATCTGATTTTAATATTATTTTCACTATTAGACAATCATGAGTTATGAACAATCAATCATTCCCTCGTCCGCTCCGATGATTCCGCCGTCGGTCGGGGTGTGACAGATTGGTATCAGAGCCATGGTTATAGGGAATTAGGTTATTAGAAATGGAATGACTTAGACTATAACTAAGTACCTTTACACATGAGTCCTCTCATGTATTTTATATGCTTAGATAGGATTTTATGTGCCTTACATGTTTATACTTGATTATGTGATTATATGCCTTACGTGATTCTTCTTATACTTCGGATCTTATCAATGTACACACGAATCTTAACTCATATTCTAAGGCATTGTGTGCCTAATTCAAGTGATTTCAAACTCCAAAACTCGATTGTTATTCATGGTTTTTAAAATCTCGTCAAAGTCTGTGTCTCACAACTGAATACATGTAATGCTGGAAGAGTGGGATGCCTGTATCTCGGGGTGTTCTGTCTAGGCAAGGTATTCGCATAAATCCAAACCAACCGATGGACCTGTTTACCTTACCTGGGAACCCTCGGGATGAGTATCTGCTTATAGGTACGCATGTCTTCAACAAGGTTGTGTTAGACATAACACTTTGATTAGTCAACGTACTCGCTTTGATTTACGAATCAAACGATTACACTCGGAACATATCATTGTTATTATGCCAAATCCACGATTGTCGTATAGCTCATATTAATCCAATTTTCATAAAAATATCTTAATGATATTCCAGAATGTCTTCTCGTCAAATCCGTTCACGGTCTAGAAACTCTGGCCGTAAGATTGCTGCTATTGTAGCACGTGAAGTTACTGCGGTCATCCCAACTCTACTTACCCATTTGAACCAAGGAAACAATGTTGTTCAAAACCAAACTGCACCAAACCCTCCTCGAACTTGTACTTACAAACATTTCAGTTCTTGCAACCCCACTAAGTTCAGCGGAACTGAAGGTGCTACCGGATTACTACAGTGGTTCGAAAGCATCGAGAACACTTTCCTAAACAGCGAATGCCCTGAAAATCTAAAAGTTCGGTATGCCACAAGTGTTCTTCAGAAACGCGCACTCACTTGGTGGAACGGGGAGAAACGAACCCGTGGAACTGAAACTGCGCTAGCATTGACATGGACTGAATTTAAGGAGCTCATGACTAAAGAGTTCTGCCCAAGGAATGAAGTCCGGAAACTGGAAGCTGAGTTCTGTGAATTAACCCAAGACAGTGGCGAGAACCTCGCATACACTAACCGATTCCACAAACTGAGCCTTTTGGTACCGCATCTTGCTACCCTACCTCCCGAGCCATCGATAAATACATCGGTGGTCTACCCATGCAGATTCAGGATACGGTGCTAGGAAGGAATCCTTCAACACTAGAAGATGCTATCAGGATGGCTGCACAGTTAACCGATAATTATGTGAAAGCTGGTTCCTTAACCAAGAAAGGATCGAAGAAGAATACCGATAAACATCCTAACGAAAACGTCAAAACTGATCAACCCGAGCTTTCCTAGAACAAGAAGAGGAAGGCTCAATCTCAAAACTTCGCTGTAATTACCACTGCTGTACCAATTAATCAAGTCCCTCCAACTCGTCAACCAGCAGTAAACAACCAATCACTAATGAAAAAGTCATACGCTAGACCCTTTCCGCAGTGTAACAACTGCATGTATCACCATCCCGCTAACATTCAGTGTCGTCAATGCACAAACTATGGTCGTTTGGGTCATACATTCAACGTGTGCAGGAGTGCTGCTAAAGCTCCGACCAATGCACCAGTTCACCAACATCTTCCTGCAATTACCCAGGGTCGTGCATGCTATCAATGTGGTGATCCGAACCATTTTCGCAATCGATGCCCTCAACTTGTCATCCCGTTTCCTACGGCTCAAGGACGTGCTTTCAACATTAATTCTCAACAAGTTCAAGCCACCAATGATGTGGTGTTGAATAATTCTTGCCCTTGATTTCGTCTTCATGATGTAATTCAAGATTTGTAATCGTGATTTCCTTTTGTTACATTGATGTAGTTTGAAAATTTTAAATTCTAATTGAAATATTTTCCTTCGTTGTTAAGTCGAACTTTGAACCTTTTGCACCACGGGAGATACAAGAGTTTGCAAGTCAACCTATGACTAAGGACACTCGAATCTCCTAAATGATTCTAACTCATCAAAACAGGGGTGATTCCCTTACTATGATGATGATTCTTTATTCGTTTCAATAAATGTTTTTCAATGATGTGTTTTATGAAATTTCATCCTCTGAATTAGGGTGATTTCCTTATCTCGAGGACTGACTTCAATTATTCACTTTGGAACTTGCATTTCACAAATGACATGATCTCACCAAAATAGGATTGAAACCCGTACTTTGGTGACAAATGTCAATCTTCGATTGTTTTCTTAAAGCTCAATAATCAAGATACGCGTGAAATTCATACCTTGATGATAATTTCATTTTATGGATTGTATTTTCTCAAATGAAACGACCTCGTCAAAGTAGGAGTGAATTCTGGATTGTGACGAGGAAGTCTATCTTATTATATTTGTTTTTGTAAAAAATTCATCGTTAAGATAGGAGTGATTTCCCTTATCTTAATGGTGAGTTATCTCGTCTTATTTTCTGTAGATCCTCAGATCAAACTTTTTGGATTGGTAAGTTAGTAGTCATACCTTGAGAGTACACCATCAAGTTAGGGGTGAAAACCACACCTTGATAACTATTCTCATTTCTTGATCTCCAACTTACCATGGTTGTAATCAAGTGACGAGACGCATGTATTAACTTGAAGGGTGTAATAATGTTAGTGTTTTGACCTATCAAGCCAAAGCATGATATCTGAACTTGAAAAGAGACCCGATCGATTTAAGTTGATTTTGATTCCAAGTTTGGAGTATTTAAATTCTTAAAACGATTTCTTTTCCTTTGTTCTCATGTTTTGATTTGATCTAGCTACATAGAACCACTTATTCCTTATCTATCGACTTTCATTGTGAATTATCATCAAAACCTGATTACGTGATCGTAGTCTTCTTAAACAATCTTTTGTCAAATAAAGATATTATCTCTGATCGTGATGGTCGCTTCATCTCTCGTTTCTGGAAAAGTCTTCAATCAGCTCTCGAAACTCAACTGAATCTTAGCACAACCTATCACCCGTAAACCGACGGTCAGATTGAAAGAACGATACAAACCCTCGAGAATATGCTCCGGGCTTGTGTCATTGATTTCAGTGGATCGTGGGATTCTCATTTTCCGTTGATTGAATTCTATTACAATAACAGTTACCAGACCAACAGATGGCACAATTTGAGGCCTTGTATGGTCTGAAGTTGGTAAATCAGAAATTACTGGTCCGGAATTAATACAAGAAACAACCGATAAAATTCATAAGATCCGTGATAACTTGGTTACTGCTAGAAATCGTCAAAAGCATTATGCTGACAAAGACGTAAGCCCTTGGAATACAATGTCGGTGATCTCGTACTTCTTAAGCTATCACCTTGGAAGGGAGTGATTTGCTTTGGAAAGAAAGGGAAGCTAGCACCTCGTTACGTGGGTTCATTCAAAGTGCTCGAGCGAATTGGGAAAGTAGCCTACAAGCTTGAACTAACCCAAGAACTTAGCAATATGCATCCGACGTTTCATGTTTCAAATCTCAAGAAATGTCTTGCCGATGAAAATCTCAACATTCCACTCGACGAAGTCCAAATTGATGAATCTATGCACTTTATTGAGGAACCTGTAGAAATTATAGATCGGGAAGTCAAACAACTTAAACGTAGCCGGATACCTATTCTCAAAGTCCGCTGGAAATCTAAACGTGGCCGGATACCTAATCACATTCAATATATTCATTTTATTTCATGACATTCAAACTAAATAAAATTAGTTTAATTTAAACTATCATTCAAAACCAAATGGAAACCCTAACACATTCTCAAATTCTCAAATCATTGTTATTCTAATTCGAGACACCGTTCCTTAGGTTAATCGTAAGAAAATCATGGGTGTCTAATCTATCACATCCAGATTCTAATCTCATCAATCAAGTGAGTATTCATATCCCCTTTTTATATCATTTCCTATTGGGGGAAATCATGTGATACAATATATTCAATCATGATTTCTATTGTTATTTCATTCTAAATTCAATTCAAGACAGGTTATGTTATTACTTGCAATTATGTGAACATACTATGGTAAACTGGACGACAGTAAAACCCTAATTCAATCAATCAATCCTGGTAACAATGTAGATCTACTGGTTTGGATAACCCACCCCATATGGCTTACGAGTGGTGATTGTGCCAGAGACAGGAGTTAATTTATGGTGTATGTGTGGAGTCTATTATATGCAAGTGTCAAGTCAAGGGGTTGTTATTGTGTCGGTTTATCTATATGCTTTACTATTGCAATATAAGTCTTAACGTTACCTTGTGAATTGGATTATTCTCAATCAATCAATCAATCTATATGTATACTCAAAACTGTGATTACTCACCAGCTAATTCGTTAGCTGACTTTATTTTCTCACATGATTTCAGGTTAAGCAAGTTAGTGGACTTCTACGTGCTCATATAAGACCCAGACTTAGTCAAAACAAAAGACAATTACTATTTGTGACTTTAACTGTTGTATTTGTATCTGTTAAATTCATGTTATCTTGTAATCTGATTTTAATATTATTTTCACTATTAGACAATCATGAGTTATGAACAATCAATCATTCCCTCGTCCGCTCCGATGATTCCGCCGTTGCTCGGGGTGTGACAATATATTACTTGGAGAGCTGACATGAGTTAAGGAAATTTAAAACCAATCACAAAGGTGTGGCTGCCATATTCGTACGAGTTGCGGTTTACCATGTGCTTGTGAAATCGCATGGTATTTAAAAGTAGGCAAACCTATTCCACTACATTCCATACATAGATATATTTTGGAGGAGGCTTGACTTTTCACCGGTATCGTTAAACGAAGATGAAAAAGATATTCAATGTGATGACGAACTTGAGAGGTTCAAAGAAGCTTTTACCAGAAACAAAAAAAATCCCACGGTGAAAAGAAATTGGTTACAAAGGATAAAAAAGCATAAGGGATCCTATCAGCATAAATCTTAACGAGCATACGGTGCAAAAAAATACTCGTGGAGGCCAACACTCAAATCTCAAAAACAAAACAAACCAGACCCTTCACCTGCTAAACCTACCCGAGGTCATACCTACACAACAGATAATTTTGTTAGTTATGATTTTATGGCGTTGAGCCCCTAGAAAAATACTTCAAACGTAGATAACACAACTCAATCTTCTCTATATCATCATCCTTTACTAACACAGATTCCAAAACTTTTCCATTGATATATAACACATATAGAGAACGTAAACAGTGATGGTAACTGTGGGTTTCGTGCAGTTTCCTTTTCCTTAGGATTCGGTGAAGAATATTGGTTGAACATGAGGTATGAGCTTTTAAACGAGTTACATAACAATTCTAATTTGTACAGAAATCTTTTCTCCAGCTCATAGGATGAGACAAAACGTATTTTATCATGGTTACAACCAGGTCCAGCTCCTGATCAACACTGGATGATAATGCCTTACACATGATTATTGATCGCCAACAGATTTAATGTGATTCTTCAATGTTTATCTCCTATTGAAAGTGCAACTTATTTTCCGCTATGGACAGGTCCGGATGACTCATCTACCACCAATTCATTACTATTGCACATGTGTATGGTTGCCACTACGTCTCTGTGCATTTATAGGGTGAATATCCATTGAATTTCATAATACCGTTATGGAATTTTTACAAAAGTAATAATGCGGCTGCGTGAGAAAGAATGTACGAGGAGAGACTTCAAAGATATAGTCAATATATACTTCGAAATAAAACTGTTACTCGTTTCAATATAGATTAGATTAGTATCATTTGTAAGTATTTATTTTATCTTAACAATATATTAATTTAATATAGTATAACTATTTATAGTTTTATATACTAAATTGGTCATTTACTAAATTATAATTTTATCTTAAATTTATATAAAACTAAATTATCTAATAGAAAAAGTTAATACATGTATATAAAAACTTAATAATATATAAAATTTACTATAAATAGAAAAACTTAAAATAAATATTTAACCATAAATATAAATAGAAAATTTTAATATAATAAAAACTTAAAATAATATATAACCATAAATATAAATAGAAAATTTTAATATAATAAAAACGTAAAATAAATATTTAAGAAATGAAAACGACCGTTTAGCCCGGAGTAAACGATCATTTGTCAAGCTGCAAACGGCAGTTTATTTTTCTGCAAACGATCGTATAGTATCATGCAAACGGCCGTTTACAGTGTGACAAACGACCGTTTGCTTCTTGACAAACGGCCGTTTGCTTTGTCTGGTATAAAATGCGTAATCGGTGGTGTGGGAAACAATAACCTCTTTTTAAAATGCTTGTAAATCTGATATGTTAAACGACGTGACGTGTTTGTGGCATTTATATAATTAATCTCTAGCTTGAGGGTGCTCTAATGGAATATCATAAATTCAGATCATACGTTTTGTCGTCTCTCTAAAAGTCCACTAGATTGAAGATAAACGATGATCGAATAACTTTACTCCTCGTCTATGTAAGAAAATATAAAAATACACTAGAGAGGTTCATCTTGGACCTGGTAAAACCCTCAGGGTAGGTGATCCAACATTAATAATATGTTCCTGTTCTGCTTCCAAGAAAAGCCGGCTAACTTTCATATTGATTTTACAATTTTATCATTACATCAATAGAATATTGTTATCAACGGTGTTGACATTCTAAGAATCACTTCCATATTATATCTTAGTATTTTGGTTTAAGAAACTAAGGTGAAGAAGAACATCATATATATCCTATTTGATCACTTCTAGTTCTTGATCCACTATCCCATTATTAGCTCAAGTATATATATATATATCCCTTAATTTCTTGATCATATATATATATATATATGGCTCGTTGTGACTGCGTCAATATTATTTTTTGGTTTTGTTTAGCTTCTTTTTTCTTGGGTTTAACTGTTCTGATGCCTGTCATGTTAGCTTTATTTGCATCACCAGAAAGACCCTCATTTTCAATCAACTTATTTGATAATCATCAAGCCTTTAACTTGACGAGAACCGATGATTCTCCCAATAACTTGACGATCCCCTTTCATCTCAAGCTCAGAAACCGAAATCCCGCGATAGGCCTTCATTATCCAGATCCACTCAAAGTCACCTTCTCTTACTTCCCAAATGTATCCATGATGGTTATGTTAGCAGAGTACAACATTGATAACTTTTATCAGGGTAACGGGAAGACTAAGAATGTAAGAGACATGGTGGTAACAAATGGCTTGCCAACGGCGCTGGAAGGGACCGATATGGTGGCTTTTCGGGTGGATTTGGTGGGTGCGTTTAGGTATAAGAAAGTTGGAACCAAGAGGCACAAGATTGATGTGGGATGTGTTGTGGGTGTAAATTACACCACAAGCCAAAAAATGCGATATGGATTTATCGGAATGGCGAAGCCAGGTCTTGATTCTCAGCTGAAACCTCCGCCCAAAGAACATGATACAGTTTATTACTGAAGATGTCGTGCAACCGTCATTTGTGTATTTGAGTGTTAGCATTATTGCCTTCATTTTCTTGTAGATGTTATTAAAACTATACCTCTTTCATGATGTAATTAAATCCTTTAAAGAATAAAGTTGTTAATTAATTAGTAGAATTGTTTCATAACCACGCGTGGAGCTTAATTAACCATGCTTGGTTAGGTTAATCTTGATGGGTACTGCTCAACTCGGTTATTTGGTAGTTTTTTAGTTTAGTTGTTGCAGTTTATGTGTTAGTGGGTTACAAGTTATGGTGATGTTTTCTCATGTTGTAGAAACTAGTGGGTCAGTTTTTTTTTTTTGCACGTTACATGGGTATGTTTCTATTTATTGTCATTGAGATTGAATGAAAATGTGGGAGTTTCAAGCTGTAAGATTTCTTCTTTTGCTTGCGTGAGTTTATTTTGTGATAAAGGGGCATGAGGCAACAATTGGTCTTTGAACATGGAAAGCTAATATAGCCCTTAAATCTAGGTTATTTGATCTTTGAACATGAAAAGTTAATATGGTTTGTATGTGTGTTAAAACGGCTCATTTTATTGACTATAAAGAAAATTCAGCAAAACTGATTGACCCTGTTTTAGGCTTTGACCTGTTTTTTTGAAAAATCATATAAAATCATTGAAATGTTGGAGTCTACTACATCTCATATTTTAAAGCGAAAGGCCAAACAAAAGTCTCGATTACAGCAGCTGCGCAGAAAAGTGTTGCATACATTTACATGGAATTTATCATGCCTACTTGTTTATACGTTGCATACACACAAGTTTTCATAATCTACATATAAGCAGAGGTGTTTAAATTCGGATATTCGAAATTCGGATGTCCGAATTTTAGATAGTGGATTTCACTATCTGAATCCGAATCCGAATTTCGGATTCGGATTCGAATATCCGAATTGAAACAAAAATTTGTATTATTTAATAAATTTAATAAAAATATAATATTTTTATTAAAGTTTTTTTCAGATATCCAACTTTTTATTAAAATATCCAAATATATAAAAATATCCGAAATATTTAATTAATATATAATATTTTTTAAACTTTTTTAAAAATATTTTGGATATTTCGGATATCTGAAATATCCGAAAATTCTCAAAATTACTATCCGAATCCGAATCCGAAATTCGGATATCCGAAATTTTAGATATCCGAATTTTGGATTTTCAGATATTTCGGATTCGGTTTCGGATTCGAATATTTTCTAACACCCCTACATATGACCACACAAATTCACACACACACACACACACACACATATATATATATATATATGAATGAGTTCCTATGAAAACCCACTCTTTTTAAAAGAACCTTTTAACTCACTTATCCACCTTTGATTTAGCATCTATAAAAGAATATTCTATTTGAATGGTTAATATTAAATCTGGGGTAAGTTAGTAAATTTATATTTTGTCCTTTTTTGAATATGTCAACTTTTTGTTTTGACATGTCTATTCAGTAAACCCAATAACCATCACTACACTCTACCATAGAAAAACCCATACGAACAAGAAGAAATCAATCCATAACCATTACTCCTACCACCTGCTACTGGTCATCTCCACCGCATCGGTAACCTTCGTTTCCTCCACTATATCTATCGTTAAAACCCTATCATCCGCCACCATCGACATAGGATGCTTGTAGAGTTTCAAGATCTTCCATCTTGAAAGATTTTTTGTTCGATTCTTCTTTAAATATGTGGTATGGATAACAACCTTCATCTTCAACCTTTTTTATGAAGTTACAGGTGAATACACAAGTTCTACATCACCAACTATGGTGGAGGCGAAAATGATGGAGTGGAGGTTGCTCCTTTTTTTGAAGTTACAATTGAAACGAGTTCTATATAGGTGACTGTTTGTTTTCTACCGATGTTGTTGCGAAATGGGTTTTCATCGTGGAGGCGAAAATGATGGAGTGGAGGTTGCTTTCGTATGGTGGCTTTCTAACGATCTCTGTAGACCTTGTTTAGATCTGTCATCCAACTATGGTGGCCTTTTATTATAGTTAACATCTTCTGGTCAACAGGTTAGGGTTTGATTTTGACTTTGGATTTCGGTGTTAGACAAGCATTTCATGTAGATTGAAGGTTTTGATTTAATGTGTTAAAGTATATATTTATATATTTAAACTTAGAGCGGCGTGATTTTGATGTATTTTTTGTAGTATGAAGGTTGTAATATAATGTTTTAAAGTAGATGTTTGTAGATTTTAACTTACAGTGGTGAATGCTTTTTAAATATTTATATATTTAAACTTAGATGTAAACAGATGTAAACTGATGCAACTTACTTGTTCAGTTGTTGTAACAATGGTAGTACTGTAAGTTTGAATGATTTAATATCGGTGTAATGATGATTCGTTTATTTTACAGATTGTTTTACATTGGTTAATATTGGTTTACATTAGTTTACATTGGTTAATATTGATCTACATTAGTTTACATTGGTTTATTGATGTAATGTCGTTTGGTTTGTTGTAATGATTGTGCTACTTTTAGTTGGACTCATGTAATATCATGTATTTAACAGTGTAAATAGATGTTTTTGTTACAACTTTGCTAAAGATTATATTAGTATAACATGATGTAATGTCGTTTGTTTGTTAGGTTATCATAATGTGGATGTTATTGTTAGTTGGACTAGTGTTGTGACATCTCATATTTTTCGTTAAATTAAAAGTTAACTTTGTTAAGTTTTAAAAAGGACCTTTATTGCCATTTTGAAACTTTGAAGGCTTGTTATGCATGGTAATTAATTTGAAAGTTAAAAATTAATTTAATTAAGAATAATAATATTATAAGTGTTATACTTTACTTAATATTATAAACTTAAGGTGATAATAACACAACAACAACAACAACAACAACAACAACAACAACAACATAACAACAACAGCAACAACAACAGCAACAACAACAGCAACAATTGCAGCAGCTCAATTGCAGCAGCTCAATTGCAGCAGCAGCAGCAGCAGCAGCAGCAGCAGCAGCAGCAGCAGCAGCAGCAGCAGCAGCAGCGCGGCGGCAGCCGCAGCGCAGCCGCGGCAGCAGCCGCAGCAGCGGCGGCAGCAGCGGCGGCGGCAGCGGCGGCGGCAGCGGCGGCGGCAGCGGCGGCGGCAGCGGCGCGCGGCAGCGGCGGCGGCAGCGGCGGCGGCAGCGGCGGCGGCAGCGGCGGCGGCGGCGGCAGCGGCAGCGGCCGCGGCAGCGGCCGCGGCAGCGGCCGCGCAGCGGCCGCGGCAGCGGCCGCCGCAGCGGCCGCCGCAGCGGCCGCCGCAGCGGCAGCCGCAGCGGCGGCAGCAGCGGCGGCAGCAGCGGCGGCAGCAGCGGCGGCAGCGCGGCGGCAGCAGCGGCGGCAGCAGCGGCGGCAGCAGCGGCAGCAGCAGCGGCAGCAGCAGCGGCAGCAGCGGCAGCAGCGGCAGCAGCGGCAGCAGCGGCGGCAGCGGCGGCAGCAGCGGCGGCAGCAGCGGCAGCAGCGGCGGCAGCAGCAGCAGCAGCAGCAGCGGCAGCAGCCGCAGCAGCCGCAGCAGCCGCGGCAGCCGCGGCAGCGGCCGCGGCGGCCGCGGCGGCAGCAGCAGCGGCCGCAGCGGCAGCAGCGGCAGCGGCGGCGGCAGCAGCAGCAGCAGCAGCGGCACGGCGGCAGCAGCAGCAGCAGCAGCGCAGCGGCCGCGGCAGCCGCAGCAGCAGCCGCGGCAGCGCCGCGGCAGCGGCCGCAGCAGCGGCCGCGGCAGCGGCAGCGGCAGCGGCAGCGGCAGCGGCAGCGGCAGCGGCAGCGGCAGCGGCAGCGGCAGCAGCGGCAGCAGCGGCGGCAGCGCGGCAGCAGCGGCACCGGCAGCGGCAGCGGCCGCGGCGCAGCGGCAGCGGCAGCCGCAGCGGCAGCCGCAGCGGCAGCCGCAGCGGCAGCCGCAGCGGCAGCAGCAGCGGCAGCAGCCGGCAGCAGCAGCTGCAGCAGCAGCAGCGGCAGCAGCAGCAGCCGCAGCGGCAGCGGCAGCCAGCACCGCAGCAGCGGCAGCAGCAGCGGCAGCACGGCAGCAGCAGCGCAGCAGCAGCCGCAGCAGCGGCAGCAGCAGCCGCAGCAGCGGCAGCAGCAGCAGCAGCCGCAGCAGCAGCAGCAGCAGCAGCAGCAGCGACGACGACCGACGACGACGACGACGACGACGACGACGACGACGACGACGACGACGACGACGACGACGACGACGACGACGACGACGACGACGACGACGACGACGACGACGACGACGACGACGACGACGACGACGACGACGACGACGACGACGACGACGACGACGACGACGACGACGACGACGACGACGACGACGACGACGACGACGACGACGACGACGACGACGACGACGACGACGACGACGACGACGACGACGACGACGACGACGACGACGACGACGACGACGACGACGACGACGACGACGACGACGACGACGACGACGACGACGACGACGACGACGACGACGACGACGACGACGACGACGACGACGACGACGACGACGACGACGACGACGACGACGACGACGACGACGACGACGACGACGACGACGACGACGACGACGACGACGACGACGACGACGACGACGACGACGACGACGACGACGACGACGACGACGACGACGACGACGACGACGACGACGACGACGACGACGACGACGACGACGACGACGACGACGACGACGACGACGACGACGACGACGACGACGACGACGACGACGACGACGACGACGACGACGACGACGACGACGACGACAACAATAATAATAATAATAATATAATAGCAATAATACTAATAATAATTTAAATTGTAAATTAATAAAAACTAAAACAAAACCTTAAACCTATGTTATCAACTTTTAAAAAACCTCAGGGACCATTTGTATAATTATGAATAAACACAAACCAAGCCCCTTTTCCCCCCCGATTTTCCGGCCAAATCCCCGGCCACCGCCGGTCGAAGCTCCGGCGACCCATTCACCACCAAAAATAGCCCGATTTTAAGGGCAAACGAACCACCATTACCCTCTACCGTGAGATTCGAACCGATTGGGGCTGTATTGAAGATCTAACACCGGTTACAGGAGCATTCAAGCTCGAGTAACCGTCGGCTCATAATCACACAACCGACCAGGCATTAAACAGTAATAATAATTCAATTAAATCAGCATAAACAATCGTCTAACTATCTATAACCCATTCCTAACTCCAATTTCACTCGAACATAACCTCACACGACCATCGATCATCATCTTCATCATCGACCTGCAACTTGGTCGAACGCCAGCTTCGAAGATGTATACAATATTTAAATTTATTGAGGGCTTTCATTTATCATCACCATACGAAGCTACCTACCAAGTTTAATTCGATTATCAACAACGAATGTAACCCGAATCGATTCAGTTCTAGTCGCGGCTAATGTTATCAACATCTTCAATGATCTGAGCTTAATCATGTAAGTTACATACATAAACATAGTCGGTTTTAATCAAGGATCAAAAGCCCCATGATTATTTTCATTAACATTAACGCTTTGGTGTTCAATTTGGGTGAAATCGTTTCTAGGGTTCTCTAGAATTTGGGGGTTTTCTGAGTTTGTGTTTATAAACTTTAAAAACCGGGTGATACCGCGGCTATAAGCCTTGGTTCACCGGTTCCATGTTCCCTTGCTAACCTTGGGGTCCCGGGTTTGAGCCCGGGCACCCTCAAATACTTTTTTAAGGCTTTTTCAGCCATATATTCATTTTAGAAAATTTTTAATAAATATAAAAATAACTTTTGTAAACTTTAAATATATTTTTGGGCACCAAATAATTTTCTGGATTTTATTTAAAATTAAATAACTTTATTTAAAACTTTTTTTTACAAATGTTATTTTTGTTTAATTTTGTTAAAAAGAATTTCCAAATAATACCCAACAAAATAGTTTTGGTTCAAACGTTATTTCTTTAAAATCATGGTTATCTTAAAATGTTTATTTAAAACTTATATTTAAACTTTATATGTTGATACAAATGAGTTCTTTTAAAATATTTAAATAATTATTTATGTAAAATTGAACTTGAAACAATAAATCTTTATAATATTAATAGGCATTAACGGTTTAGATTAATATTTTTCTTAATTATTCTTCGTTAATCATAAAGACTTAATTACATTTTGAACTTCATCATTATATCTAAATTCATTTCTAAAACACTTAATAATTCATCTAGTGGATTAAAAATATGAATATTTACTTTATAAATTTAATTACTTAACAAACTCATAATTCTATCAAAACCCTAATTCTTATTTGAATGTTAATAATATTATTAACCTTAAACTTGTAATATATATTTAGGTGCTTGTAATGGATACTTTGGATCATCATTTAATCTTTTATTATCATCTTGTAATGCATATATCAATATGAGTATTTTCATACCCTTTTTTCTTATTTTCACACTTTGGGGTGAAATATGTTAACTTATATCATTGCACTTATAACTTATTCGAGACTTGTAAACTTTATGGCAATTCATCATGTAAAGTTATGGTTAGTTGAACTTTTGTGGTAGATGTGTTGCAAAACACATATGTTTTTAGAATCGGGTTTTGAGTCTTTATACGTCTATTGTCTTTAATTTTATTAGAATAAGTTAATGTTTCCGTTATTTGTTATTTGCAGGTGTTTGGATGCAGGAAGGAATGGAAAACGAGTCGGAACGAGGGCATTGGACAAGTGAAGGAGTTGCAAGTTATTAAACTTGAAAAATAAAGAAAAATTGCAGAGAAATAGGATCTTCGCGCTGCGCGCACGAGTTAACCACACTGTACGCGCTGCGCGAAGAGAGGATTCGCGGCCCCCCGACTATTTTGTCCCTTAGCGCTGCGCGCACAGATTACGTATCTTGTACGCGGTGCGCGAAGAGAGAGAACGCGGCCAAACCCTAATTTTCACATTTAAATAAAATGTATAACACATTCTAAAGGAGAGCCCCGACTTCCAGACGAAAAAGGAGACGATTTTGGAGATCCCAAGCAGAGAACAAGCAATTGGAAGCATCAAGGAGCAAGGATTGAGCAAGAGTATTGAAGATTCAAGGGTGTTATCCATCGGTTTCATTTTCTTCTTGTTTACTCTTGCTTTTGAATCATGTTTACTGAGTTGTTTATGAACTTTAGCTACTGTTTTGATATGGTTCTTGGCTAAACTTCTGTAGCTACCTAGGTTTTGATGAATATGCATGTTTGATTATGAATTTTATCGGTTTTTGGAACAATGATTGTGTTTAATTGCTAATGAGAAGATATTGGTTTGAATGATCAGTTGTGGACGTGTGTTTAGATCAGTTTTGAGTAGTGATTTATCATTCCACGTGTGCCTTGGTGATTGTCTGTCATAGAATAGGTGCATGCTAGGTCGTTTACTATATGTTTGTGATTTTTGGATGATTTGCTAGACGTAGTGAGTCATTGGAATGATTTGTCTTGAAATTGACTAACTAAATATGCAACTAATCTTAATACTGTGAAGTTGATAGGTTATCGGTTTGTCTAGTGTGGTGCGATTGCTAGGTTAGAGTCTCTGTGAGGAGTTCTGTCTAGTTTACCCTTCACATCTTGTTTACCAAGTCTGATCAGTCAACCGATATCTATCCCCTTGCCTTAGTACCGCTCGCGCTGTGAGGTAGAGTGTCTGTCTTAGGGTATTGAGTCACTTGCGCCGTGAGGTAGAGTGTCTTTCGGGTGCCTTGTTAGCATAGTTGGAGAACCTGTGAGGGGAATCCATTAACCGTGTTTTATCTGCTTATTAGGTTTATCTAGTTGCTTCCCTTGAAAGTGTCGAGGTTTCTCTAGGTCCCTTTTAAGTTAGTATCTTCAGATCCCGGTTACACAAGCATTTCCAAAACCGTTAGAAGAAAAGCCAAAACATGTATAGGATTCTTGCCTAGGTAGTGTTTTCTTCTCCTGATTTAAATCTAGTCAATTCCTTGTTTTCTGTCCAGTCTTAGTTCTTTTAAAGTAATTTAAAACAAACCCCCCATTTACTTTCATTTAGTATTTTTAGTCGAGTCTTAGGTAAGTTTAGTTTACGTTTTCCATACAGAAATCTTTGGGTTCGATAACTCGGACTTTAAAGCTATTCTGCAATTGACCGGTACACTGCCGGTTGTGTTGCTTAGGATCGAGTCTTAGTCTTAGTTTTATAAATTTAAAGCTTTTCAGTGTCTAGTTTAGAATCAATTTTTGTTAGTTTTATTTAGGTAGTCTAGCACACATCAAAGTTTTTGGCGCCGTTGCCGGGGATTTTTGGCGATTGCGTTAATTAGACTTACTTGATTTAATTGCTATTTGTGCTAAGTGTTTTTTTATTAGTTTGTTTTCAATTCTATTTGTTTTTATTTTATTTGTTTAAGTCAGTCTTACAGTTTTTTAATTTTGTGTTTTGCAGGTTTATGCCCCGCTTGAGATCACAAGGACCACCTCCGGATCAAGATTTGCAGCTTGCGTTGCCCAAATTTAAGGGTGGTACTTCTTCTCTTTCTGTTTTTGATTATACACCTTTTCCTACAGCACCTTCTTCTACTTCTTCTGCAGATTCTAGCCCACCTAGTTCACCACACACACATATGGCTGAAAATCAGACTGTTCATCAGCAAGCCACCAATGGCTTCACAGGAGTTAGCAATCCAATCATACTTCCTACCATTGCTAATGATAACTCCTGGCAGATCCCATCCTACGTCATGACAGCTATCACTAATAACTGTCAGTTCCACGGACGAGAGGATGAGGACGCCCCTGCACACATAGGTCGCTTAGAGCGAATAGGTAGAACTTTTAAGTTGCAGGGTGCGTCTGATGATTCCATCTTTTTACAGTTGTTTCCCTTTTCACTTGCTGATCGAGCCGCCACTTGGCTCGAATCTCATGCAGCTGGTACTTTCACCACCTGGCCGGCTCTTCGTGAGGGTTTTCTTCATAAATATTTTCCGCCGGCCAAGGCATCTAGGCTTAGAGATGAGATACATTCGTTTCGGATGGAGCCCGATGAGCCTTACTATCATGCTTGGGAGAGGTTTCAAAACCTCCTTAGTCGTTGCTCCCAGCATGGTTTGTCTGAATGGGCTTTGGTAGAAAAGTTTTACAATGGGTTGAATTATGAGACGAAAGCTAGGTTTGACACGTCTGCGGGTGGGCATCTCATGGGTAAGAAAAATGTGAATGAATGTAATGAGATGTTTGAGAGATTTGCCCAAGCAGAACATGAGCAGCGGTCTGGAAACAGGAATTCCAGTCCTGCCACTGGTACCACATCCCGAGGAGTTCACCATGTCACCATGGATACTAGTGTGGCTGCTGCTCTTGATAGCCTAGTTCGTGAGGTTAGAGAGCTGAAAAAGAAGGTTGATAGGTGTGAGCTATGTAGAGGTGACCATGCCACTAGTGAGTGCCCTTTGATAGGTCAAGAGCAAGCCAGTTATGTAGGTAACAATTCTTATAACTCCGGTTGGAGAAATCAGAACAACTGGCGTTCTTCAGGTGCTCCCCCAGGTTTCTCACAGAATTCTAATCAAAACCAGGGGCAGGGTAATGGTTCAGGTGGTCAGTCAGGGCAGAATAGTGGAGAGTTAAGTAGGATAGAGAATCTGTTGACTCAGTTAGTGGTTAAGGATTCTAAGACGCAGCAGATTCTAGCTGAACATGATATCTTATTGAAAAATCAGCAATCAGCTTTCCTAGATCTTTAGAGGACTGTAGGGGATATAGCTAGAAGGTTAGATGAGAAGCCCCAAGGTCAGTTGCCCGGTAATACTCAACAGAGCCCGAATGCACATGTTAAGGCCATTACAACTAGGTCGGGTAGGCAGTTAGCTGAGGTGAGAGGCCCTATAGTTGAGGAGGTCGTGTTTGAGAAGGATGAGAGTGAGAAGGTAGTAGAGAATCCCTCTGTGGATAGTGCTGTTAGGAAGCCTAGTGTGTTTGAGCGTTCTCCGGTGATTGATCATTCCCGTCTCCCGTTTCCCGATAGGCTTAAGAATCAAAAGTATGAAAGGGATTACGGGCACTTTTTGGATTTGTTTAAACAATTGAAGGTCAATCTCCCGTTCATAGAGGTAATTAAGTGGATGCCTAGGTATGCTAAATTTTTGAAAGACCTTTTGAAGAATAAAAGCAAACTAGGTGAAATTTCGAGTGTTTCCTTGTCGGGTGAGTGTTCTGCGGTGGTCATGAACCAACTACCGGAGAAATTGGCAGATCCCGGGGTCTTCACAATCCCGTGTCTGTTTGGTAGTGAAGTTCAATGCCACGCGTTGGCGGATTTAGGAGCTAGTATCAATCTTATGCCCTATTCCTTGTATGTGAAGCTAGGTTTAGGTGAGTTGAGCCCAACACGCATGACACTTTCCCTTGCTGATAAATCTGTTAAGAATCCACGGGGAATTGTAGAGAATTTATTGGTTAAGGTTGGTAAGTTTGTGTTCCCCGTGGACTTTGTAGTGTTAGACATGGAGGCTGATGAACGAGTTCCTATCATTCTAGGTAGACCCTTCTTGTGTACTGCTAAAGCTAACATTAATGTGTTTAAGGGTGAGATCACACTTCACGTGGGAGAGGAGAGTGTAGTGTTTGAGGTTGCCAAATCGATTAGGGTCCTAGTATTCCGAAAGAGTCGGTGTCCTTGATCAATTCGTGTGAGGTGGATGATAGGATGATGGAGAATGAGAGAGTGTATTCGGTTGAGGAGGAGGATGAGTTAGATCGAGTGGTGGATGACTTTATGCGAGTTTGTGAAAGTGATGATGAGTTAGTTGATTGTGAATTTGAGAAGTTTGTGGTTGAGGATAGCAAATCCCCAAGTGTGGGGATGTTAGAGTTTGATAGAGAACCGCCACCATTAGCAAAACCCAAGTGTGGGGATTGTTGTGATTTGATTGATTCTGAATTTGGTGGTTTCTTGTTTAGTGGTGAGTTTGGAGGTGAGGTTGTTAGTTTTGGGGGTGAGCTAGGTCTTCATGATCCCCCGTAAGTTGATCTTGGAAGATAGTATTTGGGTAGTGACCCGTTTGTAGAGTTTGTAGAGTTGGTTTGCTTGAGTTTTAGGTAATTGGTGTCGGTTTTTGTTGAGTCAGATTGTTTATTTTTATTGAGTCTGTTTGATGCTGTGTTTGCCTGGTAGAGTGTTTGTTTTGCAGGTTTGGAATAATTCACCCGTACTCAATCTCCATTCGGGTGAATATATCCAACACTTTTTAAGGAGGCAACCAGTGATTCCTGATCGCGAATGAAATGCTATACGATCAGAGGTTTTGGATTCAGACTGTGCACAGATGGAATCTGCTTATTACCAGCTAAGTCTTTTCCAAAACTCTTCTTATTTATGTCTTTCTTTTTAATTTCCACATTGAGGACAATGTTAAATTTAAGTGTGGGGATAGGAAGACATGTGTCTTAGGTTTAATTTAATTGAGTCAGTCAGTCTTTAATATTTGAGTGTGTTTAGTTAGTTTTATTATTTTTGTCTGTTTATTTGAGTCTTAAAAAAAAAGTCCCTGATTTTGATGTTTGCATATATTTAAAAAAAATGGAAAATGATAGAAAAAATCAGGTGTTCGGTTTTTCAAATAGCACACATATAAGATGAATAACTGATTAAAAACATGTCTGATTTGGGATGTGCGGGTAGGCCCAGCTGATCTTGTAAGGTTATCCTAGGAGTATTTTAGTACACTTAATTAAACATTATTAAGTCTTGTAGGTTCTCACCATTGGAAGCCAAAACCGTAGACAGTATAAGGGGTACCACTGTAGATTAAGACCCAGCTGTAGTTTTTCTAGCAGGCACGCTTTAACAGGCGGCGCCTTTAGGAAATCCACCCATATATTGAGCATGAAAAAAAAAAAGAATAATGAACTTAAAATTTTAAAAACCTGAGGCCTATGCGTTGGTTGCGGGGGATAGTGACTCTTGCTTGCAATACCTCTAGGAATTGGGTATAATAAGCTTAAGGCTCATGCGTTGGTTGCGGGGGATGGTGACTCTTGCTTGCAACGCCTCTGAGAATTAGGTATAATAAGGCAATGCTCAGAAAAAAAAATATATTGAGAAAAGCTCAGAAAAGATGCCAAAAGGGCACAAACAAATTCCATCTAGAGATAAAGGGATTACAGTTGGGTAGTGGGTTACGGTGGTAGAAAAATCTTAGAAATTTGATTTATTCTGTGCCTAGAAAGCTTGAAGCGGGAATAGGTACCGAAGTGTGAGACCCATAATGAATTAATCAAATACTTGAACTTAATTGCAATACGATTGTGTAACACCCGGAAGTTTGACTTTTTGGTAGGCTATGCGACTGAGCCTCAGTCGCCTGTGATTTATGCGACTGGAGGTTCAACCGCATGACTATTCGGCCGATTGAAGCTCAACCGCACGATTGGGGTTCAACCGCCCGAATGAAGTATGAGCCGCATGGAACACGTGCGATTGGGGTCCAATCGCGTAGTGTTGATGCGACTGAAGGTCCAGTCGCCCCTGGACCAGATGCGAATGAGCTATGGGTATAAAAAGGGGAGCAGCTCCATTCTCCTCCCAACACTTATCATTTTCAGTTGGGGAGGGCAGTGAGCGACCGAGAGAAGAGAAAGAAAGAGGAAAAGTGTTATCCGAGCTCCGAATCTGTCAAAAGGCTAGCCAAATCGAAGCTCATCAACTTCTACCTGTTAAGGTGAGTTCTAGGACCCCTCATTTACATGTTTTCTAACGATTTTGGGGCTGGAATCACATATAAACCCTATTTTTGAAATAGTAAAGTTTGACCCATTTGGGTAAATCTTGAGTAATGTGTTTATGGTATGAACTAGGACTAGAATATGCTTGTATGAGGTCCTAGTAGGAATCCCTGAGGCTTGGGAGGGTCAAATTGGGCTGAAAATGGGTTTATGGTGACTGTGGGGACGGGGGTTCGCGACTACAGTGAATGAAGAACTCCAGTCGCTACCCAGTTAGGGTTATGCGACTGAAGGGCCATTCGGCCGAATGAGTGTTAGTTGATGTCCAATCGCCCGACTGAGGCTCAAACGCCCGATTGAGCCTCAATCGCACGATAGGTGATGCGACTGAGAGTTTCGGTCGCATGAGTTCAATCGCAGAGTAGTTCAGTCGTACGGTTATGAGTTAGTCGCATATAGCCCAGTCGCATAGTGTCTAGTCGTACGGAAGGAGGTTCAATCGCACGTTTGAGTACCCATTCGCATGATAGCCCAATCGCATGGCCCAGTCGCATGGAGGACATGCGACTGGTATAAGTTCAGTCGCCCGAACAGGGCTGATGTGAGTAAATGTAGAAGTGTATGTATGATGTATGTACGTTAGTATGATGTTGCCATGATAGATGGTGAATACTGATGATATGTAAGTATTTATGTTCCTTATGTATATGTGTCTTATCTTTTGATAACTTTACGTGAATGAATGAACGAATATAACGAATGTATTAAGAACGTAAAGTGAAAGATAATGAAAGAAGGAACACGATGAATGAATGCATGCATTAACGAACGAAAGTAAGAAAGGCTTGCAAGCAAATGAAGGAGGTGCACACCCCTGGCAGGTGTTAGCTCAACGGTGTGCGGGTTAGCTACCCCGAAGGATGCACATCGGGTCAATCATTGAGATTGATAATGAGGTGAGCAACTTCGTGTTGTAACAGACTCGGTTAGCAGGCAATCATAAGATTGTCACTGAGGTGAGCAGTCGCGCACTGCAACAGGCTCGGCTAACGTATGTTAGTAGTAAAGTGAAAGATAAGTGGTGCATGTACTTACCCCAGGTGACTGGATCAGCATTTGTGCACAACGTTCGTGGCTAACCACCACAGGTCCAGCACCAGTAGTATGTATGATGAAAGGGGGTATTGTACATGTCACCGAATGTAATGAACGTTCGAACGAAAGTAATGAAAGTATGAATGAATGTAATGAATGTTCGAACGTAAGTAATGAATGTATGAATGAAAGTAAAGTACGTACGAAAGTATGTAAAGTATGTATGTATGAAAGTAAACAAGAATGATGAAGTGTACACGAATGAAAGTAAGTATGAATGATGAGATAATAATAATATTATCTACGGGTACGTATGATGTGTGAACACATGTATGGAAGAACAGTTAATGAGAATGAAAGTATGTGTTATTACAAAACTAGAACTCACTCAGCAACGCTGACTTTTATGTGTTTTCCAGTTCGCAGGTAGTGTTGCTGAGGATGGCACGAGGCGGCTACTCAGCTCTTTCGGGATGGCATTCACTTTTTGATTATGCTGCCACATCATGTGTTGTGGGCCCGTAATGCGCGCAACACATCATGTTGCATGCAAGTGCAAGATTTCTTGATAATCCTGATAAACAGGATTATTTAAGAAATCTTCTTTATGAAGAAAAATATATATTTGAATTTAATATCTTCTTAATGAAGAAGAATATATTTTCTTTTTATTAGTTTCTTTCGGTAGAGGTCGCTGTATGACCCTATGATTGCTGAGGATTCGAATAAACGAGATTATCCTTGTTTTCTTACGCATCAGCAGCAATCATAGTATAGATAGGCAATGTAAAGAAAGCTTGTATTTTGTAATCAAGACAATGATGTAAAAGCTTTTATGATGAAATGAGAATGTATATTTTATTAATTCCGCTGCGTATTTTATGATCATGTATTAAATGTATGTTTTATGGGTGATGACGACCAACTGTGAGGTGCCCGGGAACGGGGCCTTACAAGTTTGTATCAGAGCCAAAGTTTAAGTGAAATGGGTAAATTTTCATAATAAACCTAAACTTAAACTGAGAATGGGACAGGGAGAATGAGAATGCCATCTGAGTAGTCGCGTGCCATCAGGTATTTTCTTAAAGATTAACTGGTTATTATGTGCGCATGTGACGTGAATTATGTGTACTGTTAGACTGAGATACTAATGTAGTCAGGATAGGTGATGCTCGGGGTACGAAGAGTAGAGTAAGTGGCTAATCACACCTGGCCACTGTAATTAGGGACTTACTGTACTTAACATAAACTGAGCTATTTCCTTGAATGACCGTGTTGGTGTTTTAATCTTTCAGTGTGATAGAAGATGGTCGGTGATAGATCATCTGATGCTTCCCGTGATGGTGGACGTGGGGATGAGCCGCGTATCACGCGAGGAAGATCTAGGAAAGAGAAAGTAGTTCGTGAGGAGAACGAGATTCCTCATTAGGAAGAGACGGACGAAAGCACCAAGTTGAGAGCCTCGGTAAAAGAGGCAGTGATTGAGGAAGTGCACCAGGTTATGCAGACGATCTTACCGTCTGTAATGACCGAAGTGATAAAGGCGGTACGAGAGGATGATAGACGGGGGAGGAATCGGTCCTCCGGTAGACAGCAACAGACAGAGGCAGAAACGGTACTGTCCGATGACGAAGAGGAAGAGGAGGGAGAACAGGTAAAGGAGACAGCCCGGGGTTGTGATTATGGGAAATTTATGAGATGCAAGCCTCCGACTTTTGATGGTTCAGGTACGACTGCTGATGCTCACCAATGGGTGAGAGAGATGGAGGCGGTCCTTGATATCAGTGACTGCCAGGAGGATAAAAAGGTAAAGTTTGCTACCCACTCGTTTACGGGGACGGCATTATGCTGGTGGGACAATATTGTCCAGGCCGAGGGTAGCAGGGCCATTGGAAAAATGAAGTGGTCTGAGTTGAAGAAAATGGTGATCGAGGAGTTTAGTCCTCGTCGAGAGATGGACAGAGTTGAGAGAGAGTTCCTGCAGTTGGAGGCGGGAACGATGACCCACCAACAATACACCACCAAGTTCAACGACATGGCACGGTTGGTGCCAGAGCAAGTGACGCCGGTGTCTCGCAAGATTAACCGGTATATTCAGGGGTTGCCAGCTGAAATTCGTTGGCATTTGATTTCCGCCCGACCAAGTACTTTCAGGTCGGCGGTGGATTTAGCTGGGAGGTTGTACGATGAACGAGCCGCGTTGGCGAAATCTGAGGGCAGTAAGAAGGGAAGTGATGAGAGGAAGTGGCAGGGAAAGAGGTTTGGTCGGGGTGATACTTCGACAAGTAGTAAAAAGGCACGGGTTGATGAACGCCGTGGGGTCGTGACAAGTGCAGGATCGAGAAAGTGTGGGAAGTGTGGGCGAGAGCACGGTGGTGAGTGCAGATGGGGGCTGAATGTATGCTTCAAGTGTGGAAAGCCCGGTCATATGGCCAAAGAGTGTAAAGTGATGTGGTGCTTTAACTGTGGGGAAAGTGGTCATATGAATAAAGACTGCAAGAAGCCGAGATCTGAGGGTTCCGGCGTGAAGAAGACAGGGGGTGAAGGGTCGAAAGCGAGCGCTAGAGCATTCACGATGACGCAGGAAGAGGCTAGGACGGACCCTGATGTAGTGTCCGGTACGTTTCTGGTAAACCAAACTTTAGCCTCTGTATTATTTGATTCGGGTGCCAGTAGGAGTTTTATTTCTGCTGCTTTTTGTGCCAAATTGCCCGTTAGTAGTAGGCGTGTGGATGTGCCGTTTGATGTAGAGACTGCTATAGGTAAAACCACCAGGATTTCAGAGGTAATTGAGGGTTGCGACGTAGAACTGGAGGGTCACAAATTCCCAGTTAAACCCTTTGCGATGACGTTAGGCGGTTTCGATTTGGTACTTGGAATGGATTGGTTGGCAGATTTCGAGGCGAACATTGTGTGTCGCAAGAAGATGATCAGTTTGACAGTGCCTGACGGTAGTTCAGTGACAGTTTATGGGGATCGGGTTACTACGATTCCGAAGGTGATCTCAATGGCAGTGGCGGGGAAATGTATGAGGCGTGGATGTAACGCCTATTTATGTTATGTGAAGGATGTAGAGAAGCCAGCACCACAACTGTCTGATGTTCCGGTTGTGTGTGAGTTCCCAGATGTGTTCCCGGAAGACTTATCAGGATTGCCACCTGACAGGGAGATCGAGTTCCAGATTGATTTAGTACCAGGCGCCCAACCTGTTACCAAGGCACCATACCGATTGGCCCCGACGGAGATGAAAGAGTTGATGGAGCAGTTACAAGAGCTATTGGATAAGGGGTTTATTCGACCGAGTATCTCACCTTGGGGTGCTCCGGTTCTGTTTGTAAAGAAGAAGGACGGTAGTATGAGGATGTGCATCGACTACCGCGAGTTGAATAAGCTGACAGTAAAGAACAGATACCCCTTGCCGAGGATCGACGACTTGTTTGATCAACTTCAGGGTGCTAGTTGGTTTTCACGTATAGATCTTCGATCAGGCTACCATCAACTGAAGGTGAAGGAGCAGGATATCCCTAAAACAGCTTTTCGTACGCGCTACGGTCATTATGAGTTCCTCGTTATGTCATTTGGTTTGACCAACGCGCCAGCTGCTTTTATGGACCTGATGAATAGGGTGTGCCGGCCGATGTTGGATAAATCAGTGATTGTACTCATTGATGACATCTTGATTTATTCAAAGAGCGAGACTGAGCATGCCGGTCACATTCGCGAAGTTCTGGAAACGTTGAGAAGGGAGAAATTGTATGCAAAATTCTCCAAGTGCGCATTTTGGTTGCGTGAGGTTCAATTCTTGGGTCACGTGGTAAATCCGGATGGGATTCTAGTTGATCCGGCAAAGGTGGAGGCGGTAATGCAATGGAAGTCTCCAAAGACGCCATCCGAGATCCGCAGTTTCTTGGGTTTGGCGGGTTACTACCGAAGGTTCATTCAAGACTTTTCCAAAATTGCTTCTCCACTGACAAAGTTGACCCGGAAGGATGTGAAATTTGTATGGGGTCAAGCTCAAGAGAAGGCGTTTGAAGAACTGAAGACGAGATTGACCCAAGCTCCAGTGTTGGCGTTACCCGAGGGGAGTGAAGATTTGGTGGTTTATTCTGATGCCTCCTACTCGGGGTTGGGGTGTGTATTAATGCAGAGAGAAAAGGTGATAGCCTATGCATCCCGACAACTGAAAGTTCATGAGGTTAATTACCCTACTCATGACTTGGAGCTAGCAGCTGTGGTTTTCGCGTTAAAGATTTGGCGGCACTATTTGTACGGGACGAAGTGCACCATCTTCACGGACCATAAGAGCTTGAAGTACTTCTTCGAGCAAAAAGATCTGAATATGAGGCAACGGCGATGGTTGGAGCTTATAAAGGACTATGACTGTGAGATCCATTACCATCCGGGCAAAGCCAACGTGGTGGCGGATGCCCTTAGCCGAAAGGAGAGGCCCGAGCCAATTCGGGTGAAGGCGTATCAGCTAATCATGACCTCCGATGTGATGAAACAGGTCAAAGGGTTCCAAGATAAAGCTTTGAAAGACGAACATCTTAACTCTGAACGCATGAGAGGTCTGGTCGCAGAATTGGGTGAGAACGCAACGGGTGTAGAACCCGGTTTGGGCGTATGTGGATTCCTCGTCTTGGGGATCTGTGAATGAGGATTATGGATGAAGCTCATAAGTCTCGATACTCCATTCATCCCGGTGCTACCAAAATGTACCAAGATATGAAGAAAGATTACTAGTGGCCGGGTATGAAACGTGATGTGGTGGAGTATGTGAGTAAATGCCTCACGTGTTTGCAAGTAAAGGCTGAGCACCAGAAGCCGTATGGAAAGATTCAACCTTTGGACATCCCGGAGTGGAAGTGGGAACACATCACCATGGATTTTATCACAAAGCAGCCACGTACCCCGAAAGGGTATGATACGATCTGGGTGATTGTGGATCGATTGACGAAGAGTGCTCACTTCTTACCGATGCGCGAGACATATTCGTCCGAAAGGTTGGCCGACCTTTTCATCAAAGATATTGTGACTCGTCATGGTGTACCGGTGTCGATTGTGTCTCATCGCGACACCCGGTTTACATCCAAATTCTGGAAGAAATTCCACGATGCCATGGGGACGAGGTTGCATATTAGCACGGCTTATCATCCACAAACTGATGGTCAGTCGGAAAGGACCATTCAGACTTTGGAGGACATGCTCCGGGCATGTGTTATCGACTTCGGGGGAAGTTGGGATGACCATCTACCGTTAGCTGAGTTCTCATACAACAACAGTTATCATGCCAGTATTGGCATGCCACCTTACGAGATGTTATACGGTAGAAGATGCAGGACCCCCGTCTGTTGGGGTGAAATTGGTCAGAAAGAGTTGGGAAGCGTCGAAGTGGTCGAGGCTACGACTGAAAAGCTCGAAAGAATTAAAGCTTACATGAAGGCGGCCAAAGACCGACAGAAGTCGTATGCCGACAAACGACGCAGGCCGATTGAGTTCCAGGTGGGAGATCGTGTTATATTGAAGGTCTCACCTTGGAAAGGGATCATTCGATTCCGGAAGCGAGGTAAGTTGAGTCCGCGATATATAGGCCCTTTTCGAATCATTGCTCGAGTAGGAGAGGTGGCCTATAGGTTAGAATTGCCAGATGAACTAAGTGGAATCCACCCGACTTTCCACGTGTCTCATCTGAGGAAGTGTTTGGCGGACGAAGACATGGTCGTTCCACTGGATGACATCGAGGTAGACGAAAAGCTCAATTATGTAGAGCAACCAGTGGCGATTATCGATCGCAAAGAGAAGAGGTTGAGAAATAAAGTGGTTCCCCTTGTGCGTGTACAGTGGCGGCACAGGAAGGGATCCGAGTCGACGTGGGAAACTGAAGAAGAAATGAGGCAGCATTACCCCCGTTTGTTCGAGGAATGACAGGTTTCGGGGACGAAACCTAAAATAAGGGGGGTGGACTTGTAACACCCGGAAGTTTGACTTTTTGGTAGGATATGCGACTGAGCCTCAGTCGCCTGTGATTTATGCGACTGGAGGTTCAACCGCATGACTATTCGGCCGATTGAAGCTCAACCGCACGATTGGGGTTCAACCGCCCGAATGAAGTATGAGCCGCATGGAACACGTGCGATTGGGGTCCAATCGCGTAGTGTTGATGCGACTGAAGGTCCAGTCACCCCTGGACCAGATGCGAATGAGCTATGGGTATAAAAAGGGGAGCAGCTCCATTCTCCTCCCAACACTTATCATTTTCAGTTGGGGAGGGCAGTGAGCGACCGAGAGAAGAGAAAGAAAGAGGGAAAGTGCTGTCCGAGCTCCGAATCTGTCGAAAGGCTAGCCAAATCGAAGCTCATCAACTTCTACCTGTTAAGGTGAGTTCTAGGAACCCTCATTTACATGTTTTCTAACGATTTTGGGGCTGGAATCACATATAAACCCTATTTTTGAAATAGTAAAGTTTGACCCATTTGGGTAAATCTTGAGTAATGTGTTTATGGTATGAACTAGGACTAGAATATGCTTGTATGAGGTCCTAGTAGGAATCCTTGAGGCTTGGGAGGGTCGAATTGGGCTGAAAATGGGTTTATGGTGACTGTGGGGACGGGGGTTCGCGACTACAGTGAATGAAGAACTCCAGTCGCTGCCCAGTTAGGGTTATGCGACTGAAGGGCCATTCGGCCGAATGAGTGTTAGTTGATGTCCAATCGCCCGACTAAGGCTCAGACGCCCGATTGAGCCTCAATCGCACGATAGGTGATGCGACTGAGAGTTTCGGTCGCATGAGTTCAATCGCAGAGTAGTTCAGTCGTACGGTTATGAGTTAGTCGCATATAGCCCAGTCGCATAGTGTCTAGTCGTACGGAAGGAGGTTCAATCGCACGTTTGAGTACCCATTCGCATGATAGCCCAATCGCATGGCCCAGTCGCATGGAGGACATGCGACTGGTATAAGTTCAGTCGCCCGAACAGGGCTGATGTGAGTAAATGTAGAAGTGTATGTATGATGTATGTACGTTAGTATGATGTTGCCATGATAGATGGAGAATACTGATGATATGTAAGTATTTATGTTCCTTATGTATATGTGTCTTATCTTTTGATAACTTTACGTGAATGAATGAACGAATATAACGAATGTATTAAGAACGTAAAGTGAAAGATAATGAAAGAAGGAACACGATGAATGAATGCATGCATTAACGAACGAAAGTAAGAAAGGCTTGCAAGCAAATGAAGGAGGTGCACACCCCTGGCAGGTGTTAGCTCAACGGTGTGCGGGTTAGCTACCCCGAAGGATGCACATCGGGTCAATCATTGAGATTGATAATGAGGTGAGCAACTTCGTGTTGCAACAGACTTGGTTAGCAGGCAATCATAAGATTGTCACTGAGGTGAGCAGTCGCGCACTACAACAGACTCGGCTAACGTATGTTAGTAGTAAAGTGAAAGATAAGTGGTGCATGTACTTACCCCAGGTGACTGGATTAGCATTTGTGCACAACGTTCGTGGCTAACCACCACAGGTCCAGCACCAGTAGTATGTATGATGAAAGGGGGTATTGTACATGTCACCGAATGTAATGAACGTTCGAACGAAAGTAATGAAAGTATGAATGAATGTAATGAATGTTCGAACGTAAGTAATGAACGTATGAATGAAAGTAAAGTACGTACGAAAGTATGTAAAGTATGTATGTATGAAAGTAAACAAGAATGATGAAGTGTACACGAATGAAAGTAAGTATGAATGATGAGATAATAATAATATTATCTACGGGTACGTATGATGTGTGAACACATGTATGGAAGAACAGTTAATGAGAATGAAAGTATGTGTTATTACAAAATTAGAACTCACTCAGCAACGTTGACTTTTATGTGTTTTCCAGTTCGCAGGTAGTGTTGCTGAGGATGGCACGAGGCGGCTACTCAGCTCTTTCGGGATGGCATTCACTTTTTGATTATGCTGCCACATCATGTGTTGTGGGCCCGTAATGCGCGCAACACATCATGTTGCATGCAAGTGCAAGATTTCTTGATAATCCTGATAAACAGGATTATTTAAGAAATCTTCTTTATGAAGAAAATATATATTTGAATTTAATATCTTCTTAATGAAGAAGAATATATTTTCTTTTTATTAGTTTCTTTCGGTAGAGTTCGCTGTATGACCCTATGATTGCTGAGGATTCGAATAAACGAGATTATCCTTGTTTTCTTACGCATCAGCAGCAATCATAGTATAGATAGGCAATGTAAAGAAAGCTTGTATTTTGTAATCAAGACAATGATGTAAAAGCTTTTATGATGAAATGAGAATGTATATTTTATTAATTCCGCTGCGTATTTTATGATCATGTATTAAATGTATGTTTTATGGGTGATGACGACCAACTGTGAGGTGCCCGGGAACGGGGCCTTACAGATTGGGGACCTGAATGATCGGCGGTTGGGTTTAAGTGGACAAATATACCTGTGATCGTGGTCAACATGTTATTAGATCTTAATATAAGCCGTTAACTTTAATTTTTTTAAGAACCGGATTTAAACCTGATTATGATTCCATAGCATAATACTTTTTCAGGGACGAAAAAGAGTTAAGTGTGGGGATGTTTGATGTGTTGCAAAACACATATGTTTTTAGAATCGGGTTTTGAGTCTTTATACGTCTATTGTCTTTAATTTTATTAGAATAAGTTAATGTTTCCGTTATTTGTTATTTGCAGGTGTTTGGATGCAGGAAGGAATGGAAAACGAGTCAGAACGAGGGCATTGGACAAGTGAAGGAGTTGCAAGTTATTAAACTTGAAAAATAAAGAAAAATTGCAGAGAAATAGGATCTTCGCGCTGCGCGCACGAGTTAACCACACTGTACGCGCTGCGCGAAGAGAGGATTCGCGGCCCCCCGACTATTTTGTCCCTTAGCGTTGCGCGCACAGATTACGTATCTTGTACGCGGTGCGCGAAGAGAGAACGCGGCCAAACCCTAATTTTCACATTTAAATAAAATGTATAACACATTCTAAAGGAGAGCCCCGACTTCCAGACGAAAAAGGAGACGATTTTGGAGATCCCAAGCAGAGAACAAGCAATTGAAAGCATCAAGGAGCAAGGATTGAGCAAGAGGATTGAAGATTCAAGGGTGTTATCCATCGGTTTCATTTTCTTCTTGTTTACTCTTGCTTTTGAATCATGTTTACTGAGTTGTTTATGAACTTTAGCTACTGTTTTGATATGGTTCTTGGCTAAACTTCTGTAGCTACCTAGGTTTTGATGAATATGCATGTTTGATTATGAATTTTATTGGTTTTTGGAACAATGATTGTGTTTAATTGCTAATGAGAAGATATTGGTTTGAATGATCAGTTGTGGACATGTGTTTAGATCAGTTTTGAGTAGTGATTTATCATTCCACGTGTGCCTTGGTGATTGTCTGTCATAGAATAGGTGCATGCTAGGTCGTTTACTATATGTTTGCGATTTTTGGATGATTTGCTAGACGTAGTGAGTCATTGGAATGATTTGTCTTGAAATTGACTAACTAAATATGCAACTAATCTTAATACTGTGAAGTTGATAGGTTATCGGTTTGTCTAGTATGGTGCGATTGCTAGGTTAGAGTCTCTGTGAGGAGTTCTGTCTAGTTTACCCTTCACATCTTGTTTACCGAGTCTGATCAGTCAACCGATATCTATCCCCTTGCCTTAGGACCGCTCGCGCTGTGAGGTAGAGTGTCTGTCTTAGGGTATTGAGTCACTTGCGCCGTGAGGTAGAGTGTCTTTCGGGTGCCTTGTTAGCATAGTTGGAGAACCTGTGAGGGGAATCCATTAACCGTGTTTTATCTGCTTATTAGGTTTATCTAGTTGCTTCCCTTGAAAGTGTCGAGGTTTCTCTAGGTCCCTTTTAAGTTAGTATCTTCAGATCCCGGTTACACAAGCATTTCCAAAACCGTTAGAAGAAAAGCCAAAACATGTATAGGATTCTTGCCTAGGTAGTGTTTTCTTCTCCTGATTTAAATCTAGTCAATTCCTTGTTTTCTGTCCAGTCTTAGTTCTTTTAAAGTAATTTAAAACAAACCCCCCATTTACTTTCATTTAGTATTTTTAGTCGAGTCTTAGGTAAGTTTAGTTTACGTTTTCCATACAGAAATCTTTGGGTTCGATAACTCGGACTTTAAAGCTATTCTGCAATTGACCGGTACACTGCCGGTTGTGTTGCTTAGGATCGAGTCTTAGTCTTAGTTTTATAAATTTAAAGCTTTTCAGTGTCTAGTTTAGAATCAATTTTTGTTAGTTTTATTTAGGTAGTCTAGCACACATCAGTGGTTACCATATTATGGCGTTATATGTACAATCATTAACTATTGCTAGCCTGGCGACGTCATAGATCTATGGGCCTGACAAGTCTGTTTGGTTGATTCAAGTACACTTAGCTAATCGTATATACTTTTAACGTTTGAGACTTGTAAAACTTTGTCAATATTTGATTGTTGCATTGTTCATAACATCCCTAATCACTTTATTCACTAACTTATGACTTGAATTGCCATCTTTTATATATTCTATGTATTGAAAACTATGGAATGCTCACCAACATTTTTATGTTAACCTTTTATTTTTAACATGTTTCAGGAATAACCAAAGTATGCGTTCTACTCTTTGAAGCTTATCTCACTTAGGACTGGACTTAAGGAAATAAACAATGATCTTGTTACTTTCAACCTTGTATTCATGATATATCTGTGTTTGAGCCTTTGACTTGTATTGTTATAATTGAATCTTGATTAATATATTTGAAATTAATAATAGCGTTATGTGGCTGTGAACAATCGTAACTCTCACATCTCGACGTTTCCGCCGTCAAGGTTGGGGTGTGACAAGTGTAATATCGGGTGTAAAAGTATGATACATTAGTGCAAGATTATATTTGTTAATAACGCCGTTTGCAAGGTTATATAGGAATTAACATTATAACTTCTTGTTTTTGTTATAGCTTTGCTACATTGTACAATAGTGTAATATTGTAATATGATGTACCTACGTACGAATAAAACTTTTTTTTGCAATACTATAGTAAAATTAAAGAGAAAAATATGATGAGTTTATTGGTGCAATTTTTATAAAAAATTACAATTTATAAAAAAGTTATTGAGTGTTTAAATAAAAAGGGGTAAAGTTTGTAAATATAAAGAAAAAAGAAAAGAAAAGATATAAGGATGACACTTGTCATAATCTTATTAAATCTGAATTTTAGTGGTTGTATTAAATTACATTTATGCCCTTTTGTAATAAAATAATATTTGATAGATATTATCCATTCATTTTGTCACACCCTCAATTTCCACAAACGGGGTTTTACCGTTAGGCGTGTGACACATCAGGATCTCAGACACGGTCATATCAAACGACACTATATGAGTTTAAAAATAAACGTTTGACTTGAATCAGAGTTGCATAAATAAAATGAATAACAGTGCGGAAGCGAATGTACTAAATGTAAACAATACTGAAAGTCTAAAAATGCTATGTCAAAACAATGTTTAATGCAAAGTGAATGAATCTGATGAATGCATGTCCTGAGTGCGTCCTTAATCGTGCGTCGTGAGCTTAAGCGTTCCTGTTACCTGAAAAAACATGCTAAAGTGTGTCAACATAAAGTTGGTGAGTTCACAGGTTTTATCACAGATAAAATGTTTGTACTGTTCGAATGGTATAGTAATTAAAGCATATCGATAGGTAGCTAGCCTATAATCAAGTTACTTAGCGTTTTGAACCGAGGCTGACTGTTTGTATGTTCGTTCGTTTGTTGCCTTCCCGTCACGTCTCACCAGACAGTGACAAATGTCAGGTCAATAATGCACCCGTTCGACCTCCAATCAAGCTAGCACGACTAGCCCGAGCGGGGTTTGTCAAACCCAGTAGTACTACTCAGAATTACCTCGCTACACATTACTAACGGTTCGAGAATGTAAGGACTTTTCAGTATGTTTGCACTAACATAAAAGGTGATATTAATTATACTAAAAACAATTTATAAAATATATTTGCATGTTTTCTCCCCGAACAAGGAAAGAAAGTAAAATAGGGGTCGTGAAGACTCACCTTGATTGCACAGCAAATGAAATAATGTTCGCACAACAGTTAGGGTTTCGGTTAACCTGAATTTCATTTAATACGGATATAATTAATGTTAGTTATTAATTACAAGTACAAGGGTCGTACGGTTTCGCGATCCCGGTTCGGTTCGATGTCGGTTGTCAATGATTTCCGTTCATACACAAACATACTCCTATGCATTAACACCACAGAAACGTGCACATTTGCAAGACACATGTATTTTTATTAAATATATATATTACGAGTCTTTTTATAAAAAGAAGTGTTACATCGCATAATATATTATTTGTTGGTTTTATTTCACAAATTTATAGCTTCCCAAATGTATAGTTTCGTGTTTATATATATAATGAATGAATAACCATAGCTTACCCTTTCATAATCTAAGTATAACCAAACACACGCATTGAAACAAACACATACAGCCACCTCATGCGCCCCATGCGCATGGGCTTCTCATGCGCCCAAACTAATTTGCACAAAAATACACTCCATGCGTCTACCCCACCTTAAACACACACATACATACATATATGCAATCACACGCATATTATATACATACACACGAGCACATGCATAGCCTGCCATGCGCCCACTAAGGGCTTCTATGCGTGAATTCACACACAAAACACACACAGTCACACGTACACACACATAAGGCATACATGAGAACATACATGATTACAACTCATGGCTAAAAAGTCAACACACACACATATCCAATACATTCACATGCATACATACATAACTACATAGACATATGAAATCACACGTGCCCAACACACCTAGGCGCATTACCACCCCCATGCGCCCATCAACACCAACGCACACACATGCAGGATATATATATATATATATATGAAGGAAATACACACACTCACCGAGCATACACTAACATATATGTGTGTATATATATATACACTGCAGGAACATACATATATATATGCACAGGTAACACACATAGTCATAAACACACACATACGCCATTATATATATTTGTATATATATATACAAATTGCAGAAACATTTATATGCTTATCTACATCGAAGAACCCGCAACACATTCAAGAACACGTATGCAACCGATTAACGCAACCGTATTGAACCCCAGCGAAACCATAATCGGAACCGTAACCAAGAATGAAACCGATTACACGAGTTTAGAAAACGTACCGATCAAGAACGTACGAATAGACGAGTAATCACGATTCACTACGCGAGTCGTCGGGGTCACAATAGTCGAACAATATCGGGAGGAAGGTGCGGCGATGCGGAGTTTCCGAAAGTCGTCGAAGGGTGTTCGGGGAGGGGTGACGGCAGCGGTTTGTGATAGGGTTTAGAAGTGGAGATGGATGAAGATGCACGATGGTTATGGTTATATAATATAATAATAATAACTTTTATTAATTTACACCTATGTCCCTCCATTATGTATAAGTTTTATATTAGTTAACTTAATCTTGTTTTAAGTTAGTTTGAAGTTTAAATAAATATAATGATAACAATTATAATTTCATTTATACAATTTGAATTTAATAATATTAAGTGATGGATAATGATTTAAATATTGGAACGATGTTAACCTGAAGAAACACGGGGTGTCACATCATCCCCTTGTTGAAGGAATTTTCGTCCCGAAAATTAAGATACTACGCTCGGTTAAATGCATGAGATTCAATGGGTTCAATCGTATGAGATTCAGTTAGGGTTGGTGGTTTGTAACGTGTTTAACATGTTTGACAGAGTTGTGACATATTTTTTGATCTATAGTTATGATTGAGTTAAAGGGTTCTCATAAAAATAGGGGGTTCTCATAATAACCACAACCAATATATATATATATATATATATATATATATATATATATATATATATATATATATATATATATATATATGTATATATAGGGTAAGGTTACTTTGTTAACCCTTGTTTATTGCGATAACCCGTTAACCCTAATGTAGCGAACACTTACACCACTGTAACTAACATTTACATCGCGTTACACCACTGATGTAACGATTTTCCCTCCATTTTTAAAAAACTCCGTCATTTTTTATAACGTTTTTAACTTTTTTATATGACGTTATTTTTTAAACAAATTACACCATTAAATAGATAATTTTAATATCTTTAATTTGAGTATAGTCTTGTTATATTCTTTTAAAAAAATTTTAACATTCGTTTTGGACCACTAGTTTTACCACTGTAACTCTAAGTTACAATAATGACGTGGCTTGCTGTGGACCACTAGTTGGGTTAATGGGTTATCGCAATAAACAAGGGTTAACATTTGATCCCTTCTCTATACATACATATATACATACATACATACATATATATATAGATATATATAGATACATACATATATATATAGATACATATATATATATAGATATATATATACATACATATATATATATATTTATATTTATATATATATATATACATATATACATACATACATACATACATATACGTACGTACGTACGCGTTTCACATAACAATCCGCAGACATGCGTCTACATATTCACGTCCATGCTTATTAAACTTGCACATATGTGTATACATCATCATGACGTACCCATTCGTGACAACCCGTGATCTTAATCAAAATGAAAGGATCATATGCAAATCTATATAATCGAAAGGACGGTGAGTTTTTGTACTTACCTATAATTAAACATCATAAACCCACCTTGTTAATCATTGATTGTGTGAGGTAGCAACAAGGGCTGTATGTTTTCAAATAAAAAATGAATATTAAAAACTTATAACCAAGTAAGTGCTACAGGGAAGATATCCTTTAGCGACCATAAAACCCAAGTCTTTCCCGATAACATGTCATTGTTATAGGGTGTTTTGACCTATGGTGGTGACATTGTTATAATAAAAGAACTAGATAAATAATTGAGTCATTTAACATTGATTGTGTGACAACCCGAAAATTTTTCGTGATTTAATATAAATTTTATGTGAATTTACAATTTGTTTTTATATTTTTTTTATTATTATTTAATAATAATATTAATAATAATAAAAATAATGACAATAATAATAATAATATTATTATTATTTAAAAATAATAATGTTAATAATGATAATAACAATAATCATAATAATAATATTTTTATAATAATTTATAAAAATGTATTAAACTTGGGTAATAAGTCTAGGGGTGATTTTGTAATTCTTGAAACCTGTTTTAAAAACTTTGAGCATAAAATAATAGGTATAGTAAACCTCAGGGACCAAATGTGTAACTTCTACCCAAACCCCCTCCCGTCGATCCCCTTTCTCCGGCCACCTCTCCGGCGGCCTCCGGCGTCTCCCAACGGCCAAAATTAGGTCGGTTTTAATTAAATCAAATGCTACCGACATTTTCGCGTGGATGTTTCGAACTAGTGGGCACTACAATTTGAATAATCGATTCGGTTCAGTGGATTTTCCACTTCGACCGAAAGTTCGGCCGACCAAACCAACAAACCGGGCACTGAACAATATTAATAATCGAATTGATTGCGCACTCACAATCTTTTGATTGTTTATAAACTAACCGTGAGTACAATTTCAATAAAACACAACAAATCACACCTCTTTGATCATCATCGTCTTCCGCGACCTGCCACTATTTGAAATCCCACCGAGACACATTATAAACACAAATTGACAGAAGGTTTTCAATACCCAATACCATAGGAAACTATCTGTGCAATTAATTGGAGTTTTATCAACGTTTACTGCTAAATCGATTCTGACCTAACCGCGACTTGTTCTTCGTGGTGTATAGCATCAATTCGAAAGCTTACAGGTAATTGAACATATCTATAGAATCGTTTCATCATGGGGAACAATAGCCCCATGAATTCAGATGCAATTGAAATCGATTTGAGCTTCAATTTGATCGATTTCAGAATTAGGGTTCATTGATTTGGGGATTGATTTAAGTTTGTGTTTATAATTAAATGGAACCGGGTTCTTGTGCGGCTTAGGCCTTTGGTTCACCGGTTCCCGAGTCACAATTGCATCCTTGAGGTCACGGGTTCGACCCGTGCAACCTCACTTTTTTTAAAAACCTTTTTGCAGCTTTTAAAAAATATACAAAAATTCCCAAAAATTATAAAAATATTTTTTATAAACCTTGTTCATTTTAGAAGTTATATAATTATTTTTGGAAAATTATTTCTCTAAAAACCTTATTTATTTATTTATTTAATTATTACAAATGTTATAAAATATTGTTTATAAATGTTACAAATAGCCATTTTTATAAAAATAGACTCTAAATAATAATGTAAATTATTAATTTATTATTAGACGTTATATTATCTGTAATTATGGATAAAACATGATTTTATAAATTAAATCATAAAATCGTACCAAGTAATACATGATTTACTGTAAATCGTAAATAGATTTTTAGATAAAATAATAACATAGATTATTACACATAATCATAAATAATGTTTATACATAATATAAATATGGATAACATAATTAATAATTAGATAATTTATATTATTTATTGAATATAAATCTATTATGTTATGATTATTAATTATTGAACATAATTAATAATTAAATAATTTATATTATGTTTTATCGTGTACATATGTTATAATTTAATAATATGTTATTATTTATTATTTATACATAATCTATGTTTAATTATAATAACATTACCATATAAATATAATGTTTAGATGATTTGTGTATATTTATAAACTTTGCTATTAGATTCTATAAATTAAATTATGAAATATTAAAGTATTCTATTTGTGTTTTAAACATGATAAACATAAATTAGATTTTATAAATTAAATTATAAAATCTTACAAAATTAAATATAAACTTACATGTTTAAATAATATCTATAATTTACTTAGAATATAATGATATGTTAAAATCATTATTAAATTAATTAAATTTTATAAGATATATATATATATCTTTAGTTATTAATGAATTAACAAAGATAATAAAATGATTTACTTATATGTTTATAACAAATCCTCGAGAACCAAACCTTAGATCGGTTGAACGCCAGGTTCAAGATCTAACTTGTTAGGTTATGAATTTGTAACTGTTTGCTTACGTGAATTATAATTCCTTAGCAGGAATTTACTAGGTTGTCAACACCACACAAGGACTGAGGTGAGTTCATAACTATTCCCCTTTTTAATCATTTAAATATTTTGGGGCTGGAATACATGTTGTAATTAAAGTTACAAATTATTTTGTGTATTATGTTAAATAATAATTGGATCACATTTATGATTACATATGGTTATTATGAAAATCCTTCTGTGTAAACTGGGCTATAAACAAGGCAGGGATCTTTTGGATAGTACTATCGGGGAGTGACTAACCCCCACAAAGGTTTGGACATGTGGTCCTTATCAGATGCACAAAGATCTCGCTGTCATTCGGGATGACTATTCTGTGGGAAGGCAGATTGTTGCGCTATATAAGTTTTGCCATTATAGTTCCACTTACAACCCATATGAGGATAAATGTAAAGAGAGGATTCGCGCCCTCTGATTTGAATTATTAAAACTGGCATAATACACACATAAAAAGGAAAAGGGAAAAATTAAACTATGATACATGGACAAATCCTATGTGATGGATTTGTTGGGCTTGTACATAGAAATAATAAACTAAGTGACATGGACAAATTCAATGTGAAGGATTTGTTGGGCTTGTACTTAGTAGGTATGTGGGATAGCGGGTTCACCTTATTAAAAAGGGTTCCGACAGACTATTCATATACCGGTGAGTAAATTAAACTCACACTTTGACAATAAACCCTTCTTTGAATAATAATGGATGATTTATCAAATATGTTTTACTTACCTATGAACTCACCAACCCTGTGTTGACACTTGATTTACATGTATTCTCAGGTATCTATTAGGAGCTTTTGGACGAGCACGTAGGATCATATAAGAGCTCCAGATACATATTGGTTATTAACAAGACATGATTAGAAGTATCGTTAAGAAACAATATATATATATTATTTCCGCTGCGTATAATATCTAATGCTCTGAATAATAAAGGATTGATTATCTAAAACTTGTCATATAGATAACTGCATCTCATGTGTAACTACTGTGTTCGATCCTGTTTGCTCACCCCTCCGTGATAGATTCCAGACCCGGAATTTGAGGGTGTGACAGATTGGCACGAGCTTAACATAACTGATGCAGGTTCAGCTCCTTCATGGGTTTATGATTATGAATCTTTGTTCATAAATTTTAAAATTTCTAAACCTTCATCTGCAGATTCTAATTCTCAAGCAATCTCATTGGAAAACAAAATCATTGAGGAACTTCCATCTTTGATATCTGATGATTCTGCTGTTGCTTCATCATCCAAAGATATTTCTACAGCTTCTGTACAAGTATCTGAATGTTCTGAGTCTTTAGATGTTCCTTCAGAACAAATTTCTACCCAGGAGCTGGAAGAATCATTAAGTTCACCTTTATCTGCATCGAAGTCATTCAAGTTCCATTTGAAGAATCTCCAAATGTGTCTACTGCTTCTGAAAATCCTGTTTCAGATGACACACTTGAAGAAAATATTGTGTATTAATCTCGACAATCTAAAGAAGTTCTTGATAATGTTGAACACATTACTAATTTGGAGGATGGGATAGTTGCAGATGATATTCCTCAATTGAGAATACATAAAACTCATCCAACTGAAGCAATCATTGGTCCGTTGCACGAAGGTGTAATTACCAGAAGTCGATCAGGGGCAATCAACACATGTTTTTATGCTTGCTTTCTATCACAAATAGTGCCCAAGAATGTGGAAATGGCACTCAAAGAAAACAGCTGGATAGAAGCAATGCAAGATGAGTTGATGCAATTCAAGAAGCTCAATGTTTGGCATCTTGTTGAACTTCCAAAGGACAAGCTTCCGATTGGAACAAAGTGGATATTTCGAAACAAGACGGATGAAAAGGGTGTTATAGTTCGGAATAAAGCACGTCTTGTGGTACAGGGATTCTATCAAGTTGAAGGATTGGATTATGAAGAAGTGTATGCTCCAGTTGCAAGACTAGAAGCAATACGCATATTCTTAGCTTTTGCTTCATACATGAACATCAAGGTGTATCAGATGGATGTTAAAACTGCATTTTTATACGAAGAAATGAAGGAAGAAACCTATGTGTCACACCCCCCGCTGATAGCGGAAACACGGGGAATGCGAGCTAGACGGGATCGTCATAACACATGGTATATGATAGAGTAGCAATAAAAATATGATGACAAGTGTGTCATGACGACACCCGAACACAAATGGAGACTTGTGTCGTGTATAATCAATGTTCACGACAGCATAGTCATAAGCACATCATAAATGAGCACATAAACATTAAGGATAACTTTTAATGTAAATTCCCATAACTCGGGAACAAGTGTTCAAAAGAATGTTAATTGTTTAGTGGACTGCAACAATGTACAAAATGTATGTTCAGTCTCCAAAATGCATCCTAGGGTCTCCACTAAAAGGCAGCACTCCTAGAACTTCAATTACCCTGATCACCTGAAAAGAAATGCTCAAAACGGTCAACATAATTGTTGGTGAGCTTTGCAGGTTTTAAGTAATAAAAGATGTTAAGATGAAAACAGTGAGTAAGTTTAATAAAGGTTACCGCGACTACACTTATGTATAGGCGGATTTACTAGTTATAAATAGCTACAGCCAAACCTAATGTTCGGTTCCTCACGGGAATTGATGGCTGTAAAGAAAGTATTCTCAAATCATAAATAGTTTAATAAGACGTAGCGAGATCCACACAGCGCATACGTATAGTGTATAACCAAACCAGTCCTTAGGTCCCATAACTGGGATTAATGGTTATATATAAAAAAAAGTTTTCCATAGCATAGTAAGTTTAACTTGACGTAGCAAGATCCACACAGCACATACGTGTCAAGTTAAACATAACGTAGCAAGATCCACACAGCGCATACGTATAGGTTACAACCAAACCAATCTTTAGGTCCCAATTACCGGGATTAATGGTTGTAAGGGGATGATCGGCTTAGAAGAACCACACAGAAGAACCACACAGCCGAGAGCATCCAAGGTCAAGGCATCCACAAGTAGCATAAATCAACACGTAACATCAAATAGTAGTGCATGGTAGTGTAAAACCCCTAAGTAACATACATAGGTAACATAGCACATAGCTCAAGTTCATATAGCAGCAAACAGTCAGGATCATCATGTAACCCGGTTTGAGCACATTCTTAGTATACCGGGGATGCTTATGTATAGGGTCCTCCGCAGCATTCCCACCACATCCACGATATACATAGAATGATACCTAAACCATTTACATGACATCCATTTATCCTTAGTATCAATCAACAAGTTAAGCAAGGTAAGTTACTCATATAAGTAGCAGCCAACTTCCACTAAGGAAGGTGCCTGAAATTAAGTAAATAAGTGAGCATTCTTTTCCCCCAAGTATAAAAATATTCGAAAAGATATTATAAGCGTAAAAAGGGGCCACGAAACTCACTGAACAGATGATAGGCACGTATGATGAATATTACCAACGGTAGGATGCTATGAACAGTCAAACACCTATTGACAGTGACTGACAGGCATTAATAACGAGCAGAAAGCATAAGATGAAGACAATAGATTCGGGCAGTTTCGGTTCGGTCGTGGGTGGTTCACACACAAGCAGTCATACACATCTCAGACTAGGTTATTTTAAATAGTATGTGCCTGTTAATAGCGTTGACTTTAATCTTTGTGGTCAAGCTATGACACTTTATTAATATTACATTATCGTCGTGAGATCTCCGAAGAGGGGATCCATACGCACCCACACATCATTAGTCATACAATAGGACCGGACGCACGACTGACGCTCCATTCGCACGAGTGGTCTTTCAGTCGTACGAATTAGCTACTTTCATACGATTGAACCTTCATTCGTGCGACTAAGCACTCAGTCGTACCATGCAACACTCATTCGTACGATTCAACATCCATACGCACGAATCAACATCCATTCGTACGAATCAGCTTCATTCGTACGACTGAACCTCCATTCGTGCGACTAAACCATTAATCGTACGATACACACTCAATCGCATGCATTCCATCGCATAGACTCAATCGCATACAACACTCAGTCGCATGACTCAGTCGTACGACTCACCCAGTCGTACAGCTTAGTCGTACGATAGACTCAGACGCATGGACTCAGTCGTACGACTCACCCAGTCGCACGGCTCAGTCGCATGACAGACCCAGTCGCCCTGTACAGCAGGTCGCGACTGCTGAAGTGCAGAGCAGCGTCCAGCTGCTCCGAGCACGAGTTTTTCACCACCAAAACTTCCAGAACTCATATCCTAACATGTCTAGACGCGAATCACACTCTGGAACACATCATACAAGCCCACACGACCTCATGTGCTCGGATGAACCCGAGCACCCGAAACCCTAGAAAACACAGCAGCTAAATCGAGCTAAATACGGGTCAAACGAGGTTATCTACCTGCTAGAAACGAGCATACACGATGATACTCAAGATTTGACGATGAAAACGCAACAAACGTGATGAATTTTGATGCTAGATTGGTGTAGAAATGGGGAAGAAGAAGAAGATCGATGAAGATGAAGATGAAGTGAAGAAAAGGGCTGGGAAATGGGTATTTATACCCAGCCTAGTTTCTCAAAATGTCAAGTTTAGTCCCCGCACTTTGCCCCCGGGTTCCCAACTTTTGTTTCGGTTTAAAAACGTTATTTTATTAGTCTTGTTTTCATTAATGATAAAACGTCGTTAATGTTATTTACAAGTTAATAATGATTTTGTTCGTGACAATTATTTTAATATAAAATGACGCGTTTAGTGTTAACGGGGCAAATCTCAGAAAAACGTTTTAAGGTAACGACAAGGCAAGCAACGATAACACGCACAGAAGGATAACTAAGCAAAGCAAACATGGTATCCACGTAGTTGGTTTATCAGAATGAGGAATGACTGATAACAAAGGTTAAATCAAACACGCTAAATGACGGACTTTCGGTAACGGATGTCACAGTATCCCCCAGTTGAGGGAATTTCGTCTCGAAATTCAACTGGTGCTAGGTCTAAGGGTGTCATCCTCGAATAGATGTGAATATTTGAGTCTCATCTGATCTTCACGTTCCCATGTAAACTCTGACCCTCGTTTGGAATTCCATCTTATACGAACGATAGGTATCTTGCTGCGCCTCAACTTTTTGACCTTTCGGTCCATGACCTCAATAGGTTCCTCCACAAAATGGAGGCTTTCATCAATCTTGATGTCCTCAATAGGTACGTGAAGTGATTCGTCAGCTAAACACTTCTTGAGGTTCGATACATGGAAAGTGTCATGTACACTGTAAAGCTCTTGCGGCAACCGTAATCGGTACGCCACCGGACCGATTCTTTCTATGACCTCAAATGGTCCAACATATCTTGGGGCCAACTTCCCTTTCCTTCCAAACCGAACAACCCCTTTCCACGGAGAGATCTTAAGCAACACTCGATCCCCAACGTTAAACTCTAGCGGCTTCCGACGGTTGTCGACATAGCTCTTTTGGCGGTCTCTTGCAGCTTTGAGTCGGTCTTTGATTTGAAAGATCTTATCGGTGGTTTCTTGAATGATTTCGGGACCTGTTAGCTGGCTTTCACCAACCTCGGCCTAACATACAGGCGATCTACATTTCCGTCCATACAATGCTTCAAATGGAGCGCATCCAATGCTTGTATGGTAGCTGTTGTTGTAAGAGAACTCAATCAATGGTAACTGAGTGTCCCAGCTACCACCAAAATCGATTACGCAAGCTCTAAGCATGTCTTCCAATGTTTGTATAGTTCGTTCACTTTGGCCATCTGTTTGTGGGTGATAGGCAGTACTCATGTCTAATCGAGTGCCCATCGCTTTCTGTAACGTCTGCCAAAAACGCGAAGTAAATCGGCTGTCTCGGTCGGATATGATTGACACTGGCACCCCGTGCCGTGTCACGACCTCTTTGATGTACAACCTTGCCAGCTTATCTATCTTGTAGTCTTCTCGGATAGGTAAGAAGTGAGCGGATTTTGTCATTCGATCCACCACGACCCATATCGTGTCGTGTCCGCTGGTGTTCTCGGGAGTTTGGTGATGAAATCCATAGTGATGTTCTCCCATTTCCACTCGGGAATTTCAGGTTGTTTCAATAATCCCGATGGTTTCTGGTGTTCAGCCTTGACCTTTGAACAAGTCAAGCATTTGCTCACATATATAGCAATATCTTTCTTCATGCCTGGCCACCAGTACAACTCCTTCAGATCGTGGTACATCTTGTCTGCACCAGGATGAACAGAGTATCGAGTCTTGTGTGCTTCATCCAAGACTAATGTACGTACACCTCCCCATCTGGGGACCATATACGATCCACGAAGTAATGTACGCCGTCATCCTTGCGAGTCATTTGTTTATCCAACCCTCGGAATTCTTCTCCCGCAAGGTTCTCTTCTTTCAAAGCCTCGTTTTGTGCAGTTTGAATCTGAGCCTTTAAATTGGTTTGAATAGTCAAACCTAGCGCTCGAGCACGTAATGGTTTCACGCGTTCTTTTCGGCTTAAAGCATCAGCCACCACGTTAGCTTTCCCCGGATGGTACAATATTTCACAATCGTAGTCGCTAAGTAGCTCCACCCAGCGTCGTTGTCGCATGTTAAGTTCTTTCTGGTTCATGATGTGTTGAAGGCTCTTATGGTCTGTGTAGATGATGCATTTAGTTCCATATAGATAATGCCTCTATATCTTGAGTGCAAATACTACAGCACCCAACTCCAAATCGTGAGTTGTGTAGTTCTTTTCATGCACCTTGAGTTGTCGCGAAGCGTAAGCAATTACCTTATCCTTCTGCATTAGTACACAGCCCAAACCTTGATGTGAAGCATCACAGTACACCACAAAATCATCGGTTCCGTCTGGGAGGGACAATATCGGTGCGTTACACAACTTCTCCTTCAATGTTTGGAACGCTTGTTCTTGCGCTTTCCCCCAATCGAACTTCTTGTCTTTCTGAGTCAGCAAAGTTAACGGTTGGGCAATCTTGGAGAAATTGGCAATGAAGCGACGATAGTATCCGGCCAATCCCAAGAATTGCCGTATTTCTGAGGGTGTTTGGGGAGTATCCAACTTCTTCACAGCTTCAATCTTACCGGGGTCCACATGAATTCCATTTTTGTTAACTACATGACCCAAGAATTTCACTTCTCGAAGCCAGAATTCACACTTCGAGAGCTTGGTGAAAAGTTTCTCTTCCTTCAACAGTTCTAGAATTGCTTGGAGGTGTTTTTCGTGATCCTATTTTGTACGGGAGTAGATAAGTATATCATCTATGAACACGATCACGAACTTATCAAGATAAGGCTTACACACCCGATTCATCAGATCCATAAAGACAGCTGGTGCGTTGGTCAATCCGAATGGCATGACCAAGAACTCATAGTGTCCGTAACGAGTTCTAAATTGGAATATCGTCCTCGAATACTCTTAATTGATGATAACCAGATCGAAGGTTGATTTTAGAGAAATACGAGGCTCTTTGCAACTGATCAAACAGGTCGTCGATTCTAGGAAGAGGATACCGATTCTTCACGGTCAGTTTGTTCAATTCTCTGTAGTCGATACACATACGGAACGAACCATCCTTCTTCTTGACAAATAACACCGGTGCTCCCCACGGTGAATGACTCGGTCGGATGAAACCCTTCTCCAGTGGTTCCTGTAGTTGGCTGGATAACTCTTGCATCTCTGAGGGTGCTAACCGATACGGTGTCTTAGCTATCGGTGTAGCTCCAGGAACCAGCTCTATATGGAATTCCACCTGTCGTGGAGGAGGCAATCCAGACAAATCATCAGGGAACACTTCCGGGTAATCCCGTACAATCGAAATGTCTGCCAATTTTATCTCTTCTTCCTTCTTTTCTACTATGTGAGCCAGAAAAGTGTAACACTGTTTTCGTAGACCTCGGCGTGCTTTCATGCAGGAGATAAGCTTCAAGTTCTTTTCCGGTCGCTCTCCTTGTATTCTGAGTACTTTCCCGTCTGACATGGGAATCCGCACTACTTTATCTCGACAAACAATCTCGGCTCCATGCTTAGACAACCAATCCATCCCCACTATTACGTCGAAGCTCCCCAACTCAAAAGGTATCAAATCTATGTTGAAGACCTGGTCTTCCAACATTAGGGTGCAGTCCTTAATAATTTCCTCTGCCTGTTCAACCCTACCATTTGCCATTTCTACGGAGTAACAAGTTTCTAGTCTACTAGCACTCAAATCAAGCATTTGTACAAACTCAGATGATATAAAACTATTATCTGCCCCAGTATCAAACAGTACAGATGCGAAGTGGTTATTGAGTAAGTGCGTACCCGTGACAACGTTCGGATCTTGACGGGCATCATTCGCTCCAATGACGAAGGCGCGTCCCCGTGCAGCATTACCTTGGTTTCCTTGGCCTTGCGCACCCGCTATGGCCAGTATCTGCTGCTAGTTGTTTCCCTGCTGACCCGGTGCCCTGTTCAGTCGGGGGCACATATTCCTGAAGTGATCGAGGGCTCCACACTCGTAGCATGCCCTGGCATTCCCAGCGGGGTTAACCGCGTTGATGGGTGCCACCAGGTTCGGCGTAGTTCTACAGTCTCTTGCTTGATGCCCCGGGCGTCTGCAGTTCAAACACACCCGGCACGGTGTTGCTGGAGGATGATGAAGATTACACCTGTCACATTTCGGGTGCGGACCAGCATATTCCTTCTTTCCTTGAGCCACGGCCACAAAGTTTCTGGTCGTTTTGGCCCTCTTATCAAACTTTCCTGTACTGGACCGGCTCGATTCTCCAGCTTCCTTCCTTTTCTCTGCTCCCTTACCCAGTACCCCTGTTCTTATCATCTCATCAGTGAGAGCGCCAGCTTTCAGAATCGTGCTCTGAATTGTAGGAGGAGCAGCTGCAGTTACCATTGCTCGGATTTGAATCGTGCTCCGAAAACCATTGTCGCTTCCCTCTAAAAATCAAACTCTGAAATCATCACTTTCTTGCTTAAGATTCTGATTCTTATTTCGTTTTCATTACATTCATTGTGTGATTTTAAAGGTATAAAATGTTCGATTTGGTTACTGTAGATATGCAATACTAAGTGGAACTTAACATCTTAAACTAAAATCTTAAAAATTGGACTTTAAAGTTGAAATTGACAAATGGAATAGACCTAATGGACTTAGGCGACAGGAATGGAATGGATTTCATGGATTAAAAACGATTTTTGAACTGTTAATTTGAAAAATTGAGTTGTGCGAATCGCAAAGAAAAGGAACAGACGCGAAATGGGGTTTCGCGAGATAACAGTTTTCGCATGAGTTTAGACTTCGCTTGAAAACACAATTTGTCGCGTGAAACTAGTTTTCGCGATATTTTGACTTTCGCGTGAAATAGACTCTCACATGAATTATACATTTCACACGAAGTTCACTTTCGCTTGACTTGAGATTTCGCATGACAGAAAGTTTTTGAAATTGTTTCTAAGTGTTGTTGTTGTTGTCTCAAATGGACTTATCACATGCAACTTGTTTTCACTTAATAAACATTCTTTGTTGATAAAATTTTAAGTGTAGTACATGTATTCACATGTGACTAAGCTTTGAAATGATAAATTGTTTCTAAGTGATAAAATTTTCTAAGTGTGAAACCTCAAAAGTTAAAATGTTCTAAGTGTTGAAATTCTATATGCATAATTAAGTTATATTCAAAGTGTTCTAATCTTGAGTTTGTTTGACAATGCAGATGGCACAAATGATTTTTAATAAAAATCATAATTGTGTTGCTTACTTAGATGATGTTCCAGAAGGGAAGGAATTGTTTTCATCTATGATCGAAGGATTGAAGAATTCTCGTATTGTCTATGCTATATCTGCTGACCCCGCCATTTATTCTGAGCTAATAGATTCTTTCTGGAGCACTGCTGCTCTGGAAAAGGACCAAGCGGGAAACCAGATTATCACTGCTACTGTCAAAGACAAACGAGTGACAGTTTCTCAGTCCATCCTGAACCAAGTTCTTTTGTTTGATGATCAAGAAGGTGCACCAACTCGACTTGATGATGATACAGTAATTGATTGTCTGGCTCGTATGGGATATGAGTACAGATATCCAAGTTTAGAGAAGAAATGGCTACCACCGTACTGGAAGTACTTATTTCATGTGGTGATTCATTGTCTGAGCAACCTCAAAGCTGGGATGGATAGCTTGAGTGCAGTTTTTGGATCCTTATTGGTTTCTTTGGTTGATGATATTCCTTTCAGTATATCTGGAGTTATCTTCCAGGAAATGGTAAAGAACGCCACAGCCAATCCTGGAAAGAAGTTCATCATGTACCCAAGATTTATCCAGTTGGTGATAAATGATGCTAATCCTGAGCTTGCTACTCAGAGATCTCCTAAGTATGTTGTACAGACTATAAAGAAGGAGATTTTCACACATCTAACTGGAGCCAGAGGCAACAAATGCTCTGGTGAAAGTTTTGCCAAGATTGGTAGATTTTCAGAAGTTGATGACAATGTTGAAGATTTAGGAGGAGATGTACCCATTAATGAGGCACAGACCGGTGCTTCTACTTCTGGTGCTAGAGATGATATAGATCAGGAGATTGAGAGAATGTTTGGGCATGAACCATCCAATGAAGAAAGAAGGGAAGATGTTGTTCACTCAGCTTCCAGTTCTGAAACCCCAAGTGATCAGATAGGTAATGTTCCATATGAGATCCAAACTGATCAAACACCTTCTACACCAACTTCTACCAGGAAAAGTACTGATGAGAGAGACACCGATTACATTCCTGTGGAATCCCCAAGTACTTCTTTGAGACGCAAACGAATGGCAAAAAGAAAAGATTTCCCTGCAAGAAGAAGAGGGAGAAGTGTTATTCCAAAACGTCCACAAACTCAAGTGATTATTACAGAGGCTGAACAGATTACTTCTTCTGATATTCAGAGATCACCTGAAAACGTGATTACTGAGGAAGATACACATGTTGATACTACAACCACTGTTACTGAGACAGAAACTGTTCCTGTTTCTGGCTCTGGTTTTTCTACACCTCCACGGCAAGAAAACTTAGAGTTTGATGTTGATTCATTTTTGAATACTCCTCCAGAGTTTCAAAGGAGAGAGGAATCATCTAGCACTCCTCATTCTATAACTCTAGAAGAAAGAGTTAAGAACTTGGAGAAAGAAAGTTTTGAAAATGTAAAATTGATTGCTGAACTGAAGAAAGAGAATGAAGATAAGTCAAATATGATTAACATGATTCATCTGGATTCAGCTATTAAAGATACAAGGATAGTTTCTCTAGAACAACAGATGAAGAGCATGTTTGATTATACTTCAGGGTTGGAGAGACAACTGAATGAGCTCAGAGAATTTATATCTCAGACCTATTTTCATCAGCCACCAGTCATAAGGTCTACTACTGTGATTGGTGAATCTAGTAGACGCTCTCCTAGCCCACCTCCCACTGATATTGTTCCAGAAAAGGAAGTGGTCAACGAAGCTCAAACTTCTACTGAACAGCCAAGTGTTAGCACTACTGAGGATGTTCCAATTTCATCTGAAGTACCTATCACCGAAGCTTTCACATCTACATTTTTCGTTGAGCCTGAGCATATGATTACTTTGCCTATTGTTAATGAAGAGGAGGATGAAGAATTGATTGATTATGCTGATTCAGATGATAATGAGGATGATGATGATGAGGATGATGATGGCAATGATGATGATGGTGGTGGAGACAATGGTGAAAATGATGATGGTAATGATGATGGAGGCAATGATGATGATGGAGGTGATGCTACTGGATTATCATCGAGTCCAACTGGTGAAACTACCACTGATAATGTTGATCGACCAAGTGGTAGTGATCCGGAAGGATATGATCCTATTGACACTGATACTGAGAGTTTGTATGAAAAAGAATTGTATTCTTTTCAACAATCTTCATCTGGTGTTGTCAAAGAAGAATTTGATATGTTTGATGATTTGGAGGAACAGAATGAATATACTGACATATTTGGGAACAATCTTCAAGAGTTATTTAAAGACATTAATCTTGAAGAAGGAGAAATCCCTACTGAGACTGTAAGTGGTGAAACTCCTGCTGTTTCTACAAAGAAAGATTCTACTGGTCAGATTGTTTTATTCACTAGAGGAGGATTAATGTTCAAAGCACCACCACCACCTACTGAAGCTCATTTTCTATTCATTTCTAAGCCTAAGCAGAAGTACGGTGAAATGTCTCATGTGATCAGTTGGGGATATGATGGAGAGAAAAGATTATATGTGATAAAAAGAAGGAATGGAGAAATAGGTTATTTGAAGAGCACATAAGATTTTCATACTTTACTTGCTGCAGATATTTACACTATGGGAAAAGCTCCGTTTTTCAATGAAAGTAATCATAGTGAAGCTGAATTAATAAGATCTATGATAAGAAGGGAGATGCGCACAAACATCAAGGATTTTAAGACTGCCAAATCTAAGGTGATTGATGACTCAACAAGAATAGATGAAAAGACTAAAGCTCCAATGAAAATACGAGTCTATCAACATCCTAAATTTATCAGGAAAGTCCCCGTGCATGCTCCAGTTCCTCCCAACACTTAAAAGCAATTACTCTCATGGAGATGTGAGAAGGATTCCGGTCACGCTGTGATCAGATGTACTGACAGGTCACTTCGAATCATTGATCCAGCAGACTTGATGAAGTTTGGCAAAGGCGACTTACTCAAGCTTTTACACTGCCCCATTTCAGCTGATGAGTCCGTTTATTTTCTATCTTGCCAGTATGTGTGGATGATTGACGGATCCTTAGGAATAAATGGTATGCATATGCAGGCTCGTACAAGAAGGCAAATGTTGATTTTGATTGATTGTGTTTCACCGAGCCTAGGGGGAGATTGTAGAAGACTAATCAAGGCTCGGCAAAACATCTGAAGATTGAACGAAGTCAAGATCTGATAACAGCCTATGCGAAGAAGTTTTCCACGCGAAAAGCAGATCTCACGCGAGAAAGACTCCACGCGAGAGATTGAAGCCGCGCGACAGATTGATCCGCGCGAAATGCCTGTCACGCGAGAACTGATGTTTTAGTATAAATAGTTTCGTTTTCGTTTTGTAATTAAGCTTTTGTTCATTTTATATATCAGTACTGTGCAAAATCGCACAAGACCTGTTCTAGGTTGTGTTATTCAATCAAAGAATCATTTTGTGATCAATTCAATCTTCTTTCACTCCAATCTTGTTTACATTCCGCATTCACAAGATTGAGATCGTGTGTTTATTGTTCTTTCTGGGAGATTTCAAGGTTTTACAGTCGCTTTAAGGTTTTGGGTTATAGAGTCATGGTAATAGCTCTAGAATGTCGTCGAGATATGTAGCGTCAGTATAGTGGGCGTGTAGCAACAAGTAGTCGATATCAGTAGCAGAGCTTGAACCACACCTTAGGATAGGCGGGGGCGAAAATAAACCATTTTTAAAGAGGG
>CM044012.1:53725639-53935639 GCA_024085815.1 Flaveria linearis
GGATGGTCAGTCAAAGATACAAAGTGTTACAAACTTTTATACCCCGCCACATCGTGCGATCCCACACATTATTGCTCAGAAGTTTAAGACACGTAAGAAACATGTGGTTGCATTTCGTACAAGTGTTGATGCATAATTAATTCTACATTTACAATTTTGTCCCTAAATACTATAGTCAATGTTTCTATCCCATGTCGGTTGTGTACAAAAACCAAAGCAGTATCCAACTCTTATATCATGAGTTTTTTTTCTCAAGTAAAAAAAATGTTTTTCACGTGTATACCTTCTTGTATGTCATTAAACATAAAATCAAATTGGTAAAAATATATTTTTGGTTTTTGAAATGACGGTACCAGTGGTTCTCGGTTAAACCCAGTTGAACCGACTGATTTAAATCGTTAGTTAGCACAATAAATGAGAGTTAGCTAAAGACACAAAGTCTAAAAAATATTTATACCCCCGTTACATCACACGGGTTTCACCCACTAGTATATGTATGTATAAATATACTCAAAAAACTTTTCAGTCAAAATTTGAAAAACCCTATAGTGGTCGTCATAGGGTTATCTGTGCCGGCGATGTCTGTCGTTGATATACCCTTCGTTGGCATATGTTGTAATTCTTGTAGTGACGTTAATATGCGTACCGATTGAAATTACTTGTTAGACAAATTATATTAACTAGTAATTTACTCGTCGCGCGTTGCTGTGGCGGCGAACGTATGTGTCATGATCAAGTATAAAATATAATCGACTCAACTTGTTTCCGAACTAAATTTACGTAAAACATGGAGTAACACGAATTTGTACAATCAAATGAAAATATATTTTATTTAAATCGACTATATTTCAAACACAATTTACGCTAAAACGTATAACAACTCAAAATGTACATCAAAATAAGCAAGTGCGGGAAAGAACACGACATGATAAAGCATAGATTACATTCGCTTTAATACATTTCATAGCAAAATTTACATCAAAACATAGAGTAACTCGAATTTATACCAACGAAATAAAATTATAATATTTGACCCAACTCGTTCAAAACAAAATTTACACATTAAAATAAACACGTAATATTATATAATAAAGTTTTTTAAGATAGATATAATTTGAACTACTACTATTATTATATGATAAACTAAAATAGTTGCCGCGTCTATGCGAGTTTTTATGTAACCCTAAACCAAAATTAAAACCTCAAATTCATAACACACCAGAACATACAGAACTTAAAACTAAATCAAAGCCCAACACATGCACACAACTAAAACTAAATCAAAGCCCAACGCCATACACAAAACAGACGAACATCAAAATCGCAAGAATACGTTACAGTCCAAAATAAAAACCTACAACAACCCGCAAAAAACCGCACCCCCAAACCTCAAAGCCACATCCAAAACAAACCTATAAAAACACATACAAACAAACAACAAACAAAAAAAAAAAAAAACACCAAGAAACCCACCGACAAAAGGGTTTAATTAGTAATAGAATTATCAAATATATAGACTATGTATTAAGAAAATGTATTCCTCATAATACAAATCCATCAAATATTTAACTTCCGGAACTCAAGACATTACCTTTTTTAACGGTTACTCAAGTTCATTACTAATTCATAACTGGGAAATTAATTGGGTTTTTTAGTGGGGAAAACGAGTAGTGGAGATTTATTAGAGAGAAGACGAGATCGAGTTGAACAACAAATAACTTTACTACTTCATACTCATCGATCTAGTCATCGATTGAAAGAAAAAGATAGAAACAAAACTAATTAATTATAAGGTTCACGTTGGACTTGGTAAACGATATGATCTGAGTAGGTGATCCAAGAATAATACGAAACACAAAGTCTACAATTTCAAAGAATATTCTCCTGCTAACTTTCTTTGTAATTTTACAATTTCATCATTTAAATATTGTTATCAAGCGTGTTGACATTTTAAGCATCACTTCCATATATCTTCTGAGTCTTTTGGTTCGAGTAAATGATAAAAAAGATCATATCCTATATATTTGATCACTTTTATTTCTTGATCCACAACCCATTTAGCTCAATTACCCCTTCATTTCTTGACTATATATATGGCTCGTTTGGACTGCATCCTTTGCTTATGTTTCACGTCCCTTTTCTTGGGTGTAAATGTTCTGATGCCTGTTATGTTAGCTCTATATGCGCATCCATCAGGGCCCTCATTTTCAATCAACTTATTTGATAATCAAGCCATTAACTTGACAAGAGCTGATGATTCTCCTAACAACTTGACTATCCCCTTTCATCTCAAGCTCAGAAACCGAAACTGCGCGATAGGCCTACATTATCCAGATCCACTCAAAGTCACCTTCTCTTACTTCCCAAATGTATCCATGATGGTTATGTTAGCAGAGTACAACATTGATAATTTTTATCAGGGTAACGGGAAGACTAAGAATGTAAGAGACATGGTGGTAACAAATGGGTTGCCAACGGTGCTTGAAGGGACTGATATGGTGGCTTTTCGAGTGGATTTGGTGGGTGCATATAGGTATAAGAAAGCTGGAACCAAGAGGCACAAGATTGATGTGGGATGTGTTGTGGGTGTAAACTACACCACTAGCCGAAAATTGCGATATGGATTTATTGGAATGGCAAAGCCAGGTCTTGATTCTAAGCTGAAACCTCCGCCCAAAGATAATGGTGGAGCTTACTACTGAAGTTGCTGTGCACTATTTGAGTGGTTGCCGTTGTCTCATTTTCATGTACATGTAATTAATCTACCTTATTTCATGATGTAATCTACCTTAACTAATAAAGTTGGTAATGAAGCATAATTGTTTTATATCTGCAATGCATTTTGCGCCGCATTCTTTTGGGCGTCCCTCATCGAGGGAACGGACGAAGTTTACATACTCCGACCATTTATAAATCGTCTCATCGAGGCTAGAAATTTAATGATAATGTTCCTGCACACATGTACACTTATAATTAGTCGGTGTTAACTATAAAATGTAAACAGTTAAATGCACTTACCAAAAAGCACTGAAACATGATCCGACCTCGCTCTAGTCGGTAAGGGCCTACGAAACAAAGTAAATAACATATAATTAATGAGTATTATACCTGTGATCGATGGCTATGGTAAACTGCAAACAATTAGTGGAAATTATTGTAGGCGTGGACTGCACATTTTCTTAACGCCCATATGAACGGATTTGCAAAGCCTTTTAACCTGCCAAACCAAGCAAATTGTAGAAACAGTAGGGCAGAAACATTGCAAAAACGATAGGGTAGAAACACAAAATCAAACAGTTGGCCCTGCTACCTTTGGTAATGCAAAGACAATGGTGTGATGGTGATATCGAAGGTGGTGGTGCGCAAGTGACGGTGATGGTGATGACGATTGTGGTGGTGCTGATGGTGATGATGATGATTGTGAGACGTGCCAGCCTAATGCCTGGGTTTCATACTCAAGCAATAAAGATTATCAGGTGCGTCAGTTACCCGTTAGTGATCCAATTATAAATCGTTCAAAACAATGTGAATGTAATGAATCAAGTAGAATTTATATATTTGTTTGACAGTTTTTGAAATATATATTCTATTTATAGACTCAGTAATATTGAATTGATCGAATAACTCTTCATACATTCTTTTCAATAAATAAAATTTTCTTCATAACAAATTTTTTTCTTGATATCAATATTAGTTATTAGCTATTAGTAAAATGAAATACTTTTAACTACAATTTTAAAAATAATTAGTAACATGACATTGATAAGTTCATGTTAGCTTTCAAATTCATAGTGATATTTAAAAATAGTATTGAAATTTTATTAGCACTTATTGATCTAATTTTCTTAAATAATTGATTTATTTTCATCACCTATAAACTAATTAAGCATACTTATTGAGTTATTGAAAACTTAAAACTGTTTAAATTTGCTTGAGCACAAAGTAAAAAAACAATCATTTATCATTACGAGATGATATGAAAAAGAAACAGATAATAAATATGTTTTTATTCTATATTATTTAACAAGTCTTGTATTTTGTATCTAAAGTTTGTTAGTATGTATAGATTAATATAATACGTGGTATTTTTAATTTTTCTTAATTATGATCATTTATCTTGTTGACGCATAAAAATTTGATATTTCTGTGACATTTGTTTCAAGTTTGCTTTTGTATATTACTAACTAGGTTAGAGCCTATGTATCACATAGGTGGAATAAATAATATATTAAAATCATTAGTTTTATAATATTTTATTTTCTAGATGTTATTAGTCATTGGTAAAATAAAAATATAATGAGTATTTAAAAGTTATGCCAGATAATGAAATTAGAATTTATTACTTTATATTTAAAGATAAAATATGTCTAAAAACATATAATTTAATATGTATTAAAAATTATTAAAATAATAATATTTATATTTAAGATGTTTAATAGTTTAGTTTACTTATTTATAATAATTATTATTTAATATGAGAGAGACAATAAACAAAAATATAAATATATTTGTTTTAACATATTTTCATAAAAAAGAAAGTCAAATTGATTGTTTTTAAAATTTTTGTATTTATTTATTATGAGAGAAAAGCGGGAAAATAAATTTTTGATATGTTAAAATGATGACACGTGTCCTTTGATATGCTAGAATGATGACACGTATCTTAAAAAACCTTATTTTATTATATGTTATAGATCTATACTATATAATTACTATATAATAATATGAGTAACTAGGGATGCCACATATCACTCTTCTATGTTTTGTTAAAAAATTTCTGCCTAAATTAATCTATTATTTTAGTAAACTATTTATTTTAAGAAACTTATAAATGAATAATTCATTTAGTTTTTATCTATTGATTTTTAAATATAAACGTTGTTATTATCAACTAAATGGTTTAATCATATTTTAGACAATCGACTTTTAATTTGACATAGATCACCTATATGTTATATTATCCAAATAAAATATATTCATAGATTTAAAATGTAACTTTTTATTTTTATTATTATATGTAATACATAACTTAATCATAAGAAGTATTTATTCATTTATTAATAAATTGGTTTTTATATTTTCAGCCATTATGAGTTTATAACCTAGTATTAAATATAGTTAGACACCAAAGATCTTCAGCCTAAGTGGTTGGCTTCGAGTCTGGCTCAGAAATATTCCGGGTTGAGACAGTGAGTATTTTTCTAGTTGTAAGTTTCCTTCTCAGCAGGTTTGAGTACGTGTGATACCAACTGGTTAACGATTAGGCGAGTCTTATTAAGATAACATGTATGCTCCGAAACAGTGTTGTACGTTTACTCGTTAAAAAATATATAATTAGACCATATATTATGAAAAAAAATTCATTTGTATCATGTATTGATATCTTTTTTTATTTGACAGTACATCTCTTTTTATCTCTGTGGTACACAAGTCAGTAACACGATGATGTAACAATACAAAACCATCAAATTAATATTTAACTTTTGGAACTCAAGTCCATTATTAATAAGAGCTTCTCAGACATAAGACATTAACTATCGGACGCAGAGTGGCGTTTGCATGCCATCGTAGGAGACATTTGTCAGGGCGTTGATAGTGTTCATCGAGATTTTAAAACGAGCCATGGAGGTGGTTGGGTCCGGTCTCTCACACAACCACAACTGATGAAATATGAAAAAGAATGTTTACGAAAAGTCGAAAAGATATAGCGTTGAAGAGAATATGAATATGTCTTAAAGATTCTTGAATACTTCCAAAATTTCATTTGTAAGATGAATAGATGATGATGATGCATGTGAGTTGTGACGCATTTCTGGCGTTTGAAACCTCTAGCTTGAGAATACTCTACCGAAGATTATAAATTCGTATCATACGTTTTGTCTTCTCTCTAATTAAAGTCCACTGGATCGAAGATAAACGATGAATAACTTTACTCCTCATCTATTGTAAGAAAAATATAAAAATACAACTAGAGGGATTCATGATGGAGGTAAACGATCTGGGTAGGTGATCCAACAATAATATATTCAATTCGTATTCTGCTTCCAAAAAAAATCTCAAACATAAAAAATCCTCCATCCAAGAATCTCCGGCTAACTTTCCTCGTCAATTCACAATATCATTAATAGAATATTGTTATCAAGGTGTTGACATTCTAAGGATCAATTCCATGCATATATCTTCAACACTACCTTTGGTTTGAGAAAACTAAGGTGAAGAAGATTAATTATGTCCTGTTTGATCTCTTCTAGTTCTTGATCCGACAACCATTTAGCTCAAGTATAGATCCCTTCATTTCTTGATCATATGGCTCGTTGTTGGGACTACGGCGGCTTATTTTTTGGTTATGTTTGGCGTCCTTTTTATTGGGTTTAACTCTTCTGATGCCTATCATGTTAGCTCTATATGCATCACCTTTAAGGCCCTCATTTTCTATCAACTTATTTGACAATCAAGCCTTTAACTTGACAAGTGCTGATAATACCAAGAACTTTACTATCCCCTTTCATCTCAGGCTGAAAAACCAAAACTTCGCGATAGGCCTTCATTATCCAGAGCCACTCAAAATCACCTTTTCCTACTTCCCAAATGTATACATGATGGTTCTTTTAGCTGAGTACAAGATTGATAGTTTTTATCAGGGTACTCGGAAGACTAAGAATGTAAGAGACATGGCGGTAACAAATGGGTTGCCAATGGCGCTGGAAGGGACCGATATAGTGGCTTTTCGAGTGGATTTGGGGAGTGTGTTTAGGTATACAAAAACTCGAACCAAGAGGCACAAGGTGGATGTGGGATGTGTTGTGGGTGTAATTTACACCACAAGCGAAAAAATGCTGTATGGATTTATTGAATTGGCAAAGCCAGTTCTTGATTCTCAGCTGAAACCTCCGCCCAGAGATGATGATGGAGCTTTTCACTGATCGAAGATATGATGTGGTGCACCAGCGGTGTATTTGAGTGGTTGCCATTGCCTTTATTTTCTTCTACATGTTATTAAATCTATCCACTTCATGATATAATTTCCTAGTAATTAAGTAGAATGAGTTTTCTTACCGGTGGAATTGTTCTCCTTAACTAAGTATTAAAACGAAACGTAAAACATGAAACTTGTAAAAATAAAACAAAACCAACAAAGAAATAATATTACACAACAAAGTTGTGATCAAATTACAATATGTCAGATGATCTCTTTGTCAACTCACATGCCAAGAATTAATATAGTATGTAACTAAAGTGGAGCCAAAATCTAAAAAAAAGTAGATATTAATGTGGCAGTCCATGGTTCGAACCCGGGTGGTTGCGCAAAGATGGTGGGGCACAACAGGCCAAAGCAAGATTTATTAAGCAAACCTGAAACAAATTAACCTAACATGCAACAAAAACATAGAAAATTCAAAATAAAAAAGTTTTGGACCAATTACATAGTGCCACATGGGGTGAGAAAGCCTACCGACACTTCTAAATGAGTTAATATACAATTGTTTCGTAACTATGCAGAGATCCTAACCGTGCTCGGTGCAGGTTAATCTTGATGGGTACTGGTCAAGTTGGTCATTTTGCATTTTTTCAGTTTGGGTGTTGGAGTTTATGTGTTAGTGTGTTAATGGGTTAAGAGTTATGGCAATGTTTAGGGAGACAAATTCTTTTGCATGTTACATGGGTTTGTGTCAATTTATTGTCGTGGGATTGAATGATAAGGTGGGATCGAGTTCAAGCAGTAATATTTCTTTTGGTTGCGTGCATACTTGTGATAAAGGGGTTGAACCTAAAATGGGCAACAAAGCTTAGGGTCTATGGTTTTGAGAGTTGGTTTTTGAGGGGGGTCAACATAGTTGGTTGTAGGGCTGAGAACAAGAAAAAAGCAAGTAGGTCACAGACGAGGACGAAACAAGGAAGTACAAAACCACAACAGTTTGGTATGGAATAAGCTTGAGTACGAAACCTAACATAAGGGAAGTAGACTTATAATATCCCAAATTTGTTTAACATTTATTTACCAAATTTTGGTATCCAAAGTGATAAATTAGCAAACCACACTTAGGCAATAAAGAAGGGTGATTGGGGAAATAATGAGGATTAACTCGAATTCTCATATTCTAATAGAAATAGGCAAGAAGTTCCTCCCTCTTTGTCTTCCTCGATAAGAAAGGCCAAGGAAGCATCCATCTAATGATTTATTTACAGTTAAAAGGGTACGTTCGTTTATTTTGATTGTATATTAATAAATCCTTAATCATTATGGTCAGGGTTATGGGCTGAATTAAACAAGGATGATTCATACGATTTTAGGATGATTAATCATGATGAAAACGGGTTTCGCTTGTGTTTTGGTTCGTGTTTAGGAATACAAATGAGAAGGGAGCGAAGTGGGAAGAAAATATGGATGAGTGCAAAGTATTCTAGTGAATTGTTCGGTTTTTCTATGACAGCAAAGGCAGCGGCTGGTGGGTCTGGTAGATCTCAACAATAAGGACACATGGTCACTTAAAACACCTAAATCGAAGGTAGGGTGGGTTAGTTTTGAGCAATACGTATATACGCCCCCAAAAAGGTACACTCGCATATAGTTATGTTTTTTAGTTTTCTATTGTTTGAGGAATTGTCAAGATCATAATCATGTTACATAGACAATGAACATATATGATATTGGTTTGTTTCCAGGACCCGAAGGAATTAGATGCAATAATCATGCTTGGTAGGAAATATCAAGTCTGTTTGTACAATTGGCTACCTAAAAGTTCTGAAAAAACCATGAGTTATGTATCATTTCCAGCACTTCTAGGGTGACATGCATGCTTCACTACAAATTTTTGATTACTAGCGACGACATGTGTCACCGCTATTAGCCCCAAAGTTGCCGCAAAAGGGTTGCCGCTAATACTTTGCCACTAATGACCAATAATTCGCCGCTAGTGGGTCGCCGCTAATGGTATCGCCGCTAATAACCTCCAGGTCGTCGCTAATAATTCGCCGCTATCTGTTGTCCTTTATAATATTCTTGATGACTATTAGCGGCGACATGTGGTCAAATATCCAAATGCCCAAAATATCTAAATACACCTAAACTCAACTAAATTTTAAGCATCAAATTCTATTTAGAGTAAATTACCATTTGCATCCTTGTGGTTTGGTGATTTTAACCATTTGCATCCCTACAGTTTAAAAATCCTCATATACACCCTATCGTTTTATTTTGTTCCCATTTGCATCCAAATTACTAACGACGTTAAATGATTCAGTTAATTTTTTAAAATGACGAAAATACCCTTGACACAATTTAATGAACCATCCACGTCATCTTCTCCTTCTCCTTTGACCACCACAAACTCCCTTTCTCTCTCTCTCTCTCTCTCTCTCTTTCTTTCTCAAACATAAACACACCACATTCTCTCTATCTCCCTCATCACTCCATCACCACCACCATCAACACCATCAACACCATCACATCTTCGCCGCGATTCAGGCTCTGAAACTCCATCACCACCATCACCGTCAACGCCATCAACACCATCAACATCAACACCATCAACATCAACACCATCTCTTTCTTTCTCTCTCTCTTTCTTTCGCTCCGATGCCGCGATTCAGGCGGCTGTACACCTCATCCAAGCTCTGAAACTCGCCCCGGATATCTGAGTCGGGCGCTTTAGCCGGAGATCTGAGTCGCCGGTGACGGTGGTGATACCCGATGGTTCGTTTGCGTTTGCGCTTGATGTGGCGGAGGTCAAGTCCGGCGTCGGAAACCCAACAATCATCTCCTTCCACAGTTCAACTTCCGGAGAGTCAACAACACCTCCGGCGAACAATTTCCCATTTCCGACGACATCGAAATCGGAATCTCCGAGCATTACAGTCTCCAATTGCGTCAATTTGTTCTTGAAATCACTGTCATCAGGAGAATAAGATTCTATCTGTGATGAAGATAGAGTGGAAGGTGAGTAGTACATGGTGGTACAACTGCCGTTAGCTGAGGATGATTCGAGTTCCTGGAGCTGCTTCAGAGCAGGAGGCCCTCGGCCATGTGTCTTCCAACCCATGGCCGTACTGTAGGGGCAAGAATCGCGATTCCACAGCGGACGAGTTAATCACACATACATCAATCCACAGCAGACGTGTCGTGAACAAAACAGAAGCTTCGACCGCAACCATCCCTGTTGGTTCATCATCATCCTCGATCAATCGACACAACACCTTCAAACACCGAGAACCCCGAACCATCTTTGGTCCCAAATCACTACTGAAACTATCATCACCTTCGTTCATCCCTGCCAGCTGACACCTGTGACCTTCTTCCACCATCACCGACAACAATCGACCACCCCAAACTTCAAATTCAAGCTATTGCAACCATTACCATCTTCAATCAACACCAAAATCAACCACAACCACACCATCGACAACCCTAATCGACCTCATCATCTGTGGACCATCTCCAACCACTCAAACTATCGATTGAATCCCCAAATCCCAATCAACAACTTCGATCAACCGAAAACCTCATCATCCTCTTTCGCCCGAAGCAGAAGAGAGATCGAGAGTGAGAATTGAGAGAGAGGCGGAGAATCGAGAGAGAGGAGAAGAGTTCGAGAGATTGAGAGTGAAGTAGAACAAGAAAGCAATTAGGATTTTGGCTTTGTGTTTTAAACTCTTAACCGACATAAGAGTTCAAGTATGCGGCGGTAGAACAAGAAAGCAATTAGGGGTTTTAAGGGTATTTTCGTCATTTTATAAAAAATTAACTGAATCATTTAACGTCGTTAGTAATTTGGATGTAAATGGGAACAAAAATAAAACGTTAGGGTGTATATGAGGATTTTTAAACTGTAGGGATGCAAATGGTCAAAATCACCAAACCACAAGGATGCAAATGGTAATTTACTCTTCTATTTATCAAATTCATAACAAGTACTCTACATCAAACACCCAAAATACCTAAATTCATCTCACTAGTTCACCATCTTGAACAATTTTTATTAAAACCTAAAAATTACACAAATCCTATTAAAAATTATATTCAACCTACTGAAAATACAAATCTAAACATGTTTCAACCATACATTAACATAAACAAGCGCAAATTTATGTTTAAACAAAAAAAATTTACCTTCTAATTTGTTTGAAAGGAACAAAAGGTAGACTAAAGGTATTAGCGGCGACGGTGGTCGAGGTCCACGACAGCAACAACGACGGGAGCAACAACAGGTCTATGGTGGTGGCCGGACTTTGAGGATGATGTTGAGGGGACGGTGGTGGTCGTACTTTGAGGGTGAGGTAGAGAGGTGACGGAGGTTGAGGAAGGTGGTGACCGGAGGTTGAGGAAGGTGGTAACCGGAGGTTGAGGAAGGTGGTGACCGGAGGTTAAGGAGTGATGGTCGTGGACTGGTGGTCGTGAACTCGTGGTGGCCGGAGGATGAGGAGTGGTGGTCGTGAGAAATGGAGGTGTGGTGTGGAGGGAAAGAGGGCAAAGAGGGCAAAGCCTGATTTTTATTAGGTCTGCACCAATAACGGCGACTTGTCGCCGCTAATGAAGTCGACGCCATTAGTTATTGTACGATCTAACGCTAACCGTTAGATCTAGTACACTTTCAACGGTCAGATCTGAGTGAATAAACCTCAAACGAATCGACGGTTAATAGGGCAACTGTCGCTGCTAATGATTGTCGCCGTCATTGATGTCGTCGCTAATTTCAACATTTCTTGTAGTAATAATATGCTTAATTCATATTTTTTAATCAATATGAGTTTTACAAGTATGAACTTGATGATTGTGATTGGTTTGCTCAATAGAAATTTAGTTCTTTAATAGAAAGTTCATTTACTCAATAGAAAGTTTATTACTCAATAGAACCTTTATTTGCTCAATATAAACTTTTTGTTGAATAGATAGTTTTTACTCAATAGAAACTTTTCATAGAAAGATAGATATTGAAACTGTGTCCATCGAAATGGGATGGACTTTCGATTGGGCAAGCTTCAAGTGAAATTGTTCAATGGTCTCTCTTTAGATGTGTGTCTAGTTTCAATATGTCGTTGATTATGAACTTTCGACATGTATTATAGTTTCAATGCTTGTGATTGTTTCATTGCGTTAATACTGAGTTACTTACAAACAGGTTTACCAACAAACTAAGCTTTGAAATATCAATTGTTAAGTAAAAAGGGAAAATATTATGAAAGTGAATTGTTTGAAATGTTTGAGCCATCTAGCCAGCATTATGTGAGGTCTCACACTATTGAAATCCTTGAAATAGACACAACATTTATTGTTGTGGAGTAATGTGATAGACACTGTAACGTTTTTTGTTGTAGACCATCTAATAGACACTTCAGTGTTTGTTGTCGTGGACCAATGTAATAGACATTTCAATGTTTGTTGTTGTGGAATAATAGAAATTCTAATAAAGTTTTGTCCATGCGAAATCATACGGGGATTTATGAACGACGACTGAATTAATGATTGGGTTCCATGGTGATGTGTGACCAAAATGAATGTTAAGGATTTATGTGACTAGTGTGAACCAACTGCAACATACATGGAGAACTGTTATCTAGTTAACAAGTTATCTCACATTTTATGTATCTGAAAAGTACTGATCCAACTAGCTACCAGTAATCAGGTTGAAGCTTTAGATACTTGACATGTTCAAGATCAAATTATTCTCTTTGCTTTGCTCTCATTACGCAACAACTACTCACATCAAAGATGATCTTGTGATATATTACAAATGTACTTTAGGTATGGCATATATTCTATATATTACAATTTAACAAGAATTTGAACAGTTCTAAATCCACATTGGTAGGTTTGGTCGTTTGGGCGGCAGAGTCTGCCAATTCTTTTTCTTATTGTAATTACTTGGAAACCTTATATATTAGAATTTTTGTATAAGATGTAATTCATAAAAGTTGATAAGTTGTAGTGGTTAAGGAGCTTTGCTATCCTTTTCTATTTTGCTTTCTTTTTTCTTTAATATTTTATTTTTCATTTTTTTTATTTACAACTTTATATTTTACGCTTTTAGTAACCCTTTTGTTATTTATTTCTTCATTCTTTTTATACGTTTAATTTTTTTTTAACAATTTTTAAACTTTCTTTATAGTTTAAGTAAATAGTTTTAACAAATTTTCTTAAACTTTTAAGTTTTTTAGAAGTTACTATTTTTAACAAACTATAGTTTAAAATGATAGGTTTGAATTTTGTTTTTTGGTTAATCAGATTATTTTAAACTAGTGACACGTGTATATTAATATATTTAAAACGAAGAAACGTTATAAATGTTAACACCCCGATCATTCAAGTTTCAAATCAACAACGAAGCACGGGTAACAACCCACTAGTTGTATACATCTTTAGATGATTGTTGTTTAGTGATTCAAGAGGAAATAAGGATGACACATATAAAAAGAGTACCATGAGTTTCTTGTTAATTTAGTCTTGAAATTGTTGTGTTTACTAGTTTTGAGTCCTTAAAGAAGCAATTGTCTTTGGTATATTCTATAAATGAAGCCAGTATGTCACACGTACGCCTAGCTTGTCTCTCAATATCAAACTACTAGGAGTTCTATAAATAACAAATTGGTCAAGGGAACCAATAGTATCTTTCATGATAGAGGCAAACATATTAGAACTAATTCATTTTGCTTGCCAACATTTACATAAAATTATGCAACACTTATCACATTTATTCTTTTAATAACTTCTTTTAGAAAATATGCATTTTTAATTTGGATAGATCAAAATATTCTTAGGAAGTTGGTTAGTTTTAGTTATTTAAGTTCATGTTTTTGTTGCAAGCAAAAGTCGTTAGGTTCTTCTATAAAAAAAGAATATTATTTTCATAAAAAATTTAAGACGACTAGCTAGGTAGGAGAATCGACTAATTAATTAGATTCTTTGCATTTCTTTATTTTTAATCTTAACCATTCGTCAACCTATTTTTTTCTTTTAAATTGTCTTCATCAAATGAATGTTAAAGAGCTGACTAATTTACTTTAAGGAAGAAGCTCCTTGGAGAGGCTGTATTGCCGCGTATACTTCGGTCTTTATCATAAGCTCAACTTTTGGCACACGTTAAATCAAGTTGTTGAGTTGTTTAGTGTATAGTGTGAAACGAATTTTATTAATAGTCAATGCTATATAAAATGCCTCTTTTTAAGGAAATGTTAACCACGATTTGTATGTAAGAATACTAAGATTAACAACTAAAATAAATAAAATATTAAATCAATGTAACCGATTATCAAATCTTTTAATCATCAACCATTTGAGATGGCTATGTTTTAAGTATTAATCACTTAATGTAAGTTGTATTGCTTGCTGGCTAGTAGTAAGAGTAAAAAGTTTTTGAAAACCACTCAAGTACTTTAATTAAACCTGATTACAAGTCATTTAAGGTTCCTAAAATATGATATTCCTAATAAAAACACTAAATCTTTAAAAATACTTTTTAATCATAAAAAGATATAAAAAATTTCTTTTAATCATGACATGATAATGATCAAGACTCGATCGACTGAATATGAGGATGATGACGATTCGAGCCCGACTATTGTTCCCATCTGTCTCAATTTGTCTCGATCGATCTCCATCTATAGTTTTACACTACAAGAAATTGACATTGTGTAGAAGACACTTACGACGATAAAAACTACAATCGCTAAAAATAGGACTAGAACGAGGACATATCATCGCTATAGGTTTATGAACTTTTTCCTTTTCTTTTATTACTAATAAACTATAAAGTAACATAAATAATTAAAAAAACTGTAATCACTCATATTCATCTTTGATGTTTACAATTGCAAAAAACCATGAATGCGAGCTATATTCAAGGCTTAAAAATGCCACATTACAAGAAAGCACAAAATAACAAACGCTGAGACAACAAGTGATTGGGTGATTGGGTAAGTAAAACTTTAATTTGTATGATTTAGTATGCTATTAGTATGTTTTGTTTAAGTATGTTGTCATTGGATTCGACGTATATCTAGCTGGCGTAGATAAACAGGGAGAAGCACCCATGTCTTTGTGTGCATTTAGGCATTGTAGAATTATTTGTGCTTACTTTCAGTTAAAATGAAATAGGTTTTAAATATATAACTTTTGGTTTAAATGAGTCAAAATAATCCTAACTACTTATTAGACTTAATTGTCCAACTTTTGGTTTGTGTATGAATACGTGTATGTGTGTATCTGTATGTGTATGTATAACTATTATACGTATATGTATTTGTGTATGTATGCGTGTACGTATGCATATACATGTATATGTATATGTATATTGTGTATGCATATGTGTATGTGTATGTTTGTACATATGGTGTATAAATATGTATATGTAGCAATAACATGTTGTCGCTATAAGTAAAATTGGATTTTGTTTTATCTCGTATAAAATACTTTAAGAAATCATTTTATTTTTATTAAAATCAGGAATCGGCACTAACATATAGCGATTGAAGATAGTCACTATATGATAGATAACTTATACCGACGGCACTTATATTGATGACATTTATAACTTATTATGACAACTATACGCTAACGATTGTTGACATGAGTGTTGACATGAGGGACTACCCGTGTATTGGGCCATAGGGTTGGGTTATATTTAAGGCATTTTTGTCATTTAAACATTTTAATTTCTTCAATAAGTAAATAAACTAAACAATTTTTCATCATTCAAAAACGAGGTGAATTAATTTATGCGAGAAAGGCAGAAAATCAAAACCATAAAATTAATAAACGAGATGAATTAAAATTTTGATTCTTGATACAAATATTAGTTAATTTAATAATATTGGAAATATTGAAGTGAAAGTGTTTGTTGGTGGACATAAAAATATAAAATACCGATGGGAATTTTGTTGACTTTTGTAATCAATTAAGAAATGACCTAGGCTAGCAAGTTTTTGGTAAATAACAATGTCAACTACTCAATTCCCTTTAAGAATACGTGTTGAAGCTGTCATCATTCGAATCTACACAAGTAGTGTATATTAAATTTAGTTCTTGTTAATATGAAATCTAACAGTAATGAACTTTGATTATAAAGGGGCATAATACATTTTGTACTTAACATTCACTCATTGAACACCAAAATACCAAATACTCACACCCCTTGAAACTATATTTGTGTCCCTTGCCCAAATGGCCGATGTTGGTGTCGAAATAGAGAGCTCAAACTCATGGTGTAACCTTATTTTATCCATTATCATCTTCTTCATTTTCTTTTCGATATACAAAACCCGCGAGCTCCCCAGCATCCACATCGAAGAATTCTACGTTCCTGCACTTAACTCCACTGGCAATTTCACTACAATCAACAACACCATCTATCTCAACCTCAAGCTCAAAAACAGGAATCCAGTAACTGGCTTATATTATATTGATCCTTTATATTTCAACCTCTCTTTCATCCCAAAGAACAAAACACAAGAATCCCTCTAGCAGAATTCGGGCTGCACGGGTTTTATCAAGGTAATGGAAAGGCTAAACGCGTCAAAGGTCTGTTGATGACCCGCGGGTTGCCATCTGTTTCGAATGGGACTAACAATGGGACTCAAGGGTCACCACCAGCAGGGGCTTTTAGAGTTGATTTCTTTGGTAAAGTGAGGTATAAGCTGGTTGGGTACCACCAGAGGCATCCGATGACGTTGGCGGCTAATGTTGAGGTCGATGAAAAAACGGGTGTAAAAGTCGGAGACAAAGCCATTAGACTGGTGAATTCTGGTGCTCGGTATCATAAAAGAGCCTTGGTTTTGCCTCTGTCTATGTTGTTTGGTGTACTTTTTATTTAATTATGCATGTTACTACTAGGTTTATGAGTGACATGTTATTGGTTACGTGTTGTTTGATTGTTTGTTATGATACAAGGTTTCTTTTAATTGCTGGAATTGTATTCTACATTTGTTCAAGTTTCTTCCTTTTGATTTTATTGCGTTCTTAATATAGTTTGATTTATCATTTGTTAAATGTAAGGCTACCACAAAAATAAATGATGAGATGCAAGTGAGGTTTATATCTTCATTGAAGTACATAATTCTAGAATCTAAGGGTGTGTTTGGTTTGCTAATTTCAATAGAATTTTGTGAAATTGAACTCTGAATCCATTCCTTAGTGTATTTTATTTGCATACTTTTTGGAATTAAATTGAAATTCTATTTGTAAGGTGTTTGGTTGAGAAAGAACGTAAAATTCTAATTTAAATTAATTCTAACAAACTATTTCAAGGACGGAAAAGATTTTACATTCCATCCAGTTTGTAAAAGAATTCAATAGATTCTTCAATCACCCAAGGTCGTCGAATCCCTCACCCTCGCCACCAACCACCCTTCATGCCCCCGACATCACTCTCGTCCATTCGTTAACCTCCCCACCCCTGCTGCCACCGACCCCCTCCCCATTGCCACCACTGCCACCACTGCCACTTATCACCCTGTTGCTGCTACCACTATTTGTTACCGCCCATCATAAACATTGTTTTTTTATAGTGGGTCTGGTTTGGTAAAATTGAATGGAAATTTTAAACCCAATACTATTGTGTTTAACAGTAGTGAATTATCTTTCTCATACTAATCGACGTTGAAATACCAAGCAAATAAGATGTTAAATGTGTGTTCCTATTCACCTTAAACTAGTTACCGTAAGTAGAGTTGTCGAACCTCGTGGAATTAATGGTCGGTGTATTGTACTTAGATTTATAAGAAATTGATTTAAATACTAAATTATGAACTATTGCCTCTTGGCTGTGAAAATTGAGTTTTGGAATGATTAAGAAATTAAGTAGGAAAACAAACTGCAAATAATTAAGATTGATTAAGAAGACAATTATGAGAAATAGTAATCCACTTCGAGATCCAGGTTGGTTTTCAGTAATCATTTAGTCCAACGTGGTGAAAAATCCTCAACAAGAATTTTATACGTGTAATGATTAAGTGATATAGATAACTAAGACTTAACAGGTCTTGGTAGACGATACCATTGAATTAATAATCAAAACTTTGCAATCATACAACTCGCGTAAAATTATATTATATTCAAATCAAGATTAACCAAAACAATTGTTTAAACAATCGAAACACAAGTTAAACTTATAAAAGAACTTAACGGGTTCTAAAGTTTAATCCCAACACAAGTCAAACACAAACGAGAACCTAATCACACAAAACCTATTACCCAAAGTAGATCACGAGAAAATTAACCACTCATTGTTCTTGAATGATCTTCAAAACCGTTGTTGATTTGCATACCGGATGATTGTATGTTGTTAGAATGATGTGGAATGATGAATTTCAGGCCTAGAAACTCCCAGAATTTGTCTCAAATCGTCTGAGGTTGAATGAGGGGTAAGTGGTGGGTGAAACCTAACAAAATTATGATTTTATAGGTGCTCCACGGAGACTCTAGTGTAGGTTACGCCAGACAGCGTAGCTTACACTAGGGTGCTTTCTGCTGTTTTTAAACTAAAGCTGGCGTAGCCTACGGTGGCTCCAGTAGGCTATGGTGGGAGATTTTCTACTACGTTTTGAATCTTTGATTCTTGACCCTTCCAATGCCTTGTTTCACCATGTAAGCTTTCAACTTGGTTACTTAACCTAAAAAATCACTTCAAACTCCTAGTTAACCTATTCAATATAATCAAATGCATAAATACGAGTAATCAAACTTAATATTTAATATTTAAACACTCAAAATACTATTTCAACACACTCACATCACATACGGAAATTTTTTAATAGAGATATTCAATTCAGCTGTAAACCATTTGATAATAGTTATTAAGAAGAACAATGATCTATGGTGGGTTTTTGATAAAAGTGGTTGGAGAGTGATGGCGGTCGGTCAATAGTGAGGGGTGGCGGTAGCGGTTGGACAGGATGATGATGGGGAGATTGTTTTGTCTCTCAAATGCATTATAAAAATAGATTTCAATTCCTTTAAATTTCAAACTAATTTTGACACATTCAACTTTCATCCAATTAATTCAAATTCCATTTACTTTGGTAAATTTTCAATTCCTTCATATTCTAATTTTAATTCCTTCAAATTTTAATTTCAATTCCAACTCTAATGAATTTGACAATCGTCTCTTCTAAATTTATCCCTTTTTATCGTTTATGCCCTTGAATATCTTATTAATAGAACTCTAAAAGACATTTTCGAACTAATAAAATGGTATCAGAGCTCAAAAATCAAGTCAAATATTATGAATTCATTCCGATTTGTCCATCTCATCAAAGACAACTATGAAAGTCGGGGCAGTCATATCGATTGATGAAGTTGTTTGTCGTCTTATGTAACAGAATTTTTTTATCTGAGGGTACATATACAAAAGCGATCACATGCAACTAGGCATCAAGTACACCCTTTGAATCAAAAGCTTTGCAAATACGTACTAAATCATTTACTATTTACCTAGTACAATTATCTTTCAACAAATTAATCTAGCATTTCATGTGCACACCAACGTTGTGAAGAAAAAACCAACACACAGAAGCTCTAATTAACTCATTAATTTTGACAGGATCTCAACCTCTAGTTTGATCAATCAGATTGTTTTTGCAGCGGATTTAGCACGAAATTAGCACTTAAAGCAAGAATACAAGATATTTTGCATGTAAAAGTACAAACATAGAGAAAGAGAAAAGTTCTGCGAAAAATAAGATTTTCTATTACTCAACACGTTTCGGCACTTAATACAGCATGGTTCACCATCCTTTTATAGGCGGCAAAGGTATGGGCGATGATGTCACTTGACAGTGACATCTACCGATTATTAAACTTACAACTGATAGAACATAAAACTACTAAAGATGTCAACAGCTGACATCTTCTTACAAAAGTGTTCTACCTATTACAAGTACTGAAAGGAAACTACTGAAAAGTCTACAACGACTGAAGAACAAACTCTTCAGTCGTTTATAACTACTGAACTATAACAGCTGAAGAACAAGCTCTTCAGCTGTTGTACAAACTACTGAAACTAAATATAAAATTACTGAAATGAAAACCATCACAACAACTGAAGAAGACTCTTTCAGCTGTTGTGACAAACTCTGAATCTTCAGCACTTGGTTCTTCAGACTTGGGCTTCAGATGATGTATCAGCTGATGACTTCAGTAGATGTCATCAGCTGTTATCTTCATTTAGACTTTGTACATCAGTAGATGATCTTCAGTTCTTCAACTTTGATCTTCAGCACTTGTCTTCAGTACTTGAAGTCTTCAGTACTTGTATGTTTCAGTACTTCAGACTTCAGTACTTGTCTTCAGCACTTTAGATTCTTCAGCTGTTGTACTTCAGATCTTTGATCTTCAGACTTTGATTCTTCAGACTTTGTCAGAACAGCTGATGGGAGTCTTCAGCAGTTGTTGCAATGATATGTGGGACTTAGAGGTTTTCCTGATCTTGGCTCATTGGTTCTTTTGGTCCAACAAACTCCCCCTGAACCAATGCAGCCAAAACCTCTAATTATTTGTTGTCCCACTTATTGTTGGCATAAAGATTGGTCTATTTCCTTCTGGATCGATCAGAAGTTGACCCTGATAAGCACTGGCCTGAGAGGTAGTCTCTAAGATTTGATTGGCTGGATGGGAGCTCTGTTTTGGGGAATTGGACACAGAGTTGTTGTCCCATCCATGAGATCTACCTCCCACGTACGAGCCGGTAGGATTCTCGGGTGTAGGCTTGAACAAATATCATCTGCTCTTCTTTGGTTAAGTCTTCAGCCGCACCTTCGAATAACCCCTCCCGGCCGTACAGCTCTGAGACATACTTGGCCTGTTTTCCATTTTTGAGCTCAACTGTTGTGATTTGCCTATATGCAAATTCATCTGGGTGTCTTCCTTCTAACAACAGGTTGAGCTCATCCCTATGGAAGTTCTCAAGCCTCTTATAGACTAAGCCCTTCCTCACCACCCTATTATCTAACATTTTTTAGGGTGGCTGCTTAGCTCTATAGGCTTTCTTGAACTCCTCTACTATTTCCCAGGGTGTTACTACAAGAGCCACAGAGATCACTTCATCTACAACTCTCTTAAGTTGGCTCTTGTATCTCACAGGCATATCCTTTTGGCTATCCTGTGAGCCACCCTAGGATCAGGCCAAGTCCTCACTCTTTCCTTATCATATTGAAAGGTTTGCTTAAGAGTGAAGAGTCTCAGAGCCTCCTTCTTCATATTCATAATAGAAGTAGAAGCAGCATATGATTTGTCAATGCTTTTCAGCATTTCCTCATCGTGTAATCTTTGCTGCTCCTCTTCTTCTAATTTTACCCTCACAGTGTCCATCTGTGAGGTGGGAGTGATGGTTTGAGGTTTGGCTTTGGGTAGAGAGATGACTGCTGAAAGGGGCAGTCTATCCTCCTCATCCTCCTCTTCTTCTTCTTCTTGCAGCCTCAACACCCTTCTCTTTTTCTTCAAGGGTGGATCATTGGCTGCGGGTTTGATGGTGAAGGGGTTGGTTTTGTGGGTTGTGTTTGGGTGGTTGGTGTGGGAATGTTGGCAGGCACTGCTAGCAATTAGAGATAAGAGATGGTTTGGTCTGTTTTGCTAGCAGTGTCCTGTTCCCAGCACCGGCTTCTGAGAGGGCCTCAGCAACCAGTCCTTTAGTGAAATCACCAGCTGAACAGATCTTGGTGGCTATAGCCAAGATTCTGTCCCTGGTCCATGCTTTGACATCAAGGACTGGCCTGCCCAGATACTTCGAAATGAATCTACTCATAGCCTCGAGTCTCTTTTTGTCCTCTTGGCTATAAGTAGACCATCGGTACTCAATCTCTTTTCTCTCCATATTTCTGATCTCCTGATCTAGCATGGCAGTGTCCTTGTCAAAGCCTTGCCTGAACAGCTGATCAATGACAGAGTCCATTGATCTGCTTTGTTAGCATCAGCCTCCTTGACAAGGGCTGCTAGATCAGAGTCAACCCCTCTCCTTCCTTCTCTCCCTTTTTCTTTTGATAAGTGACACTGAAATCCTTTTGGATTTCAGCCACTTCAATATGCTCACTCTCCTCCCTCACTTTCCTCTTCCCTTTCTCCTTCACCCTAACACTCTCCTCAGCCTTCTCCCTCTCAACTACCTCCTCTCTTTCTACTTCTAACTCCTCCTCTCCCCTCTTCCTCTTAGCTTGCACTGATGTCTCCCCCTTTTTGGGTGCATTGGTTGGGGTTTGACTATCAGCAAGCGCCTTAGCAATGGCAACCTCCACCATGGGTTGGATGTGAGTGGGAAGCCTCTCATCAATGGTTTTTATGACAATATCTGTTATTATGGGTGTGATGAGAGGCAGGGATTTCTGGAGGATAGCATCTAGCTGCTCAGGGGGGTTCTGGCCTGGAGAGCTAGTGCCAGAAGCAGGGGTAGGTGGCCGAGTTTGTGGGAGTGGCTCAGTGTTTATGAGACCTTCGGGTGAAGGTGTCATCTGTGGGTTTGTGGTGGCAGATGGACTTCTATCTTGAGTCATTTGAGCAAGCAGCTCTTTGAGTCTGCTTATCTCATCTTCTAAGATAGTGTTTTGAGCAACTACATCAAAGAAGAAGCTCAGGTCATCATCAGTGTGAACTGAATCACCTGACCTCCTGACTATGTCAGGATGTACATGCTCTGAGTGTGGCTCAGAAGTAGCATGTGCCCCTTGGTATTGGTACTGGGGACTTCCAGCCTCCGGATTGGATCCATCATCGGCAGTTGCCTCTGGTGAGGTCTTATTGATGTTACCAGCTTCACCCTGCTCAGATGTGATGCAGAGGAGTGGCAGCCTCACCAGAATGTCCTATCTCCCTAGCCACACTGGGAGATTGGACATGTGATTCTCTATGTTGTGGGCTCCCACCGGCACCTGTGTCCACCCTCTCTTCGGTTGGAGTCTCCCCAGTTGTAACTGGTTTCTGGGGAGAGGGTGGAGTGCTCAGGTGGGTCAGCACTTGGGCGATTGTTAAGGTAGGGCTTTGTGGGGCGGTTTCAGTGGGAGATGGGCTTGAAGCAAAGTGCACATGGGAGGACTGTGCATTTCAATGGCAGTCTTCTCAAGTGAGATAGACCCCAGAAGTGTGGCTGCCCCAGAAGTGGTTGCATCAGGCTCCTGTTGAGAGGAAGCCTGTGCGGTTGTGGTGGGTGGAGTCGTGGTAGCTGCTGGGAGAATCGAACCAGCAGCCACATCCTGCATTTGTGTTGCAGGGGCATCCTCAGGGGACTCATTTCCCTGAGTAGCCTTTTTGGGCTTCTTTTTGGTTTTTGGTTTGGTGGGGACTTTGGATTTGGAGGTGGAGGCTGTGGGTTCCTGCTGCGTGGGTTTTCGCAGCCGGCCAGCCTGTTTTAGGGATTGGTCGGTGTTGTGCCTGGAGTATACCTCGGCTAGAACAGCCATGGCAGGGACCCCAGTGCCAACAAGTCCCTCAGCTTGAAGCTGGTCTACTATCATGGCCATAATGAACCTAGGATATAAAATCCATCGGTTTAAAACAGGTTTAGCAGCCATGTCTTTGAGTTCCAAAAATATAATTTCAGTTAAGTTCAGTGGTTGTTTCTCAAAGATAGAATATAATACCTGTTGCCACCTTGTTGACATCTGGTCCCATGAAGATGTTTTGGGGCCAGACACACATTCACCATGTGAAAAATTAGACGTTGAGAGTCTGGGAAGTGTTTCTTCAACAAGGTGGAGGCGGAGAGGTCACCCTGATAGTCGTTGGATGTGAAGGATAGATCGAGGGCGCCTTTGGGGTAAGAGGTTGGGTAGGTGGCATCCTCCAGCTTTAGGGTTTGGCGCAAAGTAGCTGGAGTGATAACCACGGGGTGGTTGTTGACGGAGGACCGGAGAGAGACCTCGCCATCTTGCTCTCTCGGTTTGGACGGTGATATTTGTCCAGAACTCCATCAGGGAGTCGGTGTAGATGGTGGGGTTCAAAAGAAATGCCGTTTGGTAAGGTGAGTCGTTCATAAGATCGACGGCATTGTGAAATTTTGGCCATAATGGCGATTTGGTGAGATGAGCGACACAGTTGTGTCGAGGTTTGAGTTGCATGGTCGCCATTAATGGTGTATGGGAAGTTCAGAGGTTTTGAAAAGTTAGGTCAAGTGAAGAGTAAATGCTCTGAAGGTTGGGTATTTATAGGGTAGGGCAAAGGCTGAAAGAAAACTACTGAAGGTTTTGGTGTTAGTTATCAGTTGTTGAAACTACTGATGACGTGGTTTTAACCTTCAGTGGTTATAACATCTGAGGACTTGGTGTTAGTCTTCAGTAGTTGAAACTACTGAAACCTTGGTTTTGTCCTTCAGATGTTGTAAACGGCTGAAGACTTGTTGTCAGTCTTCAGTAGTTATAAACTACTGAAGACCTAGTTTTCATCTTCAGACGTTGTAACAACTGAAGACTTGGTGTTAGTCTTCAGTAGTTGTAAACTACTGATATCAGTAGTTGTGAACTACTGAAGACATGGTATTGCTTCAGTTGTTGTAAACAACTGAGGACTTGGTGTTAGTCATCAGTAGTTGTGAAACTACTGAAGACATGGTTTTGTCCTTCAGTTGTTTGGGTATGAAACAACAGCTGTTGGCATCAGCTGATGAGAAATTACTCATCAGCTGTTTCCGTCAAATCAGTTGTTTCATGCTAGCCTCTACACTTACTCATCAGCTCTTTGGCTGATTTTCAGATGTTTCATTGACCCTTCAGCTCTTGTGAATATTTATGCCTTCAGCTCTTGTGATCAGATGTTCACAAGTGCTGATGAAATACTCTTAGAGCTGGTGAACAAATTTTGTCTTCAGTACTTGTGTAAGATTACACATCAGTACTTGTGAGCAAAATTTGTTCTTCAGTACTTATTTGTTTGAAAATCATACATCAGTAGTTGTAATCCACCTCACTACATCAGTTGTTTTCAACAAATAATGTACATCAGTACTTTGAAGCATTTTAGTCTTCAGTAGTTGTGAAGGAGCTGAAGACTAAATTACTCATCAGTACTTATATTTGACCTTTGCTCATCAGTAGTTGTGAAGTAAGAGCATCAGCATTGGTCAAATTATTCTAGCTGCAGCATACCAAGCCTTAGTACCAAATTTTGGAATGTAGCACTATCTAAAGGCTTAGTAAAAATGTCTGCAAGCTCATCAGCACTAGGCACAAACTTAGGATCAATCAGACCTTTTTCATAGCAATCCCTGATAAAATGATGTCTGATCTCTATATGTTTGGTCCTAGAGTGCTGGACTGGATTTTTAACAATACAAAGAGCTGAAGCACTATCCATTAGTAATGGAGTCTTAGTCTCAGTAATGCCATAATCCAGAAGTTGGTTCTGAAGCCAGAGTATCTGAGAGGTACAACTTGCAGCAGCAATGTACTCAGCTTCAGCAGTGGATGTAGCAATTGATGTTTGTTTCTTACTCTGCCAAGAAACTAAACAATTGCCTAGGAATTGGCAACCACCAGAAGTGGATTTTCTGGTGACTTTGCATCCTGCATAGTCACTATCAGAGAAAGCAACTAATTTGCAAGAATGCCCAGTTGAATACCAAAGACCTAGTGATTGGGTACCTTGCAGATATCTAAAGATCCTTTTGACTGCAATCAAATGGGATTCTTTAGGTGCAGCCTGAAATCTAGCACAAGCACATGTTGCAAACATGATGTCTGGCCTAGAAGCTGTAAGGTACATCAAGGACCCAATCATACATCTGTAAAGGGTTTCATCAACCGCTTTACCTTTCTGATCTACATCTAGTTGTGTGATGCTGCTCATGGGAGTAGAACAGGGCTTACAGGTTTGTAAATCAAACTTATTCAACAACTCTTTGGTATATTTGGACTGATGGATGAAGATTCCATCATCCTGTTGTTTGATTTGCAAACCTAGAAAGAACTGTAATTCTCCCATAGCACTCATTTCAAACCTTAGCTTCATGAGCTTTGTAAATTCATCACACAACTTTGGATCAGAGGATGCAAAGATGATGTCATCTACATAAATTTGAACAAGGAGCTTATGTTGTCCCACAGTCTTGATGAATAAGGTTTTATCAATGGTGCCTCTAGTGAACTTATTTCTAAAGAAAAGTTGATAGTGTCTCATACCAAGCTCTAGGAGCTTGCTTCAGCCCATAAAGAGCCTTATCAAGCTTGTACACCCAATCAGGATGTTTATTGTCCTCAAAGCCTGGTGGTGACACACATAAACTTCTTCTTTTATTTTTCCATATAAGAAGGCACTTTTGACATCCATTTGATAAACCTTAAGACTGTGAAAGGCAGCATAAGCTAAGAATAGTCTGATTGCTTCCAGTCTGGCCACAGGGGCAAAGGTCTCATCATAATCGATGCCTTCCTCTTGTGCAAACCCTTGAACAACCAGCCTGGCCTTGTTCTTGACAATTTGGCCCTTCTCATCTGTTTTGTTCCTAAATACCCACTTGGTGCCTATAGCACACTTACCTTTGGGTAATGGAACAAGCTCCCACACTTGCTGTTTCTTGAACTGAAGAAGCTCAAGCTGCATAGCTTCCACCCATCCATTGTCTCTTAAAGCAACATGATAGTTCTTGGGCTCTTGCTGACTGATGAAGAGAGCATAGAAGCAGAAGTTGGACAATTGATTCCTGGTTGAAACTCCAGCATTATATCACCAATGATTTGAGATGTGGGGTGATTCTTGAGCTCTTGATAGACTATAATATCTGTGCAAGTGTTTGTAGACCCATCAGCAGCAACAGATGGTGATGGAGATTCCTGAAACCATGTAGAAGATGGCAGCTCAAACGAAGTAGAGCAAGCAGAAATCTCATCAGCATTTGTAGTGGATGGAGCTGCTGAGGCTACAGGAGCATCAGGTTCAGTGGACTCAGGCAGGTTGTCACTAAACCTGAAGAGGTGAGTACTGACTGCATCATCATCAGTACCACCAGGTGGAGATCTGTTGACAGGCTCAACAGCTGGAGGTTGATAAGGAACATATTGCAGTATGTCCAGATCAAACAACTCCACAGGGTTTTGTGGAATCTTGTCCTTTGGAGATTCATTGAACTTAACATGCAGAGTTTCTTCAACTATCTTTGTTCTACAGTTGAAGACTCTGTATGCCTTGCAAGTTGATGAATAACCAACAAAATACCCTGCATCCACCTTACTAGCAAACTTCTGGAGTGGGTTGCTAGTGTTGAGAATGAAACATGGACACCCAAAGGCTCTAAAGAATGAAATCAGAGGAGCCAAATGATGAAGAACTTCATAAGGAGTCTTCATCAACCTCTTATTCACTAAAGCTCTATTCTGTACATAGCAAGCTGTATTGACAGCTTCAGCCCAAAAGGTCAGTGGCAACCCTGAGTCAGCCAACATTGACCTTGCTGCTTCAATGAGAGTCCTGTTCTTTCTCTCCACCACTCCATTCTGCTCAGGAGTTCTAGGAATACTAAACTGCCTTTTAATTCCCTTGGACAGGTAGAAGTCATCAAGTGTGTGGTTTCTAAACTCTGTTCCATTGTCACTCCTCACACACTTGACCTGCAGGGAATACTGCTTTTCTACAAATAACACAAAGTTCATGATAGTCTTGGCTGCTTCATCCTTGGAGTGCAAGAAGAAAGTCCATACAAACCTGGAATAATCATCCACAATTACCAGGCAGTATTTCTTCTTTGCCATGCTCATCACTCTGACAGGACCAAAGAGATCCATGTGCAGGAGCTGCAAGCAGGCAGTGGACTTTGGTTCTTCTATTGAAGGGAATGAAACTTTGTGTTGTTTTCCTTTCAAGCAAGCAGTGCAGTCATCTTCACACTTGAACTCCTTCAGAGGCAATCCTCTTACTAAACCATGGCTTATCAGCTGATTCATGTTCTTGAAATTAACATGACCCAGCCTTCTATGCCATAGTGTAGACTCTTGAGGAGAGGCCTTGGAGAATAGGCAAGGATGGCCTTTTAGATCTATCTTTTTGGAAAGATCTAAGGCATACACTCTTCCTGTCCTGTTGGCCTTCAGGAGAGTGTGTTCATCCAACACCTTGTCAATCAAACTCAGAACTTTGGATGACAGAATCCGACAGTTCTGGCTTGTGAAAAGGGCAACATGGCCTTTGTCACACATTTGACTGACACTCAAGAGGTTGTACTTGAGATTCTCCACATGGTTAACATCATCAAACCTTATTTCCCCATTGGAAACAAAGCCTTTTCCGATGATGTAACCCTTTGCATCATTGCCAAAGGAGACAAATCCCTTCTTTCCTTGAGAGTAGTCATTAAGAAGGGAGCTGCTTCCTGTCATGTGCATAGATCCTCCACTGTCTACATACCAGATGCTTCTTTGGCATGTTGAAGAACCCTGCAAACATAACCACATGTTAGTTAGTCTTAGAGACCCAAACCTGTTTGGTTTTGGGTCTGTTCTCAGCTACAGGTGCAGCACTAACAGGTGTGTTATGTGTGACAGCCTGAGGTGAAGAAGATGGTGCAGAAGAGGAACCTTTGGCTTGGACTTCCTTTTCTGTGGTTTCAACACAGGAGCATCTAAATGGTTGACTCTTCCCATTAGTTGCTGAACCATCATCACCAGCTGTGTCTGATTCTGTGATAAAGCTTTCAGCTCTTCAGACACATTGGAGTTTGCTGATGATGGATTCCTATGTTGTACCATCTTTTTCTGAGCAACCTCAGCTGTTGCCTGAGTAACCCCTACCTTCTTTTTAGATTTAGCTTTGGGCTTAGGGATTTCAGGCTTGGATGTTGCTAGTACAAACTTGGTTTTAAACTCATCTTCATTTTATTGATGTCCTCATTGATTTTCTCCTTCTGTTTGAGTTTGGAACCCCTTTTGTACCAGCAATCATCAGTAAGATGATTGAACAAGCCACATATCTCACATGGCTTCTTCTTCATCTTATGCTGATCATCAGCTGAAGAGGATGAAACTGCTGAAGACTTGTTCTTCAGCTGTTTGCTATCAGTACTAGCAGTTTTCTTCCTAGTGCCTGCTTTCCTGGCATCCTCTTTAGCTGTCTTCAAACCTTTCCTACTGTTAGTTTTCTTCTCTTTAGTGCTAACAGTAGTTGAGGTTTGAACTTCAGATGTTGTCACTTGCTCTCCAGTACCTTCAGTACTTCTAGTGACAACACCTGAGTTGATCAGCCTTTTGGTCATGTGACAGTCAGCATTTGAACCATCAGCTGTTATAGCATCAGCTGATTGGTTTTGGCATGAGTTAATGCTAACTTCTATCTCTGATGTGCTGAATCAGAAGATAGTAGGTCACATGATGAAAAGGATTGGTTATTGCTCTCCCCATCAGATTCAACTTCTGCTCTTGAAGTGAAATCTGTAGGAGGAGCAGTGTGATTATAACCAATGCCAAACTTCACATTGAAAGCTGATTGCTTACTAAGAAGCATTTCAAAACCCTTGCATGATTGCACCCATCGATCACACTCAACTTGGGTGGTTGCAAGAGTTTCCTTGAGGTCTCTGTACTTCTCTAGAAGTACATCTTCCCTAGCTTTATCATCTTTGATTTGACATTTAAGCTTGTAAATCTCATCATTTTTCTCTTTTAGAACAACCTCAAAATCAGCTTTTCTTTTGGAAATAGTGTGCTCTAGCTCAAGATTTTTATCTATTAAAGCTACATTTGCTTCTCTAATAGAAGCAAATGCTGCTATGCATGATTCAGAACAAAGCTTGGCTTTAGCCTCAGTGGATACCTGCGATGAGGCATTGGATGATGACCCTTCAGCAGAATCAAGGGCCATCAGAGCAAGATTTCCAAAAGGATGATCACCACCATGTTGACCAGCATCTTGGAGTAGTTGTTCCTGACCAGATAGATCATCTGGTAGACTACTCCAGTCAACAACACTTGGGGTGAAGAAGCTGTGTTGTTGAGGTTGTGTGTGATGATGAGATTGGGAAGATTGAGGCTCAGGAAGAGCATGAGGTGGTTGAGCCGAGGGTGCTTGAGTTTGACTAGGCTGAGGCACATAGTAACAGGGGTAAGGATATGGCATATGACCTGAGGCACAAAATAAGCAGGTGGTGCCTGTGCTTGTGATGGATGGCCAGAACTGGAGGAATGTTGCCCTCTGTGCTGTGAGCTATTGCTGGGAAAAGTCACAAAGGGTGCAGAGGAGTTAGATCCAGATGATCTACACTCTCTAGCAAAGTGTCCAAGCCTTTGGCACTTGTGACACCTCAACTTGCTCTTGTCAAAACCAACTTTGGTTTTGCCAGAGAGTCCAGGGAATTTCCTACCAGTTTCTTGTAGAACTTTTGAGATCGGATATTTATCATTGCCATTTGGTTCAAAATATCCATCTCTTCCAGATCATCATCTGGAATGCCCTTCAAGTCCTCCATCAAAAACACAAGTTGTCACCACTACCTCCTGAACTACTAACACCAACAAAAGCTTGTTCTGAGTTGGTAGAGAAATCAATATGCTCATCATAAGAACTTTCTGATGCAGCATATTCTGACTTCTGACTTATCAAGGCAGCATTTCCTTGAACAAAGTATCAGCGAGCTTGCCAGAGGTGGACAGCTTCCTCTTTTGCTCTATCTCTCTCTCAAATGTGAGCAGTTTCCCATGAAGTTGGGTGAGAGATAGAGTATCCAGATTTGCACTGGAGCGTAGGACAATGGTATAAGTGTCCCATCTCTCAGGCAGTGATCTGAGGAACCTGTTGTTCATCTGGCTGTTGGAGTACTCTTGTTTGACCATCTTCAGCTCAGAAATCAAACAAGAGAACCGCTCAAACTGCTGGGTCAGAGTCTCACCCTTTCTATAAGAGAATGTCTCATATTGTTGGGCGAGGATTTCCCTATTGTTTGCTAAGACCGAATCAGTTCCTCCAAATTGTTCCTTTAGAGCAACCCATAGGTCATGAGCAGTCTCATGATGCAGGAGCCCTAATAAATCTCGTTAGGAATAGCCATGGCTAAAATTCCATGGGCTCTAGCATCAATTTCGAACAGCTTAGATCTTCGTCCGAATATTGTTCAGGTTTCTTCGGAACCTGTTCATTAGATTCAGGGACGCTCACCATAGGCTTGTATGGTCCATGCACCACTGACTTCCAACAACCAGCACTGTTGACAGACAAGTGGTGAAGCATACGTCTTTGCCATATGTTATACTCGTTCCTCACAAGCATCGGAGGCTTGGTTGAGGAACCAGTGTTGTGAGGATCGTTAGTTAGTGTCGTCATCTCAGGTTTTAGTCAAAAACAAGTTTAAGCAAAACAAATGTAGCTCTAAACCACCAGAGAACCTCAAGATTTTGGCCAGAAACAGCAGAAACTCACTCTCTATGGCTAATTCTTGCAAATTGCTAATTCGATCAAACGTAGAGATCAAAAGAGCAGTTTCAAATGATAATAGTGAAATCGATCAATGATTAACCTGCTCTGATACCATTTGACAGGATCTCAGCCTCTAGTTTGATCAATCAGATTGTTTTTGCAGCGGATTTAGCACAAAATTAGCACTTAAAGCAAGAATACAAGATATTTTGCATGTAAAAGTACAAACATAGAGAGAGAGAAAGTTCTGCGAAAAATAAGATTTTCTATTACTCAACACGTTTCGGCACTTAATACAGCATGGTTCACCATCCTTTTATAGGCGGCAAAGGTATGGGCGATGATGTCACTTGACAGTGACATCACCGATTATTAAACTTACAACTGATAGAACATAAAACTACTGAAGATGTCAACAGCTGACATCTTCTTACAAAAGTGTTCTACCTATTACAAGTACTGAAAAGGAAACTACTGAAAAGTCTACAACGACTGAAGAACAAACTCTTCAGTCGTTTATAACTACTGAACTATAACAGCTGAAGAACAAGCTCTTCAGCTGTTGTACAAACTACTGAAACTAAATATAAAATACTGAAATGAAAAACCATACAACAACTGAAGAAGACTCTTTCAGCTGTTGTGACAAACTCTGAATCTTCAGCACTTGGTTCTTCAGACTTGGGCTTCAGATGATGTATCAGCTGATGACTTCAGTAGATGTCATCAGCTGTTATCTTCAGTCTTTGTCTTCAGACTTTGTACATCAGTAGATGATCTTCAGTTCTTCAGTTCTTCAACTTTGATCTTCAGCACTTGTCTTCAGTACTTGAAGTCTTCAGTACTTGTATATTTCAGTACTTCAGACTTCAGTACTTGTCTTCAGCACTTTAGATTCTTCAGCTGTTGTACTTCAGATCTTTGATCTTCAGACTTTGATTCTTCAGACTTTGTCAGAACAGCTGATGGGAGTCTTCAGCAGTTGTTGCAATGATATGTGGGACTTAGAGGTTTTCCTGATCTTGGCTCATTGGTTCTTTTGGTCCAACAAATTTTTTTATTAATCTCCCTACGGTTAGATAAAAGCCTAGATTTTGTTCGTCTTCATTCCACACTCTATGTTGTTACACGTCCTCTTTAGTTTTGTTGGAATATCTCTAGCCTACACATGAATTACCATGTTATTACAAGTTGTATTTAATCAATTACAAATTTACAATATATCTAAAGCTTGTTACATAGAATGATTTCAATTGAATATGTATATGACCTAGATAGCTTTACCTACTCTTTGCAGTGTGGTGTGGTGGTGATGTTCCTTCTTTTCTCAACTGTTTTGCAGTTTACAAAGAGCAGTTTACAAAGAAAATGAACTGAAGTCTTTCTGACCTTTTCTATGGATATTAAATAACATCATTTTTTTAAAAAAACACACTTAGATTATTACAAGTGGAATATTGTTTCCACCAAACCATATGAAACTTCATCGTATGCCTCAATAGTAGCATGTGCTAGCAAAATTCTGTTTACACGGTATCAAGTGTAGACCAACTAATAATTACTTCCCAAAGCAGTATTGCCAGCTAGGTGAAAAATGTCAACTCTTATAAAACTAATTGTGATTAGTAGTAATTAGTATTATAATCTTTACATAACAACAAAAGAGCTGAAATATATTTATGAATTTGGGCTACACTTCTCCTATGTCAACTAGATCGTATTATATTTTATGCAGAAAAATTTAAATTGCTCTAAACATATTTAATTCATTGAGATTATAGAATGACCACTTGAAAGAGAACTAATACGGTTTTAATTTATCTATATATGTAGGCCATAACCATTTTCCTCATCAGTTTCTTCATACATTCCTGTAAGAAATCTTCTTTATCACTGTTTGATATATATATATCCATGTCACAACTCGATGATGTTGGCGACGCGTGTTGTGCTGTCGTTTGCGAGGAATGTTGTCCTCGTCTTCCTGTTAAACTTCAAATCTTTCTTACCTGTATTGTAACTCCTCTACTAATCGTTATGGTTGTCATGCTTGTTTTATATACGTGAACCTGAAGCATCCTGAGTATTCTGTCGAGCACTTCTATGTTCCTGCTTTTAATAAAACTTCCAATAATGCCACAAGCAGCACCATATCGTTTGATCTTAAGCTCCGTAACCAAAATACTGCAATCGGGCTTTACTATGATGATCATGTTAATGTTACTATTTCGTTATCCCTAGAGAAAGCGACAACAAAATAATATGGAAGTATTCTGTGCCCAAGTTCTACCAAGGTAATGCTCAATCCAGAAGACTAAGAGATATGATAAAGCCACTCGAGGTACCGGATGCACCAGTTTTTAACCAGACGGTTGCGGCTGAGCATTCAAGTGTCTTACCTTATGGAGCCATGATGACAGGCTTGAGCCGTTGATATATTTCAGAGTTGATTTTATGACGAAGGTAAGATTTAGGTTGATCGGGAAGCACCATGCAAAGGACTTTGCTCTTAGTGCAGATGTGCCGATAGGCGCGACCACTGGTGAAAAGTTTGCAAAGAGGGGGATTCAGGCCAGTCACGCGTCAGCGATTGATTGGGGTCGAACACGATCATTGGTGATAGTAGTGTTAGCTGCTATCAACTTGATGTTCATGTGATTTGGAATGTGTAGGGTGTGCTCTTTGGTTCTAACAAATTTCACCCAAAATCTTGTTCGATTGTTTATGTAATTCTATTTGTGGTGGTGCTTTTGCATTACTGCAGTGCGTTTTCATCTTAATTTTTGTAAAGGAAAAGATACTCCACAATGCAATCTAAATGCTTTGGTTTTTTTGTGTAACCACTGTTTTCTAACCCACGATCTCCTTACCTCCTTATTGGTTGCTGGACCAATCGAACGGTTTCAAAAGTTATATAAGTTAGAAATAAAAAGTAGTATAAAGTAGCTAAAAATAGTAGCAAAATAATCATGTTTTAAAAAAGAAAGAGTAAATTACACGGTTGGTCCCTGTGGTTTCATCAAAATTTTGGATTTGGTCCCTGATCTTTAAAAATTGCATGGATAGTCCTCGATCTTCAATTTTTCTTTCTTCTATGGTCCAAGACTCTAACAGAGTTAAATATTTAACATTAAATTACACATGTGAGTTGAACACTAGGGTATTTTTGTAATTTTCACTAGCCATTTAATATCATCTTATTATGGTCATGATCTTGATAACCATAAATATCATAAGATCGTGAAAATCAAAAAACCTCAAAACATCATGGTAACCCTAAAACCCTCACAACATCATGATAACCCTAAAACCCTCACAAAATTATAATCTTCAATCATAATCGATCTTTGTCTTACAAAACAATGGTTATATGGCATGTAAGAAGCCCCTTTGAAGATTTTGATCATGCCCTTCATTACGGTATGTTTTTACGATTAAGGAAAAAGTGTTTTACGATCTCTGTTCTTTGTTTTTCACGTTCTATGTTCTTCGTTTTTACGATCTTTGTAATTGCAAATTTTTCGTTTAGTACGACCTCCGTTCTTTGTTTTACGATCTTTGTTGTTGCGAGTTATTGGTTTATTGGGTATTTTATTATTGTTTATAAATTTGATATGTATATTTGCATGTTCTTTATATTATGCTTAATCGTTTTCAACTTGATGGATTAAAAAATTTCTAAACTTGTGTAATGTGCTTAAGTTGTTGGCTTAAAAATTTATTACGAAGCCTCCACTTGAGAGCTAAACTTATATTTTAATTCATTTGTTTAAAAAAGAATGAAACTTACTGATTTCATGTAAAATAAGTCATATGTTTACTAGAATTTCACATTATTACATACAACATATTTGAATTGAACTTACTAATTTCATGCTACTGGAACCTTAAAAAAATATTAATGAAGTTATAGGTATTGGAAAATTTATTGATTTCATGTACTTTATGTCTTGAAGCTTATTGAGTTTCAACCACGTGATTGGTCAATGAAACGGGGCTTGAATTCTTGAATAATTTATTGGAGGTTGTAACTTGAATAATTAACGTAATATGCATGTTTGGTTGTATGTGTATGGTTCGATTCAGTCTTTTTGATTTCATCTGCAGCCTAAGTTTTACCATATATGGTTCATATGATCATCTTTTATGATTCATGTTATTAAACTTTTACAGGAGGTAATGCTACATTTTTCTCATTACAAATCAATCATGGTGGACAATTTGCAAGGTTTCCTGGTAGAACATATCTCGATGGTAAAGTTAGTCATATTGATTTCGTAGATGTTGACGTATTTTCAGTTCATGAGTTGAATGACATGATTATGGAACTAGGATATGGTACTGAAGAGGATGTTGTTTACTCGTATTATAAGATTCCAGACAATAACCTTGATTTCGGTCTTAGAGCAATTGAAAATGACAATGATGTAATTAACATGATACAGTATGTGTGTAAGTATAAACTCATTGAAGTTTACCTAGAGCATCAAAAAACAGTCTTGAATGGCATGATACAAACTGTTACCCAAAACATGCTCTATTTATTGGATGGCATGATTCAAATGCAAGTGTTTCAAATGACAAGAGTGATAGCGATGACAGTGACTTCATGATTGATGAAGAAAACTTACCTGAAGATGTTGAAGTAGATATGAGAACTTTTATGCAGAATGTTGATATGAATGAGAAATGGGTAAGAGGTGGTGAACAGAAGAAGCACATAGTAAGGAGGGAGATAATGAGGCTACGCATATGATCATGATGATTTTGAAAGTGAAACAGACTCGGAAAACGATAACCCAAGGATAAGAGCTTTAAGGAGACTTAGAAGAGAAAGACAAAGAGACTTGGTTGGGATTTCTGAAAGACAAACTGTTAGTTTCTATGTGGGTCAAGTTTTTCCAAACAAAGAAATGGTGAAACAACAAATATTTGTTCATGCCATAGAAAGTAGAAGGCAATTGCATATCATTAGAAATGATAAAATTCGATTTAGGGTAATTTGTAAAGGAAGCATGCCTCAATTTAAAAATAATGTGAGTGTTGATGGAGTGGGTGGGTCTAAGGGAATCTTAGATGGTTCTATAAAGTCAAAAAATGATAGACATCCCACTTACCCATGGCTATTTTATGTTTCCAATAAAGATGAAACTTGGACCGTTAAAACCTACATCAATGTCCATACTTGTCTTCAAACTAGAGATGTGAAACACTGCACTGCTAATTTCTTAGCTAAAGAAGTTCAGGAATCAATTTTACCAACCCTAATATCCCTATAAAAGCACTTCAACATCAAGTACAAAAAAAGTTTGAACTTCATGTCTCAGAACAAAAGATATTCAGGGCTAAAGTTATGGCAACCAAGAAGATCCAAGGAGACTACTCATATCAATATGCACTATTGAGAGACTATTGTTTGGAGTTACAAGCCACCATCATAGGCACCACTGTAAGGATAGATGTTGAGCCCAGTTCTAATCCATCTAGTCCTACGAGGATGTTTAGGAGGATCTACATATGCCTAGGTGCTCTAAAGAGAGGATTTATTATGGGGAAAATTACCAAACTAACCATTTGACCATAACCATTTACCAAATAACCAGTCAAATCCGAAAATTAAAAAAAAAAGAACCAATCGGAAGCCGCCACGTGGCACTCCTCGCTGAGTCAGCGAGGGAATCACATAATCCCTCGCCTCGTTTATTGTGCCCAGCGAGGGATACACATAATCCCTCGCCCACGTGGCATCCCTCGCTGGTCCTCGCTGAGTCAGCGAGGGATTATGTATATCCCTCGCCCATAATTACTAAAATACCCTTCCTCGCCCATTTTTTTTTTTAATTTTTTAAAAATCTTAAAATTATTAATTAAATTCCGAGGTTTTTTATTTTTTAATTGTTTTTTAATTAAATTTTTTTCCCCTATATAATACCCTCTTTACACTTAACAAATCTTACATTATTCTCATCCTTTTTTCTTAACAAATCTTACATTCTTCTCATCCATCTTCTAAAATAATCTTACATTCTTCACATCCATCTTACAAAATGGGCAGAAAATAAAATAACAAGAAGAATTGCAAAAAGTGCAACATGGACGGTGACCGGAATCGATGATCACACATTTGAGGTTGCAGACGGTGGTAAAAAAGGTTTGGTTGATTTGTGGAGCAGAACATGCAGTTGTAGACAATGGGAACTTTCTGGTTTACCTTGTGGTCATGCAATTGCTGTTTCAAGGTTTTACAATTAATCTTTCCATTTTTAATTATTTATTGTTTTTGAAATACTTTAAGTTTTAATATAATTTTTTTTTACCCTATATAATACAATGTTCACCTTTTGTAAAATCTTAAATTCTTCTCAAAATTGTTATAATAGTAGTAGTAGTCGTAATAGTAGTTTTATTAAACTATTTATTCTTATTATTAGGTGAATACAAACATATCAAAAATTTATCTATTACAAGATCTCATCGCAACATGTAGATTAACCCACTAGTTATTAATAAATTAAGACTTTTTTTCTTATCTATAGATATGTATTAAATATTATTTTTATTTAATTTACCTCTTATTAATCGTGTTGAATCTTGAAACCTCATTTCGTTCTAGATTCAAGAATCGAAAGTTATTTTTTTAAATTTATATAAAGAATACCTTCATCATCCACTATTTAAAATATAATTTTTTTATTTATTATATTGTTATCAAATTCTATATTAATAAAAGAGCATACAGTACAGCTCATAAAAATGAATAGCTAATGTATAATTTTGCTCGCGTTTCACGAACCATATAACTTAATTATATATTCGATCAAATTATTTTTTATTGTGTACAACTTTCATTACTTTAAAATATAAAAAAAATCGTAAAAGCAAAGTATATAAACGTAAAAGTATAAAAGAAAGCAAATGACAAAACAAAAGTGTTGATTTGACCTTTCCCTCGCCTCTTCCTTGCCCCTCGCCCCTCTCCCTCGCCGATTTGACCTTTCCCTCGCCGATTTGACCTCACCCTCGCCTCGTTTTGCTCGCCCTCGCTGACATGGTGATTTGGACGAGGGATGGGTCAAATCCCTCGCTTGGAACAATGTGTCATCGCTGAATGGGCGAGGGATGGGTCAAATCCCTCGCCTCGTTTGACGGACCCTCGCTTTCTTTTTTAATACCGTTTTTCACACGTGGGCGAGATACAGACACGTGGGCGAGGGACATTTAATCCACGTGGGCGAGAGATTATGAATTTTACTCGCCACAGGCGAGGGTCAAAGTCAAAAATCTATTTTCGTTAAAAATAATGGTCAATGGTTATTTTCGTAATTTGGGTTGGTCAGGAATCAATTTTACCAAACCCTAATATCCCTATAAAGCACTTCAACATCAAGTACAAAAAAAGTTTGAACTTCATGTCTCAGAACAAAAGATATTCAGGGCTAAAGTTATGGCAACCAAGAAGATCCAAGGAGACTACTCATATCAATATGCACTATTGAGAGACTATTGTTTGGAGTTACAAGCCACCATCATAGGCACCACTGTAAGGATAGATGTTGAGCCCAGTTCTAATCCATCTAGTCCTACGAGGATGTTTAGGAGGATCTACATATGCCTAGGTGCTCTAAAGAGAGGATTTATTATGGGTATGAGAGAGATTTTAGGGCTAGATGGATGTTTCATGAAAGGTCCATGGCCTGGACAAATATTGACAGCTGTGGGTATAGATGCAAACAATGGCATATATCCGGTTGCTTATGCCATTGTGGAGGCTGAAAAACGTCTTCCTGGACATGGTTCTCGGAATGTTTAGGTGAAGACCTTGGTTTGGATTCAAGATCAAACTTTACATTCATAAGTGATAGACAAAAGGTTAGTAATTTTATATACCAAATTCGTATTAGTTACAATTTTAACATATTTGTCTATATTTTAGGGTATTATACCAGCTTTGGCAAAGACTTTCCTTCTGCTGAACATAGATATGTCTAAGATATATACATGAAAATATGAAACAAAGTTGGAAGGGTAACTTGTATAAGGATTTTTTGTGGAGAGCAGCAACTGCAACTACAATCCCACAATTTCAACTAACCATGGAGGAGCTAAGGAGACTAAATCAAGATGCATATGATTGGTTGATTGCTATCCCACCTAGACACTGGTCTAGATCACATTTTACTGGTTAGTTATGTAAATTTTGATTAATTATTGTGTTGGATTATCAAACTAGTTCCATGTATGCAAACTAATTGGTATTCTACAGGGAGAAGCAAATGTGATGTTATGTTGAACAACTTGTGTGAGGTTTTCAACAAGCAACTTGTATAAAAGGGAGGGGTTGAGAAATGAACCCTATTAAAATGACTTAATTATCCTTGCTTTAAATGAATTAACCACTTAGATTTAACAGAAGTTAGGCCTTTGGACCAAGGAAGAAAGAGAAATAAAACATTAGGGATCATCCATGCAATTTTTAAAAATCAGGGACCAAAATCAAAATTTTAATAAAACCATAAGGACCAACCATGTAATTTACTCAAAAAGAAAATATATAAGGTTCTTTTATAACCAAATATACAAATGTCAATAAAAAAAAACATCACAGTAATATACACACACATATATAAATATATTTGTACTATATAATGATAAAAGATTAAACGTAACACGTCACGACTTCTGCTCAACTTTAAATTTGTGTTTCTACAATATAAGCAAACAAAACAATCAAATATTTAAAATGTAAATCTTCTTATTTTCAATAATTTAATAGAACATACTAAAAGTTATGATTTCTATTATATTTTATTTAAAATGTAATTTATAATTTCTATATTTTATTATTTAATTATAACATTTTAAGTATTTTTATTTTTTATTTCATCAGAGAGTCTGATGAGAAATAACATACAAAACAACATTCATAAAACTATATTAACATGTTAATTAAAAAAAACTTATTTAATACATTAGTTTCTAACATTATATGTATGTTTATGTACATAGTCCATTTTGCCCAAAAAAAATTTGAAAGAAATAAATGATAACCACCATACCAATCTATTAAACTCATTTCGAAGACATTAAACAAACCCATCTAAGGAAATTTGTGACAATAGATTTTAATTATTAATTAAGTCACCATTAATGTTTTTTAACCACCACATTTTCAAAAATCTTAGCACATAAACTAATACCATTACATCCACCAGGCTACTTTGATCAAATTTGTATCAACATACACATCAAGTCAAATCAAGAAAATATTACATACTTAGCCGCGCAGTATTATTTCAACGTCAGATAGTGACAGAATATCACAAGCAACTATATATGTCCGACCATCGTTAGAGCACATAACATTTGCAAGTGGAACATTTAACATCATGTTGATGAAAATGCAGAACTTACAAATTTTAACAGACTATCATTATTGATGCAGAAAGTTGAGAGAAACATTTAAAAGAAAGGCGAACGCTGAGGAGCCCATTTGCGACCATTGATCTTTCTGGTGATTCCATTGCCTGAAGTAGTTGGTGATACCTTTTGCTCAGGGTTATGAACTACCTCCACAAATGTCATGCTTTCACAATTTGTTCCATCGCCACTAGTAGAGATTGGAGAAGTTTCTTCGATCGAACTTTCCATGGATGCAAGAGACTCAACAACCGAACCAGACACCACTGAACTCCTCCCAGTATCATTCACACTATAGGCATACACTCTTTGACCACCATTGGATGCAGCAACGGTACTGAACTGTTATTAAAAAAAGAAAAGGAAAAAAAAAAAGATGACCAGTGAGCAAAGTATATGAATCGGACCCTACCATCCAAAGCAAGTCACACAAGGTTCTTAAGGGAAAACATTAACATTGAAATAGATGGTTAACAGATCAAAAGGTAAGAAATAAGAAACACAGGTTACCAACATTGTTGCAATTTGTGAATGCATCTAGATCAAGCAAAAGATATTGTCGGTAACAAAGATGGGTCAATGAACAAATAATGACAAGAACCAAAACAAACACAAAAAAAAAATCCGAACGACATCAATCTTCAGCTCTTAGACTTTACTGTCTTAATCTTTATTCAAGTTAATTTCTTTACTTGAATAGAATTAATAGGAGTTGATGCTTCCTAAGTTCGTAATGGGTAATTAATGGTCATATCCATCATGCCTACATGACCTTACAATTATAATTATAACATCAACAAAAAAACAAGTCACATTAATATGATATGCATGCCGTCATGATATATGCCTGGCATCTTAGAAAAGATTTTACACACACACACACACGAGTGCGAATAGAGTTTGAGACGAACCTTGCAAACCATTGAGCAATAAACAAAGGATGACTTGATGCTTTGATTGCACACCAAGCATGTGCAGCGTGGACCTCTGATTGGAAATGAGACTCGTTGTCTTGGGCGCAAAAATACAACCCTTTCGCTGTTGGTTTTATACCACTGACAAATAAAAAATAAAGCAATGTTTTCAAGTCAGTCATCTCAATGTTCTAGCACATTACATAATATCCTTTTGTTGATGATCCTTCACATATCAAATCTAAATATGATCATACTATACTGTCATATGTGGTAACTCATATACAAAATCATTTGTAATTACAATTACAAATCAAATTAAAGTCACCAAACTTAACACATTAAATTGTGATGTGTTTATTATTATCACCTTGAATTCATCAAAGATAACTCATATACAAAAATCATATTTTAGCACTCTTCGATGCTACACTTCTCCCAAACTAACAACACATTTTCAAACTTATCCGCCGTAAGTTTAAATTTATCAACACAACAATAGAAAATACATGTTATAGTTTTTTGAAGGTGTTTTGACGTTCGCTTAAAAATTTTCATTATGTTTGGGTCCATTTTCATTCTGGATCCGGTACTAGCAATACATATATGTAGCATGACACATTACACGTATATAAAACGTATACTATATGCATACATTATATCAAATATATTTATAAAATATTATAATTATAATAATTATGCGAAATATAAGTAAAAATTAATTTATAGTTTTCTAATAAAAAGAGTTTCTCATGAACCATACCCTCTATACACAAACAAACATCTACTCAATATCGATACATACATATTAAAAACATTGTTTATACAAAAAACTGGTTCTATTTTATGTGTTTGGGTATATGTCCTGTGTCGCCATTCTTATCATGTGTTTATGCGCTCACATAGTTGTAGATAGTGTTTGTGCTTACGTTCAATCAAACTTATGGTCCATCTAGCAACCTGAATGGTTTAATCTGACCCGAAAAGTCAGCGGTATCCGAAAAAAAATTTACCAGTACATTTATTTAATAATGATTTTTTGCGGTATTTTCATTCAATAATGAAAATTATTTTTGCCAATAATAACTTGTTTAGTTGTTTATATTGAGAAAAGTTTCTAAGGGTCGGTCCTCTGTCATTTGGGTCAGGCCGGATAACAAAGCATGGGTTGTCATCATCGTTAACAACTTTAAAACCTGTTATTTTATCCACTAGGTGGCTTCGAAACCTGTTATAAGTTCAAGTTTGTTTCACCCAAACTTCAACTTGAAGGACATGTGTTAATAAAATCCATCTTATGAACTTGCATTTAAAAACTTACTTTACAGTGTCAAATAACAAGAAATAATCTATATCCATATTACAATCGGGATGATTGTACATTCAGGCCGTAGAAAATAGCTTAAAGCTCATATAGGCAAAGAGAGCAGTTAAATATCAAAACTTACACATACATGTACACAGGTATATAAACTCTAGTTACGAACTGAAGAAATATATTAACTGCTATCACAATAAAAAGGGGGTTAAAGCTTACTTGTATAAGAGAGCAATCAAATATCCTCTGTGCATCTTTCAAGCGTAAAACATCATTGTACATATACCTCCTTATCTGGAATGATTAAATGAACAAAACACTTACTAGCACATTCAAAAGTTTAACCTTAATAACTCACTAGTGTACTCAAATAACCTATTGATCGATTAATAAGAAACCTGCAAAATCCTATGAGATGGTGATGGGGTATGCAATGGGAGCACAAAGTGAAACAACAATCCATACAGAAGCTATTCTCTTCATTCTTCTTTTTTCTTCATGGACTAAACATGAATTGAAGAACTTTTCATCCAAAAGGGCTCTCAACTGCATAAAACACTTTGTTAGGGTACGTGGTGACATGGAGCAAGTATAGGCAACGAGGGTAAGAAATCACCATTGTCGTCGACTCCATCGTATCTATCTGAACATAACTTTCTCTGATCAAGCTATGAAGGCTATTCCTTATTTGGCAAAGTTTATTTTTTTAAATGGGTATATGAAGCCATTTGAAGTGATGCAGCAGATTAATTATAACACCTTCTACTATGATTGGACGTACAATGATAACTCCTCAATAGACATGCGAAAAACTATTTTGGAGTGTAGGCGGTTAACACTTCTATGTTAAAATAAAAAAATTCAAATAAAAAAATATTAAAAGGGCCTACGAAAAAAAAATATTTAGGGCCTACGAGTCCTAATTAATTGGTTTAAGATGAGGCATTCTATTAATTTTTAAAATGAAAGTCATCGTTGAAGTCTCACTAGATGTAATATGCTTTAAGTATGTCAAGGGTTTTATCACAGTGGGTCTTTGGGTGGTGGATTTCCTTTGAATGGTGGGCGAGCCAGGTCACCAGCGCTGTTTGTGTTCGCCGGCGTGGGTGGCCTTTCGTCAATAGGTTTACCCGGGTGACCGGGCTTAAAAATTATTTCTTGGTCATTCAAAAAAAATTAAAGAGCCATACATATGTCAACATAATATTTTTTCTCATTAGATATTTTTTGTTTTCTACTAAATATTTATATTAATTATGAATAATAGTAATTAGATTTAATAATTTAAATTATATTAATTGATTGATATAATTTATACTATTGATTTGATCATAACAAACTCAACTTTTATATTTACTACCAACAACAATCTCAGTAACATAATTATTAAAAATATACGTTTGATTTCGTTCACAATAATTATTATGAACAAAATGAGAAAACATACAAGTTAAATCGAATCTAAAATAAGTATAAATCAAGTCTGAATGTATGATAATTATAATATTGGTAATGTTATTGGTAATAAAAATAAAGTTACGTATAAACTGAATAACATTTTCAGACCATTTCCTCCCATTCTGTCAATTATGGTTATCCATTGGATCAGGAATACTTTTCACAATATCGTAAGTTTGAATAGGACTCATTTTGACGTCTTCTATTACCTCTACGAGAAGACATTTTAATTGTTTCGTTTCTCACTAACCGTATATAACAAGTAATATATATAACGTTTTATACAGAATCTTTAATCAAATCAAGTAATAATACGTCACTCACATAATAAAAATTTAAAAATGCATGCAAATCGAGAAAATAAATTCTCAAAAGGACTACTACGGCCCGTGAGATAACTCACGAGCCGTTATGACACTTGTTCACGGGCCGTGATGTTAGACGCTTACGGGCCGTGATGTGTTTCACAGCCCGTGAGCGTATAAAGCTGCGAAATTTAAATTTTGAACACCTTACGGCCCGTAAGACCCTTCACAGGCCGTGAAAAAAATCAATGGACGTCCGTATAACACCTGACAGGGTATTCAATTAGCTTGGGCCTTTATAGAATCTAATCGATAATTCCAAAAGAATGTGTAGGTTTAAATCAACGTCTTATATAACTGTGATTTTAAACGTAAAAATAAACTTAAACTAAAAAGTTTATATTTATTATTAAAAATTAAAAATAAATTCTTAATAGTTAGTCTTTTCACAATTAAAACAACCCATGTAGATGCAACCCTAGAACTTGAATGTGGTGCTGATAAGATCGCCACCATACTTGCTCAATATCTTTTGCGGCTGTTTCTTCCAAAATCATGTTTACACGAGTCGTCAAATAAATGCACATGACGGCAACAGTGAGAAAGATATAATCTGTTTTTATTTTCAAAGATTCTATTCTACATAATGAACCCTGTTTATCTGTGTATGTTTTTCTAAATAATATTATTGCTGTTCAAAAAAAAAAAATCTGTGTATGTTTTTTCAGACCATTGAGGTTTTTAGCTTTTTGTTTTTTGTTGATCTTGTTTTTTATTACATATGTACTAGTTTTAGAAAACCCGTGTATTACACGGGTCAAATAAATAAAATATTAATATAATAAAATTTATAAAAAATAAAATAATATTTCAAGATATGATATGACTGAAATTACGTATAAGTATTGTAAGTAATAAAACAATGATATCAACCTTTTATAATTTTATTTTTAATTTTTTTTAAAATAATATTTTATTCTAAAACAAACCGTATAAAAATATTATTTTTTAAAATATTTCACTATCATAACTCCTAAATTAATTATTTTTGGTTTTTAAATAATTTACTTTTTAGAAAAACTAATTTTATAATATATCATATTTTTAACAAATGTTATAGTTTAGAAAAAATATTATTTATAAAAATTTGTTATTTAGAAATAACATTAATAAAAAATATTTTTCTTCATTTATAAAAAATGTTTAATCTAAAAAAATGTTAAATAATATAATTAGTAATTAAGTAATTATTTAATTAGAGAGAGAGGCGGAAAATTTTGGTGAGGAGAATTGTGATGTCGACACATGGCATAATAAGTTACTCTTTTATTATAATAGATAGATATGTATATTTGCTATTCAAGTAAAAGTAAAAAGTATATTTTCATTTACACACTGTAAACTGTTGTATACTTTATAAATGACAGTTTATCTTTTTATAAACGTCAGTTTATCTTTTTATAAACGTCAGTTTATCTTTTATCAGATTTATACACAATATATGAATCTATAATCATTTTCAAATAATAAACCTATAATATTTTGAATTACGTCATACATAAACCACTTTTTTTATCAAGTTACAAAAAATATATTGCTTAAAGAAATAAATATTTGATAAATATTGTATAATACTGGTCAAAGATGATTTAAAAAATTATGTAATTCTACAAGTTTAAATATAAACATACGCATCCCTCGTAAATATACTTAAAATGAACGTACACTTCATAATTCATGATTATAACACGTATATAAAAAAATAGTATTGCACGTAAATGATATGAAAATTAGAAAATTCTACATAAACAAAGCCGGACAATTGAAATTTCATTCCAACTTAAAACACAACAAACATGCTGGCCAAAAAAAAAACCCACACACAGCGCATAAATTCCTAGTTTTAAATATAAGAATTTTATTTTTTTATTTTCCTTCCGTTTTAAATCTTTCAAACAACTACTACAAAACATTTAACAGAAGTTAGAAGTAGATAATAAGTATTTTCAAATTTGTTGTTTAAAAAGATAGGCCATGAGCAAAAATATTTTCTTGGTAAAAACGTAAATATAAGAAAAATGTAAAGGTTTTGGTTGCCTCGGGATTTATTTCTACGCATTGCTAATATAAACGTAAAAAATTTACATGATGTATATATAAAAAGGTCCGGTGGGATGAACAAAGAAAGTTCACAACAATATAAAATGTGCTTCAGTAATATGTTAACTTGCAACAAGTAATTCACTAAATACCTATGACAAATATTTAGCTATGTCTGCCACGACTTCACATGAGTGTCTTGCATATTATTGCAACGTTATTATTATTTAATACGGTGGCAAATTTTACGAATGCTCACTAACCATGACATTGCATTGTTACAATGTACGTCAATCTAGACATGTCATTCCGGAAATACTCATTAATTACACTTATGAGATGGAGAAATTGTCCTACGGCTACGCGTTTGCGAGATAATATAATCGAGCTTATCATGATTATCGAACATTGATTCTTGAAGTCGTGCTGTCACAAGATGTAAACAAAAATACAATTTTGAAGTTGCGTGATTATAACACATATTTAGACTTAGTATCTCGTGGAACATTTGCAGAGAATGTTGATATCACGGTTTCGAATGAATAAGATTATTTTTTTTTTTTTTAATTTTTAATATTAGTTTGTAATAATTTTTTATATTTTGTGAAGTAATTAAAAACAATTATAGCATGTCATGAAGTGACAAGAATGTCTCTCTAAATCTTGTGATGTGGTGTGTTATGATATAGTTTAGGGCCTACTAAAGAGACGCCCAGATGGATATCTGAACGCTCTTTTTACGGGCTGTAATGACTGTCGGGCAATCAAATCAGTTATTCAAAAACGTAACGGCCCGTGAAGGTGTTCACGGTGCTAATTTTTCCACGGCCGTTAAGCGTTTCACGGCTCGTTAGCCCTTTCACTTACGGCCGGTGAACTGCTTTACGGGTCCTATTTTCACCTTTAATAATTTGACGAGATATATTATTCCTCGTTTTTTCGTGTAATTTATATTTATTACGTTATTTGATATTACGTAATATTCCTCGATAGTCGTGTAATTTTGTATTTATTACGTTATTTATATGACGTAATATTCCTCGATATTCGTGTTAATTATGTGACGGGATGCAATATTCCATGTAAACTACTATATAAAAGTTAGTTTATAAATTCATTTCATAATTCAAATTCTATGATAAGTTTGAAAAATATTTAACGTTATGATTATTTCTGGGATAGCAACTGCAGGATCGAATATGGGTGGTTTTTCTCTCAACTCACTGTGAACAACACTCAGCAAGTAGTCTATGAAGAGTTGATCACAATATAACAAGTAACAAGCAGTAAGAAATTAACATAGGAAGTAAATTTCCAAGGTACTTTTATATATTGCTTCTCAACTCAAAGGATTACAAGACTCTTGGACTCAAATCGCTTATCTAAAGAGTTACAAGGAGAAGATATATATAATACTACCTACAGCCGGATATACTTTGATACCAGCTGGACACCTCTAACCTTACATCTATACTACAAGACTCTAGGTGAGGTCTTTCAGACATTTTGCCTGAGAGTTGGTAGTCAGGACATGTCCCTGACTTACCTTTGTCACCAACTAAAGTTGGTAACATGTACTATCATAAAAAGGTGAATAGTAGAATAAAGTATGGTCAACAACATGGCTCTTTAGGAAGATGTCATGCTGTATCAGAGGTCTGCAGCGGACTGTCAGGGACCATACTTATATCTACTGGACATAGCAATGTCTTCCGAAGGATAAAGTGCTTCGGAAGTATAACTTCTTCCGAAGGCACTTATACTTCGGAAGACTGCTTCTTCCGAGGCTTGGAGTCTTCTTTGTCTTCGGAAGCAGATTTTGTCTTCAGCTCTTTCATCAGACTTTATCTTCGGAAGCAGACTTTGTCTTCAGCTCTTCATCAGACCTTGTCTTCGGAAGCTCAGACTTTGTCTTCAGCTCTTTCATCAGACTTTGTCTTCGGAAGCTTTCAGACTTTGTCTTCAGCTCTTTCAGCAGACTTTGTCTTCGGAAGCTTTCAGACTTTGTCTTCGGAAGATAGTCTTCAGCTGTTGGCTTTAGCTGTTGTCTTCAGCAGTTGACTTCAGCTTTTGCCTTCAGTAGATATCTTCAGCTGTTGGCTTCAGCTGTTCTTCAGCAGTTGACTTCAGCTTTTGCCTTCAGTTGATATCTTCAGCTTGTTGTTCTTCAGACTTTCGGAAGATCTCTTGCTCAGCTTCGAAGCCTTTGAGTGTAGTACCAAAAATGACTATGTGAAGTAGTTTTGGTTGCACCACCTCATCATGATCCAACAAACTCCCCTAGGCTGATGCTACCAAAACTTCACTTCCCTCTTCTTCTCAAAGTTCTTAGCACTATAGAAAGTAGGTGTTTATCAGTGTCTTCATTCTTTCCTGATGTGGTGCTGAGAATCTTGTACAGATCCTTGGTAGACAAAACCTCCACTCTGTCTCCTTGGATTATATGTACCCTTTGTTGTGGCCCTCTGAAGAGAGTTAGTTGATGGAACTATAGTCATATTCCCATCTAACTATTGGTTCCAATTCAGGACCTTCCACCATCTGTAGAAAGGCTGTGCCTTTGGTGGTTGGTCTTTCCTTGTCTTCCGCTCTTTTCAGCTTCAACTCTTCTTCAATCTTGGCTCTTCTACTTTGTTTAGCCAAGTGGAGACCGCTGATATGATTTCTGATGTGTGCAGCAGTCTCAGAGTTGGAGGGATTGGAGAATGGCTTCTCAGCAAGCTCAGCAAGATCAAATCTGCTGAGATGCAGGAGAGAAGTGGCATTGAGCCTGTTGGTTTCACCATTCTCCCTTTCCACAACAAAGTTGTGAGAAGGTCCATCAAACCTCCACTGGATTATAGCATTCCTAGGTCCAGGAGATTGACTAGAAATCCTGTCCTCTTTCCTTGTATCCAGTAGAGTCACCAGTCTCCTTCTTAGTCTCTTCTCCTCAGCATTGAGGGTATCGGAGTTGAGACCAAGGAGTCTTGCAGCCTGGCCCAAAGTGTCTCTAGGCAACTCAAGAAATTGGCCTAGGGTGAGGGAGCTCGAAGAGTTATCAACATAGGTGATGTTGATAAGATCTCCCTCACAGGAGATGCTGCTCAAAGTGGTGCAGTTGATGAGCCTTGTCTTGAACTCCTTTATTTTCTCAAAGGAGAGATGTTGAGGAGGCTGAGGTGATGATCTTGGTTTTTGTTGGGTAGGCTTAGGTTTAGTGGTTTTGGGTTGTGTCTTGGGTTTTAGGATGGGGAGTGTGGGTGTTGAGGTGAAGTGGTAGGTTTGGGTAGAGTTGTGAGTTGAGGGGTGAAGGTTTCATCAGTGGGTTCGGTTTTGATGGGAAAAGGGTTGGTTCTGGTGTGGGTTGTGGTTTAGGGTTGGCTGTGGTTGAGTGCTGGGATGAAGACCATTCCCTTACCCTCCTGTACATCTCCTTCCTTTTCCCCAAACGGATGTCAGCTTTTATTTCACTGACAATACGCTGGAGTGTCCTTTCGGACATAGGTCCCACTGCCTACCAGAGAAGCCATGAGCCTGGAGATAGTCTTTCATCCAGGCTTTGTCATTTGACTTCTTGGCGGCAGTGACCCCCTTCTCTTCTTCCTTCCTCTTCTTCTCCCTAACTTCTCCCTAGCAGCTCTCTTCTATTCCTTCTCCATTTGATCCTGCTCTTTGTTGTGGAGCAGCAGGATCATGTCATCATCATGTGGAGACAATTCAGGAAGACTGAAGCCTCTTGAGAGTAGGAATTTAATCCTATCCTCTCTCAGCTTCAGGGCTGCTTCTTTTCTTTCTTCTTCTTCCCTCTCCAAGGTCAACCTGGCTTTCTTCTTGCTTTAGCCTGGTTGACCTCTCCAAAGACACCAACTCCTCTAATGGTAGCAGGAGTACTTCCTCATTGACAGCTCCTAGGCTATGAGCTGGTCAATGAGTGTTGTTCTTCTCTTTTGGTTGATCTCTTCCTGATTGGTTGCAGCTGCCTTAGAACTAGCAGCTAGCAGCTTTTCAGTAGGAAACCTACCTTTCTTTTTTGAGTTTCTCAATCCTCTCCTCCTCCTGAAGCTCTTCCGCAGTCAATTTTCTTTTTCATTTGTCTTTGGCAGTGCTTGACTGTGGTGGTTCTTGGATGGAGGGTTGTGATTGAGAGAGAGGTTCAGCTGGTGTTTGGGTTGGAGGAATGTCAGAAATGTCCTCCCTGCTCACCTCAGATGCTATTTCAGCAATAACATCTGTGATGGTCAGTTCCTCGGACATCTGGAATAAGCCTTCCGCAGCTTCTATTTCGGCCTCGGAAGACTTTTCTTGTTCTTCCGAGGCTTCCATGTCAGCTTCGGAAGCTTCAGCTTGAGCTTCGGAAGATAGACAGCTGCAAGTTCTGTCCCAACTGTTTCAGTTGCTGGGCCATCAGTCCCCATTTCCCTTCGAAGCTAATCTCAGGTTCCATGTGGACCTTAGGTTGACCAACTTCTTCCACAGTGGTAGAAGGTGCAGTCAGTCTTTGAAGCTCCTCAGCCCCAAAATATATGAGTGTGGTTTCGGGGCTGGGCTGTTCTAGGGAGGATCTCAATACAACTTTGTGAAAAGTCTGTAGAGATCTTGAAGCATCTTTGAGTCAATCTCTAGAAAAGATTGAGATGACTCAGGTAGTGTGATGAGTTGGGAAGTAGAGATTGGGTCTGTGGTTCCTCAAGTGTTTGTCTCTGAACTTTCTCCCCCTTTTTGGTAGCATCATCTTGAGAGCTAGAGAAGAAGTCATTGAGACTGAATAGGTACATGCCTAACAGACCTCTCCGTCTGTTTCTCAGCTAGTTTAGCCTTGAGGTTGTTAATCTCAAGTTGCTGAGTGGCAGTCCTTGATTCTAAGATCCTCACCTGTGATTCCAGGTTGGAGACCTTAGAAAGCAAGTACTGAAGTGTTAGTTGCATACTTCCCTCATCTTCATGAGAAGAATCACGGGGAGATGAGATAACATACCTAGTATGCTCAGTCTCACCACCAGATGTGGCTTCTTGGCACCCTGGTTTCCTTTGCTCAGAGTCTCTCTTCAGAGATGTCTATGGGCAAAGTTGCCGTAGACTCAGTCCTAATTATGTTACCACTGTCCTGAGAGCTCAATGAGAGACTCTGAGTAGTGGCAGCTGAGCCTACATGAGTCCCCTCCACATCAGTGGGACTCACCTCAGTAATTGGCTGCTGATGGGGGCTAGAGACAAGGGATCCCTCTTGGCTCTGTTGATCTTTCAGAGGGTGTTGTAGATCAACTTCATGGCCATGGAGAGATGTAATCTCTTCATCAGTGCGGAGTAAAAGGTCAGTGAAAGATAGGGAAGTTAAACCTACTGACCCGGGACCTAGATCAATGTCTACAGGCATTGAGCCTATGGTGGGGCTGTCCCTAGAAGGCTGCACAGGGGAGTGTAGAGACTCACCCTGTGGGCTTAAGGCTTGGGGTTCGGGCTCTTGGTTTGAGACTGAGGAGGCTCAAAACCCACATTGAGGTCGAATGTGAAGGATGGTGTGACCTCGGACTGAGTGGGAGCCCATGATTCCACTCTAGCCCTTTTGGTTTGAACTGAAGGAGCTTGTTCAATCAGAGTAGATTGAACAAGGGTTCGTTTGGGTCGTCTCTGGTATGTAGCTTTGATGGGTAAAGAAGATTTTGGCATTGTGGTGAAGGTTGCTGGTGTGGGTTCATCACCTGTGGGGATAACAGGGATGTCACCAGGAGCTATGCGCTCAGTCATCTCTGGAGGTAATGGAGTGTACCTTCCAGTGAAGTTGATGGAAACCTTCTTCAGTATTTTGAAGATGGTAGGCCTCATTTGTGGAACGTAAGAGCAGCTGCGCAGACAAGCTTGCTTGGTTCCAGCTCACAGTTGATTATGTGTTGAATAAATCTGGATACATGAAGAATGTATCCCTGCTCAGATTGCTGATAAGGTTGGTCAACACAAATCGTGAGTAGTTGAATCGGAGACCTCTCACCAACCCATGAACTAGGCATCCTAGTTCATATGGGATTTGATCCCAACCCCCTGATTTGTTGGAGAGGCAGTGCAGGATAATGTGCAGCAGGAACTTCCAATGGTAAGAGAAGTTAAACTTGTAGACGGTAGACCTGCTTACATCCCCTCCATATCCCATAAGGATATAGGTGCCTTCCAATCTTCTTTGGGGAACTCAGTAGGAGCCCCGTCATCATGGAGCTCGAGATGCTCCCTGATGAGCTGTTCAGTGATGACCAACTCTTGGCCACAAATGCGGGTTCTCAGGACTCGAACCCCATTCAAACTGCAGTTTGACCGTTGCTCCAGAATTCGAACATATGGTTGGAGTATACGGTGGGGTTAACTGTAAGTGCAGTGAGGTATGTGGATTCGGTAAAAATGTGATGATTTGGGTGAAGTCGGCATCCCTTGACGAATCAAGTAATGCGACTTGGTTGTGCTGAGGGTTTAGCGCCATTGAAGAAAAGGTAAGCTTGAAATTTGGGTGAAATTGCAGGTTTGACAGTGAAGGGAATAGTTAGGGGTCAGTAAATTGGTAAAAGAAGATGAAATTGATCAGTCAAGATTATTTAAAAGGGGATGAATTGTGGTAGTGGCGGTAATAGGGTAACTGTTTGGGGTTACTGTGGGTGGTATGGTGGTTTACGGCAGAGGAATGATAGTGGCGGCAAGGATAATTTTAAATAATCTGACCATCATGGACAAAATCTTTACTTTTTACAGAGTGGGGCCCAAAGATATCCGTTACATATAAAAACCTTTACTTCCGAATGTAAAACATTTCCGAAGGTAATTGTCTTCCGAAGTCAATTTCTCTCCGAAGCAAGGCATTGCTTCCGAAGGTAAAATGGTCTGTTGAAGGTACTTTCTCTTCCGAAGCAAAGTATTGCTTCCGAAGGTAAAGTTATCTTTCCGAATGGAGAGTTTTATAAGGTTCGGAAGTAGATCTGATGTAAAATCAATCGCTTCTTCCGAGACCGAAAACTCTTCCGAGAAGACAATTTCCATTGAGGAATTTAGCTTCGGAAGATATTCAAGAATATCTTCCGAGAGTTAGTTCCTCTTCGGAAGGAATTTACACTTAGAATAATTTAAAGATCTTTTGTAACAGGGCTTAAATTGTATTGACACAAGACATTACACATTCAAAAAGCTTTTTCAAAAGAGGTAGTTAATCAATATTTATCATCCCAATAGCTGATATGAGATACTTAAATCTTTGTTCATCAAATGCCTTTGTGAACAAATCAGCATATTGTTCATTTGAGTCAACTTTGATTAACTTGATCAGATGTTTCTCATGAATATCTCTAATGAAATGATAGCTGATATCGATGTGCTTTGTCTTGGAGTGCTTCACCGGATTCTCAGTAATGGAGATAGCACTATTGTTGTCAATATGGATAGGAGTAGTCATGAAGTTGAATCCATAGTCTAACATCTGATTTTGAATCCATAGCAGTTGAGCACAGCAGCTAGCAGCAGCAATGTATTCAGCTTCAGCAGTTGATGTAGAGACACAGGATTGTTTCTTGCATTGCCATGAGATAATCCTTCCACCAAGAAATTGACATCCTCCTGATGTTGATTTCTTGTCAATGTTGCAGCCACCATAGTCACTGTCAGAGTATCCATAGAGATTGAAATTACTATTTCTTGGATACCAGAGACCTAGTTTAGGTGCTCCTTTAGGTATCTGAGGATCCTCTTTGCAGCAGCTAGGTGAGACACCTTTGGAGCAGCCTGATATCTTGCACAAATGCATGTGGCAAACATGATATCTGGTCTACTAGCAGTGAGATACATCAGAGAACCAATGATTGCTCTATACTGATGTTGATCATATCCTCCCCCTCAAGGTCAGGGCAAAGATTATGGTTTCTGGGTATGGGTGTCTTGGCTGGTTTACAATCCTTCATTTCAAATCTATCTAAGATGTCTGAGACATACTTAGATTGACTTATGAAGAACCCTTCCTTCATATGTTTCACCTAATTCCAAGGAAAAAGTCCATTTTCCCATGGAGCTCAAACTTCTGCTTCATTATGCTTTCAAAGTCCTTGCACATTTGGTCGTTTGAAGAACCAAATATGATGTCATCAACGTAGACTTGTACAAGCAAAATGTCTTCTCCACTCTTTCTGATGAAAAGAGTCTTGTCAATGGTACCTCTAGTGTATCCATTCTTCAGGAGAAACTGAGACAAGGTCTCATACCACAGCCTAGGTGCTTGGTGCAGCCCATATAGAGCTTTATCCAGTTTGCACACGTAGTTGGTGTGCTGTGGTCTTCAAATCCTGGAGGTTGACATACATAGATTTCCCTATCTATATCCCCATATAGAAAAGCACACTTGACATCAAGTTGGTAGACTGTGAAGTTCTTGGATGCAGCATAAGCAAGGAAGATCCTAACTGCCTCAAGTCTTGCAACAGGTGCAAAGACATCAGTATAATCGATTCCTTCCTCCTGGGTGTATCCTTGAACTACTAGTCTTGCCTTGTTCTTGATAATCAAGCCTCTATTATCTTTCTTGTTCCTGAACACCCATTTAGTGCCTATGGGTACTTGACCAGATGGTAGTGGGCATAGATTCCAGACCTTTGTCTTCTGAATTGAAGCAGCTCCTCCTGCATCGATTCAACCCAACTACTATCCTTTAAGGCATTTTCTACCTTCTTTGGTTCCATCTGAGACAAGAAGCATGAATACAAGCAGACATTCCCATGATAAGTTTGTCCTCTTATTCTCACACCCTCAGAGACATTCCCTATGATGTTCTCAGTTGGATGAGTGTTATGAATCCTAAGACGAGGAATCACTTCCAGTTGCAGAGATAAGTCTAGGTTAGACATATTCTGATCAGGAACTGGATCACTCTCTCCAACTGCTGTTTCAAAGTCATTCAATGAGGACTGATTAATGATTGAGAAACATCATCAATGGTTGGTTGTGGAGTAGGATTAACAGTTGTCTGTTCCTTCAGAATACTACTCCCCTCAACCTGGTGTTGTAATGGATCACCTGAAGAACTTTGAGGTTGATCAGTGATTCACTTGTTGAAGCTTCATTATTCCTGGAGATAGTTACACTATCAGATCTGTGAATGGTTGAAGCTTGTTGCCTTTCAGCTCTTGGAGAATTTAGAAGAGGTCTGGGAAGCTCAAACAGTTGACTTGCATCAGCATCAGCATTAGCATTCTCTTGAGCACCTGTTCCAGCTGAAACATTCTCACAAGATGATTATAATAGTTTGGAAACAATTCTAAATCAAAGATATACTCAGGTCCATTCCCCCTAACACAAGGAGTGTGCTCATTAACAACTATATTGGATGATTCCTCAGATTGTTGATTCTTGATATTGTATACTCTAAGCTTTAGAGCTAGAAGAGTATCCAATAAGATAGCATCATCCGACTTCTCAGCAAACTTTGCTAAGTTGTCCTTTGTGTTAAGTATGGTACACCTACAGCCAAAGGACCTTAGAAAGCCATGAACGGTGGCCTCTTGTTCCATAACTCATAAGGGGTTTTTCCATGGGCTTAACTACAAGAACCCTGTTCTGCACATAGCATGCAGTGCTGACTGCCTCTGCCCAGAATGTTTAGGCAGCTTTGAATAAGCTAACATGGTCCGAGCAGCCTCAATAAGTGTCCTGTTCCTCCTCTCAGCAACACCGTTTTGTTGAGGAGTTCTGGAAGCACTGTATTGTCTGGCAATCCCTTTTGAGTCACAGAATGAGTCAAGAACAAAGTTCTTAAACTAAGTCCCTTGATCACTTCTAATGATCTTAACCTTGTGATCAATTTGATTTTCTATTTTAAGAATAAAAGATTTAAAGTTTCAGCAGTTTCATCTTTACTTCTTAAAAAGAATACCCATGTAAATCTTGTAAAATCATCAACTATCACAAGGGAGTATGATTTCCTTCCAATGCTCATTATACTTGTGGGACCAAAGAGATCCATGTGCAATAAGTGTAATGGAGTAGTGATAGAGTTAACACATTTGGATTTATGAGATGATCTGGTTGTTTTTCCCTTTCAGGCATGTAACACAGTTATCTTTGCAGAAAATTCCTTTTTTAGCAAACCATGTACCAAGTTATTTTTAGCCCATTTTTTCATTGTTTCAAAATTCACATGACACATGCGTTTATGCCATAGTGTCGACTCATCACTATCACTTTGGAAAGAAAGCATGATACTTCACTCATAGGAGAAGCATTTTCATATCCAGCTTGTACATATCCCCTTTCCTGGGAGATCTAATGATGTGCTTAAACGGTCTATAAAATAAACTAAATTAACTAACCTAGACTTAAACGAGACACTCAAATTTTACCCTAAACGACCTAGACCTAGAACACAAAATAGGCAAGTGTACCTATCGCGTGTAGAACAGATTAAGGAAGAACGGAATCGAACCCACGAGACACTAGAAATAGAAAAATCTAGATTCAACTAAAGGAATAACAATTAATTATAAGATTGGGGGGTTTTCAATTAGCAACTAAGACTAAAATTAATAATTAAAAGATGAACTAAGAAGTGCAGAAATGAACACAAGATGACTGATTTAAAGTTACTGATTAATTGAGATAACACTATCTAGATAGAATCCTAGTTGAGATGCATGAATGTAAGAATGGTTCGAATTATGAATGGGTTTTTTGTCTAAAGATACATATCCTGAGGAAGACTTATGGATCCCAGACCATTCACCGGTGTGACCAAAATGACCCCTAAAGACATGTGTTATGCTTACCAACGGCTAAGTTTTCCTTCCAGTTAACTAAGCGATATAAAGTACCAGATAGGTGTTGGACAAAGTAGTCTACATACCACAAACATTTAGCATGCAAGAGGTGACTTGATTATGGTCTAATTAAACATGATTAACAAGATTATCAAATTACCAGATTTGAACTGCTTACCAGTTATCAATTAACCTAGAATCTAATAACCAAGATCAATCAACTAACCTTTATCTTCCAATTTCCAGTTAAGATACACATTGATTTCTTATCCATTACACATGCAATCCTAAGACTTTACTACGTCTAGCAAAATCCCTAGTAAACCACAAACACCAAGTCACGTGCTAGATATGATAACCACAATTGAAAGACATTCATAGGCTAATCATATAGGATAAACATGCATTCAAGAATAGAAATCAATACATAATACTCATTCAATTCAACCAAAATCAAGTCTTTTACAATAATATCAACCATTCATCAATTCAACCATTCAAACATCCACAATCATCAACTAATCATCATTCTAGATAGTGTATAAAGTCTTAGCTACTCATAATCAGATCAAAACAGTGACAAACTCAGATTCAATCAAGTTATATCATGTTCAAGTAATCAAACATAACGAAGTGATTAGAACCCGAAATCAAGAACGTTGATGATCCTAGCTTCAATTCTTTGCTCCAATGACTCCAATATGCTCAAAATCGCCTCTCTCTTTCGTCTTCAGCCGCTCCAAGTTGTTCCATCGTAATTAGGTTTCCAAAACGACTTAAACAACACTTAAACATGTTTTTTCACGTCTGAGGGGCCCTCGCGTCGCGCGAGGGAAAATCAATTTCCCCCGTCGCGCATCGCGAGGGGGTTAATTTCTTGAAATCTGACGCGGTGGCATTTTTGTAAATAAACTGAACTTCTGAAGGCCCTCGCGCTGCGCGACAGAAAACCCAATTCCCCGTCGCGCGACGCGAGAGGGGGGTATTTTTCCAAAATGTTTTTCTTCTTTTTCTGTTGACTCATCTGTCGCCCGCAACGCACCCGGAACCATAGTTTTCTTCAATTAAGCATATTTCCACCTTCTTTTACTCAAAAACCTACACAAACACGAAATACTAAGTACAAACTAAAATGAGACGAAATCTAAGCTAAACGACTCAAAAAACGAATAAAATGTGCATAGAAATCGATGTATTTTGCAATACATCAAATATCCCCACACTTGACCCTTTTTCGTCCCTGAAAAAAAAACATTTTATCATATATAACAATCAGAGACTTGAAACCAATTAGGAACAAAATAAGTTGAAAAAGAAATTGAATCTTGGTTATTGTTTAACAAAACATCCTAGCACTAGCAAATCAGGTCCCTTTATCATGTTCGCTATTAAGTTCGAGTGAGCAAACTGGGTATGTCTAAAGGATCTCACACCTAGGAAACCACTAGTTACCAGTGTATATTTTTAATGAAAGGCAGAAGTCAAACCATTTAGGTTGTTCTAACCGCTATAACCTGAAAACTAACATATCTAATAGAAGCTCATATTCACATGTGAAAGTGAATGAAATGAATGATATGAACGTATACAAATCTTCGGGTTAACCTACAGACTCTAGACCCACAATGTCCCACAAATGCTCACAATTTGTCACTCACACTCGGCTAATTTCTGGAACTAGTGTAAAAGGCACTAGCATTTTCTGTGTACACTCAAAACCAAACATAACAGGATATTATCATAAGCTTGTAAAAGAATCCAGTCTCCACTTCTACGAACGAAACTTGCACAAATCAAGTAGGACTTAAATAGGGCTGTAACGAGGCTAAGGTTTAGGGTAGGAAACACAAAGGAAAACAAACGAAGGTGATTAGATGAACACGGTTTTACTAGGCCAACACAATGAACAAATGCTAAATGAAACAAAACCGGATCATACTATGGATCCATATTCACTAAACACCACTAAACATCCATACTTGCATCTTTTTCTTTTCTTTTCTCTCTCTCTTTTTTTTTCATCATTTTTTTTTATCAATTTTACAAAACGAAATACAATGAAATAAATAACTGCAAATATACTAGACACTAGCTCAACCGGTTCATCTAAACACACAGGCCAAAACAGATAGGTTTAAACCACAAAAGGCTAAGGCTCACGGTTAATAAACAAAGAAAAAGAATAACACAAAGGCTCAGACGGGTGAACTAGGGATAAACATTTAAGGGTAAGAAAAAAAAAACAGGCTTCAAACAAGGCTCCAATCCTAAATGCCTCTATCACTTCTGTGCAAGTTCACATTCAAGTCTCAACTAGCATATCCTAGACAAGTTCTAAAATATACAAGTTATGTAGTATTCACTCAGTCAAGCAGATGCATAATGAATGCATATAAACAATGAGAAACAAAAGGCTAACCTCACCAAATGAAACTGAAAGGAAAATTGGGTCTAAATTGCGGAACATTTGTAAGTCTATTATCCCTAGATTACACCTTCAATTACATGTTCCTTTTATGGAATTCAATGGGGCGCCACTAATTTTCTAATTTATTTGCATAAAAAGAATAGTAGTGTGCTAGATTTGTGATTAATAAGCTTCTATTAACAGTTAGTTTAACAACTATAGGGGTGCCTTAATTTCCTAACACTTGGTTTCTCGTTTCTCCTAGGATGAGTACCCACAAGACCTTCCAGTTTTTATTAAGTGATTTAGGAACACTTAGAGACATTTCAAAGCTAGCTGGATTAACCAAAGACTCACTAATCAACCTATTATTATTTTTTTTATTATTATTATTAATTTTTTTTTTTTTTGACTCAACCAACACTATATACAGACTTGAACGACAGTTACCCATCCCCACACTTGAACTTGCATTATCCCTAATGCAGAAATGAAAATCTGACCCAAACAACTAAAAGAAGAAAACAAAAACTAAAACTAAAAACTAAAACAAAGAAAAGAAAATAAAACAAAGATAACTGGAAAGACTTAGCTGGTAAAGTATAGGAAGACTGTCATGTGCCAGTCTTATCCAGAAAATGCCTTCCATTTGAACGTGCTCAGCAAATAACTTCCAATCTCACACACGAGCAAAAGTGGCCACCATTCATCATTCTAACACTTAAACATAAACGAAAGGTCACCACATCACAGTCATAAAGTGCAAAGTCTAAAACTCCAACCCACCGACCCATACCATGAAATATGTCTAGAAATATCACATACAGACCCAGGATATCATAAAACATCATCAAAGAAAAATAACCCAAACAAAATAAGAATAATCATCCTGCTGTCTTCATGTCCAACTACTGAGGTGGTGGCGGCTGATCTGGCCCACGAAAGAATCAGGAATATCCATGTGCATTTCCTCATCATGTACCCAGAGCCTCTTCGTTCCGCTGCTGGTTCTTTTCCATGATATTTCTCATCTCACCAAAATCTGCATGCAATTGATCATGCAACTGACCAAACCTGTAATCCATAGAATCATACAAACTGTTCAAAGTAAGTGGCTCTGGGGCGGGCTCCCTACGTGCATACTGCTGCCCCGGCAGCTCTCCCCTATGTAGTGTGTCTCTGTACACGAGGAGGCAAACCCATATGCATCGCCTCGCTGCATCAGTACCCTCAGGGGGATGTACCTGTGGTCCCCCAATATCATCTTCCCACTGTGGCGGATCAGTGTATGTCCAAATACCCGCCTTCCTCAGCTCTCGAGCACCAAAAGGTACAGTATCAGGACCCCTAATCATCAATTCTCGATCATACCTGTCAACACACCCAGACTCTCAGCAATCCGGGTGATATAGGGTCCCATATCCAGTCCTGCCCTAGCACCACCACGCCTACCTCTAGCGAAGGACCATGCTAACAAACAAGCAAAATTTACTGTCCTACCTTCCACCATACACATCATGCAAACAGATCTCTCCAAGTCACCTTATCCTCTCCAGACTTCCTCGCAATGATGGTGCAACTCAAAATCTTAAAAATGTACCTCAAAAATGTACCTCAAAATTTTATCTTTGATATCTGTACCCACCATGGCGTTAGAAAATGAGGTAGACGATATGGTGGACCAGAAACGTGCAAGGTCGAACTCGGTCAAACAACATTCTTTACCCTCAGATTCCTTGAAAGCACCTCGCAAACCAGTAATAAATTCTGGGGTAGTTATCTCCTCTACTGTATAGAACCCAGTATGAACCGCAAACTGTGGAATAGACATCTCGTGTGTATGTCTACCCAAAGCAAAAGACACTGCATCGGGTTCATCAAAGCTACCCTCCTTCCAATGAAAGGTGGATAAAAACTCAACCGTAGGCTCTGCATACTGTGGTCCATCACACTTCAATACCTCCCTCCATTTTCCACTAACCCATCTCTCAATTTTTTCAACTTACCCATTTGCCTCAACACATCCCAATTCATATTCCTATGTTGCATCAAACCAGTTCTAACGAACTTAGCAGCTTTATTTCTCTCATCAGTCCCCAGTTTAACTGTAGCAATGTATGTGCACCCAAAACAGTGGTGTGGGTGACCGGTATTACCTCCCGTTCCTCATACAAAATCTTCCTCTTTTTTTCTTGCCATTGATGATGTTCCTGATCAGCTGGGTCACCACGGGCTCTTGGCTTTGGTCCCTTTCTCTTCTTTGATGGTCCTGCCTCCGACATGCCTGAAAAACAAGGAAAAATACAAGGCATTAGCAATTACAGCAACTCACAGAACTATTTTTGATTTTTATTTTTATTTTATTATTATTTTTTTTATAATGTGGAAACACCCGTATAGCATTTCGTTCGCGGATGTAACCTGTTAAATGACAACTTAAATTAAAAACTAGAAAGTTGAGGTTACCGTCACAATTTGATAAATGTTAGACTAAATCTCGCCCGAATGGAGATTGAGTACGAGCGAGATGGTCTTGAACCTATTAAAATCATGAAAGTAATACCCAAACACGAAAAGACTCAAACTAACCTAAAACATGCAAAAATAAAACAAAACAACACAAATTAAGCAAATAAACCTAGAAAAAAAACTCATGTTACACACACATCTACCCCATCGCGGCACTTTAATTGTCCTCAATTGAATCCCAAGTGCCCATCAAATGAAACCAAGTGATCCCGAACCTTATAATTTAAAAATGAAGACAATTGAAAATTTTGGTTCGGGTTGTTAAACTCCTCCTAAGAGAAAAGGATTTACCATGAAAATTCCGGTTTCAAAGCATACAAATGCTCCACCATATCAACAATCTACTATTTATCATGCAAGTTCGCAAACAATCCATCAAAAGATATCTTAATATAGCAACAACGCATGATTCAAACAATTTCCTAGAGGATGTCTTAGCCCAATGTCATAAAACAAACGAACTTGAAACATATTTAGTCAATAAGCAAGAACCATCCAAACGAACTATTAATGCATCCCGGCTTAACAATGTGCAATAGTGTGTACCAATTCCATAAAACAATCACAATCTATCAAACCTATGAACATAACTCCACCATTATATGCTAAAACAGCAACTTTTGCATCCCATAATCACCATAACTAGCAAATAACTGAAACTAACACCCAAATCAGAAAACTAAACTAGAATAAGAACAAGAAATCATACCTGAACTGAAGATGTGATTGAAATTGAAAGTGAAAATTGAAACTCTTGAACACAAAAACTGAACCAAGTGTGTTGTTAGAGATAAGGCTGTGGAGGTGGAGAGTGGGTGCTGCTGTGGCGGTGCGGTGGAGGAATGGTGCGGCGGCAAAGAGGGTGTAGGGGGTGGTCGCCGGCTGGGATTAGTGAAGAGAGGAGGAGAGGTGGAGTAGCCGAGGATGGAGGACGGTTGGTGGTAGTGGTGGTTGTTGTGGTGGTGCGGTGGAGGAATGGTGGAGATGGATGGGGAATGAGGGTGATGGTGGAGGATGGAGGGAGGTGGTACGATGGGGTGGTGGAGGTTTAGTGGTGTTTGAAAATTAGGTCAGAAATGGGAAGAAAGGGGATAAAACCCCGTCTGTGGGTTCGTCGCGTCGCGCGACGATGAAAGACAAAATCCCTCGCGCAGCGCGAGGGCCTTTTTTTTATAATTTTTTTTTTTCTTTTCGAAAATTTTATAGGTTTTTCACCCAAACCTCAAACACCAATGTTAAGCCAAAATTTACCATTTTCTTTCAGGTTTTCCACTTCCATTCGGTTATGAGTTCCTGCAAAATGACTCAACACACAACAAAACAAAACAAAACAAAGAAACACACTTAAAAATAAACTAAAAAAATAAAAATTGCAAAGCAAGGAACAAGAAAATACAAACTCTATACTCGGGTGTTATCCCGAGCTTCCATCAATCAAGCAATTACTCCTTTGGAACCCGAGGAGTTCCACATCCTCCTCGGTTTTCTTCTCAACTGGACCTCCTATGTAGAACTTCAACCTGTGACCATTAACCTTCCAAGAGAAACCTGTATCATCCTGTATCTCAATAGTACCATAAGGAAACACCTCTTTCACTGTAAATGGTCCACTCCACCTAGACTTAAGCTTACCCGGGAATAGTTTCAAACGTGAATTATAAAGCAAAACTCTATCGCCACACTCAAAATCTTTACCACCTTTCAACTTCCTATCATGCAAAGCCTTAGTACGCTCCTTATAACTCAATGATCTATCATAGGCCTCTTCCCTAAGCTCATCTAACTCATGTAACTGGAGAAATCGGTTCCTACCCGCCTTAGACAAATCAAGATTGACTGTCTTTAACGCCCAATACGCTCTATGCTCTAACTCAACCGGTAAATGACATGCTTTTCCATAGATCATCCTAAAGGGAGTGGTTCCTATAGGTGTCTTAAATGCAGTTCTAAAAGCCCAAAGCGCGTCATCTAACTTATCGGACCAATCCTTACAGTTTGCTCCTATAGTTTTCTCTAGTATCCTCTTAATGCCTCTATTTGCATTCTCTACTTGACCACTAGTTTGGGGATGATAAGCAGTGGATAACCTATGTGTGACCCCATACCGTGCAAGTGTCTTCTCCAATTGAGCATTACAGAAATGTGTCCCCCTATCACTAATCAACGCCTTAGGAGTACCAAACCTAACAAACAACTTCCTAAGGAACTGAACCACTACACGACCGTCATTAGTGGGTAGAGCTTGAGCCTCCACCCACTTGGAAACATAATCAATGGCCACTAGAATGTAACGGTTCTTCTGAGACACAGGGAAAGGTCCCATGAAGTCGATACCCCAGACATCAAACACTTCTACTACCTGAATCGGGTTCTGGGGCATCTCATTACGAGATGAAATATTACCGGACCTCTGACACGCATCACAACTACTCACAAACTCGAGAGCGTCCTTAAACAAAGTCGGCCAATAGAAACCAGAATCTAAGACCTTCCTCGCAGTGTAACCCGAACCAAGATGACCACCTGCTAAACCCTGATGACAGTGCTTAAGGATCTCTAATCCTTCCTCTCGACTCACACATCTCCTAATCACATTATCAACTCCTATACGAAAGAGAAATGGCTCATCCCAGATATACCGTTTGGCATCAGTAAAGAACTTCCTCTTCTGTTGGCGTGTCATGCCTTTAATCACTGTCCATCTGCTAGGAAGTTTGCCAAATCAGTAAACCATGGGAAGCCTTGCTGCTCGGCTTTCACAAAACTCAAAGACTCGTGAGGGAATCTATCTCCTATCACCTCCTCACGCAACTCCTCTCTATTCGGATCCTCCAACCTAGATAGGTGATCCGCTGCAACATTCTCCGCCCCCTTCTTATCCTTGATCTCGATGTCGAACTCAGATAGCAAAAGGACCCACCGTATCAGACGAGGTTTGGCATCTTTCTTCGCGAAAAGGAATCGCAATGCCGCATGATCAGTGTAAACGATGGTCTTCGAAAGCACGAGATAGGAACGGAATTTATCAAATGCAAAGACAACTGCTAGAAGTTCCTTCTCAGTGGTGGTGTAATTCTCTTGAGCTTCATTGAGTGTCTTGCTCGCATATAGATCGGATGGAAGTGCTTGTCCTTCCTCTGTCCTAAGACCGCCCCGACTGCGTAATCACTCGCATCACACATGAGCTCGAAGGGTAAGCTCCAGTCGGGGGCCACTAGTATAGGAGCATTGGTCAGTTGCTCCTTCAAAAACTCAAAAGCCTTAAGACATTCCTTGTCAAAGACAAAAGGAACATCTTTCTCAAGAAGATGGGTCATAGGACGGGTGATCTTAGAAAAATCTCTAATGAACCTCCGATAGAAACCCGCATGACCTAAGAAACTACGAATGGATTTCACGTTAGTCGGTGGAGGAAGCCTAGAAATAGTATCTATCTTAGCTCGATCAACCTCTATACCCTCACGCGAAATCTTGTGACCTAGAACGATGCCTTCTGTCACCATGAAGTGACACTTCTCCCAATTAAGCATGAGATTTGTCTCAATACACCTCTGTAACATCCTCCCAAGGTTCTCGAGACACGAATCAAATGAAGCACCATAAACAGAGAAGTCGTCCATAAACACCTCCATGGACTTCTGAAGCATGTCCTGAAAGATGGCTACCATGCACCTCTGAAAAGTAGCTGGAGCGTTACATAACCCAAATGGCATACGGCGGTATGCAAAAGTCCCGTCGGGGCATGTAAAGGTGGTTTTCTGCTGGTCCTCGGGTGCGATAGGAATCTGGAAGTAACCAGAGAAACCATCGAGAAAACAATAGAACTGCTGACCCGACAGGCGCTCCAACATCTGATCAATGAAAGGAAGAGGGAAATGGTCTTTCTTGGTAGCATCATTCAGCCTCCTGTAGTCGATGCAGACTCTCCAACCTGTCACCGTACGGGAAGGGATTAACTCATTTTTCTCATTCACCACCACTGTCATCCCTCCCTTCTTAGGGACTACCTGCACCGGGCTAACCCAATCGGAATATGGAATCGGATAGATAACTGCAGCTTCAAGGAGCTTCTCCACCTCCTTCTTAACAACCTCCTGCATCTTCGGGTTTAACCGTCTCTGAGGCTGAACTACAGGCTTGTACTCATCTTCCATGAGTATCTTATGCGTACAAAATGAAGGGTGGATACCCTTAATATCACTAAGTCGCCACGCAATAGCCTCTCTATGTGCCTTGAGCACATCTATCAACCTCTCCTTCTCAACATCCGTCAAATGGGAAGAGATAATGACGGGAAATGATTTCTCACCACCCAAGAAAGCATACTCTAAGTGAGAGGGGAGCTCCTTGAGCTTAAGGGGTCGTGGTTCTTCAACCGAGGGATTCTCTCTCTCCTCCTCGGGAACATCAACAGCAGCGAGCGACTCAGAATGCTCAACTGGCTCGCTTTCTGGGAAGACCTCATCCTCAACTACCGGGTCCTCCTCATCTAACTCGTGTGAAGGCAGCAGGTCTGCTCCACAAATGTACTCAAGACATCGATCCATTTGAGTGAAAAATGAATCAATGAAGTAAACAGAATCGTCTTGAGCACCCGAGTTCTTCATCGCCTTTATGACATCAAAGGTGACAGCCTCATCCCCTACACGAAGTGTAATCTGACCGTCATAAACATCGATTGCCTTCGCGGTTCTCAAAAAGGGGCGCCCCAAAATGAGTGGGACCTGATCGTCAGCCTCCATGTCAAGAATAACGAAATCCACGGGGAACACGAACTTATCAACCTTCACCAATAGATTCTCCACAATGCCCCGTGGATATTTGACAGATCGATCTGCCAAAGAGATACTCATGCGCGTTGGAGTCGGATCTCCAAGGTCTAGCTTCTGATAGAGAGAATATGGCATCAAATTGATGCTAGCCCCAAGATCAGCCAACGTGTGGTTCACAGTAGAACTACCAAACAAACACGGGATAGTGAATATACCCGGATCTGCTAATTTCTCCGGTAGCTTACTTTGAACCACCGCAGAGCAATGCGCGCTAAGAGAGACAGAAGATAGATCCTCCAGTTTCTTCTTATTGGTAAGAAGATCCTTAAGAATTTAGCATATTTAGGCATATACTGGAGGGCCTCGATAAACGGAAGATTGACCTTAAGTTGCTTAAACAGCTCTAAGAAATGCCCATAATCCTTAGCATATTTTTGATGCTTCAGACGCTCAGGATACGGGACTCGAGTCAAATCTACCTCGTGAATCTTCTTCTCAATCGACTCTTACTTCTTCTCAATAGACTCTTCGTTCGACGCGGTACTTGCTGGGATTACCCTCTTTTGCGTCCCCCCGGGAGTCTCCATCTCAATCTCTTCATCCATCACCTCTACATCTTCAGCTGGTGTCACTTCCTTCTCTCCTCCTCTGCCACTACGAGTAGTCACGGCCTTCGCATGTGCATTCGGGTGTGTGTAAGTGTTAGCGGGGAGAGGACCTATCGGGTTCTGATCTAACTTCTTAGAAACCTCACCTACGACACGCTGCAAATCTAAGAAAGCGGATTGCTGATTCTTAAGAAGAATATCATGCTTATCCAGACGCTTCTGTGTAACCTGATCTCGAGTAACCAACTGGTTCAGCATCTGTGACTGGTTCATCAACAAATCCTCTATCTTCTTCATTCCATCCCCACTACTACCTGAACTACTACCTATATCACCTCCAGCAGGCTGAGTGTGCTGCCTCTGCTGAAACCCCGGTGGATTTCCTCCTGATCTCCAACCGAAGTTAGGGTGTCCTCTCCACCCGTATGCACCACCAGCTCCTCTTCCCTGACCACTAATAAAATCTACCTGCTCCTGTGCCACCAACGGGCAGTCTATGGTGTCATGTCCTCCTCTGCACATCTCACATTTGTTCACACTCATCTGCAGATTTTTATCTTTTCTGAGGGCCTCAAGAGCAGCTGCCATGCTAGTATCAGTAGTGACCTGATGAACACCCCTCGAGGTCACGGGGGCTCTAGTCTCAGGAATGGAATTCCTGGAATGTAGAATTTGCTGCCCAGCAAGTGCAAAGCTCTCAAACATCTCCTCACACTCTTCTGCAGTCTTCTTCTCCATGATGTGACCTCCTGCTGCAGTGTTGAACATTTGTTGAGTGGAATAAGTGAGACCATTATAGAACTTCTCAATGAGTGCCCAATCAGTCAAACCGTGCTGGGGGCAACGGCTGCGCAGGTTACTGAATCTCTCCCACGCCATGTGATAGGGCTCATCAGGATCCATTTTGAAAGAGTGAATTTATTCCCTAAGTCTGGCAGCTCTGGAAGGAGGATAATATTTCTTGAGAAACTTATCCTTCAGATCCTCCCATGTAGTGATGGAATCCTGGGGTTGAGTCTCAAGCCAAGTGTTAGCTCGAGCCTGCAGAGTAAAAGGGAAGAGACGAAGGTAGATCGCCTCTTTCGTTGCACCATGGATGTTAAACGTATCGCAGATACGAATAAAACGTGACACGTGTCCTGGTGCATCCTCATCAGCCAGTCCATGGAACTGGGTGGCGTTAGTGATGGTGGACATCACATAAGAAGGAATTTGCCAATTGTTGGCAGCATCGACATTAGGAAAGGTGATAGCAGACCTACCACCTGTGATGCCATCACTAGCTCGCTGATGGACAGTGCGCCTAGGAGGAGGGGGATTGTCACCCATTGCAATTGAATCAGAAAAAGAAATTAGACGTACCTTACTGTGTAGAATGGCTACCAAACGCTCACGAAGTGCGATGTACCTCTCGTGATACTCCCTCTCAGGTTCAGAAAATCCAGAAAACTCAGGTGGTCCTTTTGACCTAGTGTGTGGCATGCACTGAAAGAAAGAATGGAAAGATTTAGAAAGATGAACTAAAAGAAATGAACTAAAGACTCTTAAAAAGAAAAAGAAATTAAAACTATTGTTTATCCTAAAGGAAACTAGACTCGCTATTGCCAAGTGTCCCCGGCAACGGCGCCAAAAACTTGATGTGCTAAAACGGTCTATAAAAATAAACTAAATTAACTAACCTAGACTTAAACGAGACACTCAAATTTTACCCTAAACGACCTAGACCTAGAACACAAAATAGGCAAGTGTACCTATCGCGTGTAGAACAGATTAAGGAAGAACGGGAATCGAACCTACGAGACACTAGAAATAGAAAAACCTAGATTCAACTAAAGGAATAACAATTAATTATAAGATTGGGGGGTTTTCAATTAGCAACTAAAGACTAAAATTAATAATTAAAAGAAATGAACTAAGAAGTGCAGAAATGAACACAGAGATGACTGATTTAAAGTTACTGATTAATTGAAGATAACACTATCTAGATAGAATCCTAGTTGAGATGCATGAATGTAAGAATGGTTCAGAATTATGAATGGGTGGTTTTCTAAAGATACATATCCTGAGGAAGACTTAATGGATCCCAGACCATTCACCGGGTGTGACCAAAATGACCCCTAAAGACATGTGTTATGCTTACCAACGGCTAAGTTTTCCTTCCAGTTAACTAAGCGATATTAAAGTACCAGATAGGTGTTGGACAAAGTAGTCTAACATACCACAAACATTTAGCATGCAAGAGGTGACTTGATTATGGTCTAATTAAACATGATTAACAAGATTATCAAATTACCAGATTTGAACTGCTTACCAGTTATCAATTAACCTAGAATCTAATAACCAAGATCAATCAACTAACCTTTATCTTCCAATTTCCAGTTAAGATACACATTGATTTCTTATCCAATTACACATGCAATCCTAAGACTTTACTACGTCTAGCAAAATCCCTAGTAAACCACAAACACCAAGTCACGTGCTAGATATGATAACCACAATTGAAAGACATTCATAGGCTAATCATATAGGATAAACATGCATTCAAGAATAGAAATCAATACATAATACTCATTCAATTCAACCAAAATCAAGTCTTTTATAATAATATCAACCATTCATCAATTCAACCATTCAAACATCCACAATCATCAACTAATCATCATTCTAGATAGTGTATAAAGTCTTAGCTACTCATAATCAGATCAAAACAGTGACAAAACTCAGATTCAATCAAGTTATACATCATGTTCAAGTAATCAAACAATAACGAAAGTGATTAGAACCCGAAATCAAGAACGTTGATGATCCTAGCTTCAATTCTTTGCTCCAATGACTCCAATATGCTCAAAATCGCCTCTCTCTTTCGTCTTCAGCCGCTCCAAGTTGTTCCATCGTAATTAGGGTTCCAAAAACGACTTAAACAACACTTAAACATGTTTTTCACGTCTGAGGGGCCCTCGCGTCGCGCGAGGGAAAATCAATTTCCCCGTCGCGCATCGCGAGGGGGTTAATTTCTTGAAATCTGACGCGGTGGCATTTTTGTAAATAAACTGAACTTCTGAAGTCCCTCGCGCTGCGCGACAGAAAACCCAATTCCCCGTCGCGTGACGCGAGAGGGGGGTATTTTTCCAAAATGTTTTTCTTCTTTTCTGTTGACTCATCTGTCGCCCGCAACGCACCCGGAACCATAGTTTTCTTCAATTAAGCATATTTCCACCTTCTTTTACTCAAAAACCTACACAAACACGAAATACTAAGTAACAAACTAAAAATGAGACGAAATCTAAGCTAAACGACTCGAAAAACGAATAAAATGTGCATAGAAAATCGATGTATTTTGCAATACATCAGTACCTATGTCTGTTTTCATCCAACTCAGCTATAAGTTCCGTACGAATAAACGCCAGTGATTTTCACCATATCACAGTGCGAGTGCTATAGCACGAAAACCACAATTGCCGTCCGCTAAAACATCATCCGCACCTGAAATATACGGGAAAAAGAATGATGGAATCCAGCGGTTTAAACCGGAAAAAAATGTTTTATCTTCGTCGCCCGGGATATATGAAAACTTGGAACTCTGTTGAGATAATCCATCTTTGGCTCTTGATTTCGAAGACATGGATGACTGCGCTGCAAAGGCCCTTGTTTTAAATTCACCACCGAACTTGAATATGTTGGCGGACCTTCAAATTTTTCTCGAGGTTGAACATATGAACTATGTCTGGGGGGGTCTAATATTGTTTCTTTTTGCTTATCTTTTTTTGGACGACCCCGTGTATGTGTTTGAACTTTAGGAGGTTTTTTATACGTTTTGAAGGATTAATGAAAGATTTGAAAATATTAATCAAAGATCTTTTCACATTTTCGGGTTGGACAAGTGAATGTTTTGTCACCATCTCCATCTCTTTATGTACATCTACTTGAACCTCCCGTACAATATACGCGGATGAAAAATCTAGCTTCCTCCAAAAAACATTAATGGCATCGAGCGGGATACATTGACCTTAGGGGTAATTTCTTGAAATCTGACGCGGTGGCATTTTTGTAAATAAACTGAACTTCTGAAGGCCTCGCGCTGCGCGACATAAAACCCAATTCCTCGTCGCGCGACGCGAGAGGGGGGTATTTTTCCAAAATGTTTTCTTCTTTTCTGTTGACTCATCTGTCGCCCGCAACGCACCCGGAACCATAGTTTTCTTCAATTAAGCATATTTCCACCTTCTTTTACTCAAAAACCTACACAAACACGAATACTAAGTAACAAACTAAAAATGAGACGAAATCTAAGCTAAACGACTCGAAAAACGAATAAAATGTGCATAGAAAATCGATGTATTTTGCAATACATCATCTAAGAAGCACCAATTCCGGAGAATTGTCATCCCTGGTTTGAGGATAATGCACTCATGTTCTGTGAAGAGCATCTGATGCTTCTGGTCATAGAATTGAGAAACACTTAACAGATTGTGTTCAAGCTGTTTGACAAAGTGAACTTTGTCAATGTTTATTCTGCCATTGGATATACTTCCTCTGCCAGAAATATATCCTCCGGCCTCACCTTCAAATTGGACAGGCCCTCCATCAAAGTTCTGGAATTGTTGAAGGAGAGATATTTCCCTGTCATGTGCCTGGAGCATCCACTATCTACAATCCAGACATTGTTGTTCTTGTCAAATGGACGTCCCTGCACATAAGATGAGATGGTTAGTTTTGTTTGGAAGCCCAAGCCTTACAGGTCTTGGGCTCTTCCAAAGAGAGTGACATAATTGAACCAAAAGATATGCATTGGGGTTCAATAGAGGTCATTTTTGAAGAAGAGGTTTGGGCTGCAGCATCTTCCTTGATCTTCCAATCCATCCTTGGTTGATCTTTGAGGATGAGCTTGTTGAAGCTTTTGCAGCATGGTCTTCTTCCGAAGCATCCTTTTCAGAAGAAGCCTTCACCACCTTTTCTTCCGAAGTAGTCTCTTCTGAGATGGTTTCAAGGGAGCCTTCTGTTCTTTCGAACCTTAGAAGGTTTGGCTTCCGAAGGCATTTTCCCTTCGGAAGAAGTGGTTTCTTCCGAAAGCAACTTGGCTTCCGAGACCAACTTTCCCTTTTTCATCATTTGAACCTTTGAAGTGGCCCAACTGAGAAACCTTCTCTGACTCCTTTTTTTCTAACATTATTTGCATAATGTGTGCTTGCTGGATTGTAGTAACAATCTTTAGCCATGTGGTTGTGCAGACCACACATTATGCAGGCAATGTTAGTCTTCTGGGAACTTGCAGGTTGCTGTTTCTTGGGTTTCTTCTCTTCATCAGCAACTTTTCCTTTCAACTTCTGATCCTTTGGTAGAACAGGAGTGCTGGTACTACACTCCTTTCCTGAATCAGGAGTACCTACCACTTGAAATCCGGCAGGAATGAAGACACCCTTTTGCTTTGGGTCGATCTTAAGCTTGGACTCTGCAACCTTCTTGGCAGTCCTTCTAGCAGCTTTAGCTCTGCTTCTTCTTGCCTTGGTGGTTAGGATTTGGTCTTCACAGGTGGAGATGAGTATATCCTCCTGTTTCTCCCCTGTGGTGGCCACTATTTTTGCCTCATCCTTTAGTTCCAATGGAGAAGGGTCAGCAGTTGGAACCTCTTGCTCTTCAGTACCACATCTAGGTAGTCTAATAGACTCATAAGAGTGTGGCGGAGCTATTTCATTGGTTCCTAACCCTTCTTTGTTTTGATAAAACATTTTGGAATGAGAGGTTGATGCAAGAATAGTTTGGAAGCTTTGCTCAGCAATAGCTTGCTTCCTGGCCTGAGCCTCAGCTGTGACCAACTGGGCTTGAACCTCAGATAGTTTGGATATCAGATCTTTAATTTGAGTCTTATAATTAGTCTTTTCATGTTTTAAAAGAGACACAGTTTTCTCTAATTCCTCAATTTTCTTTTGGTAGTCAGATTCAGCTCTCTTAAAATCAGATTTTAGCACATTTAAAGACTCAACCTCAGATCTGATTTCCGAAATGTAATCCTTATAGAGTTTAACTTTAGCAATACAGGAAGCAGTACAAAGATGTTCATATGCCTGATCATCATCTGTTCCGGCCATGAGTGCTTGAGCAGGAGTCACATCCTGTACCATGAAGCTCCAATCAACTTCTTGAGCCACAGCAGCTGTTTCAGTTGACTTCTCTTCATGCTTTGAAGCAGTGGGATGTGTGGAGGCCTGTGGGGTTCCCGGGTTGTTCTTGGGAGCCTTGCATTCCCTAGCAAAGTTACCAAGTTGGTTGCAGTTGTAACACTTTGCTTTGCTTTTGTCAAACCCAAACCTGCTGTTGACTGGGTTTTGAGGGAATTGCCTTCCAGTTCTCTTGAAGAACTTCTTCGCTCTGTAAGTTAAAAGAGCCATCTGCTGGACAATATCCATATACTCCACATCATCTGGACTGAAGCACTCAAGATCATCAAAGCAGTATTGAAAATCACCAGAGTGTCCACTTCCAGAGACAAAGGCACAACTATCCTGAGAGGAGTTGTGTTGAACCTTTTGAGACTTTGGAGTTTCAGGTAGAGTAATGTAAGGTCCGCTGTGTGAGTTGTCAGGGTAACACAGCAACTGATGTTGTGGTTTCGTGATTTCCCTTTCAACCACATGAAGGGCTGAACTCAGTTGGTTATTGGAGTGACCAGAGGAGTTTTGCATGTTCATCTCCATCTGGAATGCACTTAGGATACCATACAACTCTGTCAGAGTAAGAGTCTTAAGGTCCAAAGTTCTCTTGATTACAACACAGTAATGTATCCATAGTTTAGGAAGTGAAGACATGAACTTCCTAACTATGTCTCTATTCTCAAGAGCTACTCCAATATCCTTTAGAGTATCTACTAGCTCAACATACCTGAAGTATTGTTGAGTCAAGGTCTCACCAGCCTTGAAAGTAAAGTTCTCAAACTGCTGCTTCAAGAGATCCTTCTTGTTATCTTGGGTTTCCTTGGATCCTTCATACATCAGCTTCAAAGCTTCCCATAAATCTTTAGCAGTTTTGCACTTCTTGAAGCGTCTGTAGACGGAGTTGGGGAGAGCAGCTTGGAGAGAAGTCATAGCCCTTTGATCTAGCTCTATTCTCTTCCTATCTTCTTCTGAGTAATCATCAACATCTTTTGGAATGATGTGATTACCAGTGGCAGAAGTGGTGCTTGGTATGAAAGGGACCATTGACAATGGAGTCCCACATCCTTGAATCTTGACACTTGATGAAGCCTTCCATTCTGATACACCATGTGTCAAAGTCTTCAGGGGTGATCAGTGGGGCTTGGTCATGGTACCGGTTTCCATATCAGCCTTGGAGAGAGCAGCCATTTGAGTGAGTGGTTTGTAGTGAGGAGTGAAAAGCAGGTTGATTTGGATGGTAAGATCTCACAATCAAGAGCCTGGAGCTCTGATACCAATTGCAGGTTCGAATATGGGTGGTTTTTCTCTCAACTCACTGTGAACAACACTCAGCAAGTAGTCTATGAAGAGTTGATCACAATATAACAAGTAACAAGCAGTAAGAAAATTAACACAGGAAGTAAATTTTCAAGGTACTTTTATATATTGCTTCTCAACTCAAAGGATTACAAGACTCTTGGACTCAAATCGCTTATCTAAAGAGTTACAAGGAGAAGATATATATAATACTACCTACAGTCGGATATACTTTGATACCAGCTGGACACATCTAACCTTACATCTATACTACAAGACTCTAGGTGAGGTCTTTCAGACATTTTGCCTGAGAGTTGGTAGTCAGGACATGTCCCTGACTTACTTTTTGTCACCAACTAAAGTTGGTAACATGTACTATCATAAAAAGGTGAACAGTAGAATAAAGTATGGTCAACAATATGGCTCTTTAGGAAGATGCCATGCTGTATCAGAGGTCTGCAGCGGACTGTCAGGGACCATACTTATCTACTGGACATAGCAGTGTCTTCCGAAGGATAAAGTGCTTCGGAAGTATAACTTCTTCCGAGGCACTTACACTTCGGAAGACTGCTTCTTCCGAGCTTGGAGTCTTCTTTGTCTTCGGAAGCAGATTTTGTCTTCAACTCTTTCATCAGACTTTGTCTTTGGAAGCAGACTTTGTCTTCAGCTCTTTCATCAGACTTTGTCTTCGGAAGCTCAGACTTTGTCTTCAGCTCTTTCATCAGACTTTGTCTTCGGAAGCTTTCAGACTTTGTCTTCAGCTCTTTCAGCAGACTTTGTCTTCGGAAGCTTTCAGACTTTGTCTTCGGAAGATAGTCTTCAGCTGTTGGCTATAGCTGTTGTCTTCAGCAGTTGACTTCAGCTTTTGCCTTCAGTAGATATCTTCAGCTGTTGGCTTCAGCTGTTGTCTTCAGCAGTTGACTTCAGCTTTTGCCTTCAGTTGATATCTTCAGCTTGTTGTTCTTCAGACTTTCGGAAGATCTCTTGCTCAGCTTCGGAAGCCTTTGAGTGTAGTACCAAAAACGACTATGTGAAGTAGTTTTGGTTGCACCAGCCTCATCATGATCCAACAGCAACTATTTATTCGGTTTGGAATCTAACTATTGCCCTGAGGAAGGTTACGGTTATTAAGATGAGGGTGCTTCAAACTATTTAGGACAGTTCGCGTCCAATTACGGCGGAAATGACGGCGTCGATGACGGGGGTGATAACGGTGGCGATAGCATCGGTGATAATGACGGTTCTGGTTCCGGTAAAAGATGTTTATACGACACGAATCAGGTTATAAGATATATCATATTTAATTTTAATTTCATTAAGTAATAACTAACTAAAATATAAAATTTATTAGGTTTTCTCATCTCGTGAAGAATTAGTTGATTGGGCAAGTAACGTAGGGCGAGAAAATGGGTTTGTTATTGTCACCAAACGTTCAAAAGAAATTCGAATGGTGTGGTGGTTAAAATTTGGTTGAAATGTGATCGGGTTGGTGTATATAAGGGAGCATCCACTCTAAGAAAAAGTGGCACCAAAAAAACAAAATGTCAATTTGAATTGCAGGGTAAGTACGAGATGAAGATAGATGGGTGGATTATAGTTGTTGTACACGATACTCATAACCATGAACCTGCTGAACACCTGGAAGGACATGCATACGCAATGAGGCTCACCGAAAATGAGCTTTCTACTGTAAAGAATCTGACCGAGCAAAATATTGACCCTCGAAACATTCTAGGCACGTTGAGGGAACAAAATCACAATAATGTGTCTGTGTTACGAACCATATATAACGCTCGGGCAAAAATTAAAAAGTCCACCAGAATTGGTGAAACCCTAATGCAGGTTTTTTTTTCTATACTACAACAACATTAATATATTTACACCCCTCACATAGATGAACCGACAAATACCGTCGACGGGGTTTTTTTAAACATCCCACATCTCACACATTGCGGCGTACGTACCCACACGTGTTGATGATTGATACAACTTATAAAACTAACTTGTATAAAATGTTATTTGTTTAAATGGTTGGTGTGACATCCACCCTGAAATCTTTTTCTGTTGCTCACGCTTTCATTGATTATGAGCGTGAAGCCAACTTCAGATTGGTGTTAGAGCAACTAAAAGCAACGCTGGAAAAAAAGTGTATGGAGCCCCGTATTATACTAACCGACCGAGACCTCGCACTGATGAAAGCGTCAGAAAAAGTTTTTCCGAGTGCTGTTCGATTACTTTGCAGAAGGCATATTTCGGAAAATATTGCTAAACATTGCAAGGCGAGTTTTTCAAATGAATAGTGGGGTGCTTTTGAGCATGTGTGGTCGGTACTTATTAACTGTGCAACGACGGACATATACGCTTATAATTACGACCGCCTTTATCGCAAATTGGTGTCCAAACATTCAAGTAAGTTTTCTAGTATTATTCTTAAAAATATATGTATATATACATAAAAAAACTACATTTTTTTTAAATAGGAGTACTGATGTACCTCAAAAATAACTGGTTGGACCCCTACAAAGAGAGATTTGTGTCGGCGTGGATAAATAAAAGTTATAACTTCGGTCAGCACACAACGAACCGAGTTGAGAGCCAACATTCGTTGTTGAAAAGTTACCTGAAAGCAACCAATAGCACCCTGAATAGATTTACTCCTTTTATCAATAATATCTTAGTTATCCAGGAAATCGCTATAAAAGAAAGTTTTCCAAAAGCAAAATTATGCTTATCATGCTTATGATGCAGCATAATCATAAAGTGCTTAAACTTCTGCGAGGTAACGTTTCTTTTGCAGCTTAGATCTCTTAGTTGGTGAGATTAACAGGATAAATCATCTAATTATATCCAAAGAATCATGTGGCTGCCATCTTTTTACCAGCTGTGGTCTTCCGTGTGCTTGTAAATTAAACAATTACTTTCAAACAGATGAATGTTCTTTTACATTTTTTATTTTTTCATGAAAACTTTTACTATATTTAATTTAATCTATTATTTTATAAGTCAATGTATCCCGCCCGATGCCATTGATGTTTTTTGAAGAAAGCTAGATTTTTCACCCGCGCATATTGTACGGGAGGTTCAAATAGTTGTACATAAGAGATGGAGATGGTGACAAAACATTTACTTGTCCAACCTAAAAATGTGAAAAAATCTTTGATTAATATTTTCAAATCTTTCATTCATCCTTCAAAAACTGATAAAAAACCTCCTAAAGTTCAAATACATACACGGGGTCGTCCTAAAAAAGATAAGCAAAAAGAAACAATATTAGACCCCCCAGACATAGTTCATATGTTCAACCTAGAGAAATTTTGAAGTTCCACCAACATATTCAAGTTCGGTGGTGAAGTCAAAATAAGGGTCTTTACAGCGCAGTCAATCCATGTCTTCCAAATCAAGAGCCAAAGATGGATTATCTCAACAGAGTTCCAAGTTTTCATATATCCCGGGCGATGAAGATAAAAATAATTTTTTCTGGTTTAATCGCTGGATTCCATCATTTTTTCTCCCGTATATTTCAGTTGCGGATGATGTTTTAGCCGAAGAAAATTGTGGTTTTCGTGCTATAGCACTCGCACTGGGATATGGTGAAAATCACTGGCGTTTTATTCGTACGGAACTTATAGCTAAGTTGGATGAAAACAAACATAGGTACACTGCGATGTTTCCTGATATAAATGAAATAAGGGAATCATTATACTGGAACAACTTAGGTGCAGCTCCCAAAAAAATTGGATGACAGTGCCACCTGCTACAATCCTTATTGCTAACAGGTTTCGAGTGGTTATAATTTTTATATCTATCGGCAACTCCGCTACTTTTTTCCCGTTCGGGTTATCTCCTCGTGATATTAGTGAACATCATATGATTTCAATTGCTTATTTTCAAGATAACCATTTCATTAGAATTCAATTAGTGGGTGACTATCCAATGCCTGTTCCGAGCAAATATTGGTACTTGTATAAAACAGAAAACGCTAATGATTGGGAGGTTATATACGGAAGTCGATTTCAAAATATCTCGAACTAAGGCCCGTAGACCCGATTGAACGTATAGATTTAGTATAATTTACACATTTTTTATTTAATTTATCAATTTTGTATGTAATCATTTTTAATGTAGTTAATCAAGAATCTCCAAGTCGGATTAATACGTTTCATCATACATCATCAAACAAATATTTAAACGTCATCCAAAATACGTCATAATATATCAACAAAATTTATAAATTTTTTTACATGAAAGCTAAATAAAACAATATAGGCCTACTATCTATGCCTCATCACCACCACCAGCATCCTCCTCATCACCACCAGCAGCCTCCTCGTCATCATCCCCAGGTCGTCTGACAAACGGAGGCAACTCCGACCGAGGGGGGGTCGATACCCTCGCGAGTAGCCCAAATGCTGTACAGATCCGCCATTTATACAAGCAAGGCGTGGGACTGGCGCGCCAAATGGAGTGACTTCGCCATAAACTCCCCCGTCGGCGGAATCTGCCGAATGATAGTCCTAGCAACAGGCGGTACTAGCGGTGGGCCGGGTGCTCTGGCGTGTGCTAGCTGCTGTGGCTGCTGCTGCGGCTGCGGCGGCTCCTCCTCCTCACCACCGCCCGCCATAGGTTGCCAGATGGTCCGACCACCGTCAGTGAACCATCGGAGTTCGTCGCCAAATTTGGCGGCAATCTCCATGGCCATGACGGTCTGTCGGCCCAAAATTCTAGGCGACGTGTCCGTCGTCTGCCTCGCAATTTGGGCGTCCGTAAACAACCGTAAGCGCGAGGCAAAGACGGTGATGTAAGAGCCGCAAACAATGGAGCTATCCATCTGCAAAACAATCAAATTATAATATAATAAAAATAGATAATACTTATTTATTAAGAATTAATATAAATATTTTTTTTATCTTGCCCTGAATGACACTGAAGAAATAGGTGGACATGCAGTGAGTAAGATTCACTCGTCTAGGTAAAAGCAAAGCCCTCAGAAAAAATAAATCAATGAGCGACACCTGCTCCATACTCTGGTCTCTGCAGGCAATGGTGCCGGCAATGCACCGATGTAGATACCGGTGCAACGGATCTTTATCGGAGCTCGCCCTAATGGCGCCCTCCCATGGCTGGTCAGAAATCGTCGGCCACCATCCGACCAAAGGAGCCGCATCTGACTTGACCTCGTCAGAATAAAAACGAGCATCCTGTGTCTCCTCCTGGGTGTAAAACCCAAGAGTCACCGCCCACTTAGCGAGGGTGAACTTAAACCACGGCTCCCCAGCCTAAATCGAACAGCTAGGTGCTCCCGGGGGTCCTCATCCTTTGTCGTGGGAGTGAACAAAAAAGTCGACAAAAACTCCAACGTGAGCTCCCTGTAGCCCCTCCTAGATCCCAAACCAAACATACGCCTCCAGGGCGTCTCTCCCTCGAGCCCAACGATGTCCTGGGCACGTGCTATATCTCCAACCTCCTCTAGCATGTCTCATTCAATGGTGCGGGTCCCCTTCAGTGGCCATCCTATCAGCTTCCACAGCCTAAGCCGTGGCTGTATCTCTCGAGGAAAACGAAGATCAGTATGTGGGTCCAGCAAGTCACCCTGACCCTCAGGCTCGGTCTCTGGACGTGAACGTTTGCGTGGCGGCATGTTCTGCAAAAAAAAATTGATAATCATAAGAACACCTAATGGGTTACGGCCTGTGAAGCTAGGTCACGGCCTGTGACCCTTTGAATGTTCGAAGGGTTACGGCCTGTGAAGCTAGGTCACGGCCCGTGACCCTTTGAATGTTCGAAGGGTTACGGCCCATGAATAGCAGTCACGGCCCGTGAATAGCAGTCACGGCCCGTGACTGTTAAAAACCAAAATGGTTACGGCCCGTGAGAACCGTTCACCGCCCCTAACCCCCCAAATTTTTCAGAATTTATTCGTTTTTAAATTAAATTTTAACATATTTAAACGATAAATATACAAAAATAAAATATGAATTTGAATACGTACCGTAGTAAGGAGCCGGCGGTATAAAAGTGATGAAAATCCGAAGGTCGTGACAGAGTGAATCGGATGTGTGTTTTGGGGGCGTAAATGAAAAAATGGGCCGTAAGGTCCTACATATAATTCGGCTTCACGGTCGTGAAGGGCCTCACGGCCCGTTACCGAGTACCAAAACGGGCCGTGAGAGACGTCACGGGCGTGAGGCTGGATATATTTTAAAAAACAACCGTTGAAGGGCCTCACGGCCCGTTAACTCCTTCACGGCTCTTGATTGCCTACAAATACGGGCCCTGAGACCCTTCACGCCCGTTAACCTTTAAAATGATATTTCTCTTCATACGGATCCAGCCCATAGGACAGACAGCTCTTAGTAAGCCCAAACTCGTCATAGGGGTATTTTTTAGGATCTCGATAATTTTCAAAGTTTTAAATGATATTTCTCTTCATACGGATCCAGTCCATAAAACAGACAGCTCTTAATAAGCCCAAACTCGTCATACAGATATTATGACAACAGCTTAAGAACTATATAGGGAGACTTTGGAATTTCTTTAAACCATTTTGCGGCTTGGATCTTTTATAAAGATCAAGAAGATTAAAAATTATGTGTCTTTTTATTGTGTGATAATAACGGTTTATCATTTTTAATAAAGTGTACTAATAAACGTTTATGTTTTGATAAAATATTTCATTACTATTCTACATTATACGTATAGAATACAGTTCGTCTGCTATAAATCTTCGGAATCTAAAGCAAGAATCCTTTAAGCTAACCTCTTGCCACTCTAAAGATCTATTTTGAACCAACCTACGCAATAACAGACAAATTACAACTCCCGAATCTCGACCAATATGACCGACATTAGGAGGCCACACGGTTTCACCGGATACAACCAGTTCTTCGATTCCTTCTTATCCGGAGTGCTGCCAATTTGTATACGTGACAGAAAATGTAAAAACTACGTTTCGAATTGTACGAAAATCGTTCGGGCATTACGATGAATGCACCATGAATCATCACACGTATTTGGTCGGTATTCGTATGGAGGATATATACGAACTTGTAATGAGTTCATAGAAATCTTAAAAATATACCAATTTTCTTCGTCATCAGTCATTGGTACGTAAACCTACAAAACAATTTAATTCACGGTTATAAATTCATGATTTTATTGTAAAACATGAAAACAGTATTACCGTATCAACTTCCCATAACGCGTGATATAGATAGTCACTCCCGTCACCATATTCGTTACCCTTAACGGACCCCGAGTATATTAAGTTAAACCACTCAAATGGGAGAATCGTCCAACGATCACTACCCGACAACTCTTCTGTTCTACGTATTTCTTCGTATCTCCATATTGTGAGTTTATTTGTCCACGCCCGAACATGCTATAAAATAACAACTTTTTTAATTGTTAGAATTTTAAAATAAAATAAATTTACAAAAAAACTTTAAATCATACCTCTGTATCTAAAGACACGTTTTCGAGTAATTCACGCCAATATTCTAACTGAATATCGGAATTACCCGTGTAATACACCCTACATGTTTGGGAATCATCGTTACGTATAAACTGAATAACATTTTCAGACCAGTTCCTCCCATTCTGCCAATTATGGTTATCTATTGGATCAGGAATACTTTCCGCAATATCTCGTGAGTTTGAAGAGTACTCATTTTGACGTCTTCTATTACCTCTACGAGAAGACATTTTAACTGTCGTTTCTCACTAACCGTATCTACAAGTAATATATATAACGTTTATACAGAATCTTAAATCAAATCAAGAAATAATACGTCACGTCACATAATTATAAAATTTAAAAATGCACGCAAATCGAGGAAAATAAATTCTCAGAATGACTACTACGGCCCGTGAGAGAACTCACGGGCCGTTATGGCACTTGTTCACGGGCTTTGATGTTAGACGCTTACGGGCCGTGATGTGTTTCACAGCCCGTGAGCAGATAAAGCTGCGAAATTTAAATTTCGAACACTTTACGGCCCGTAAGGCCCTTCACGGGCCGTGAAAAAAATCAAAGGGCGTCCAGATAACACCTGACAGGGTGTTCAATTAGCAAATGTCGTAGTTTAATATGATAAAATATAATTGATGATTATGTCATGTGATATTATGTAATGTGATTTGTATGATGTGAACATCCCCTACTTTAAAATATCATTATAGATAACTTATTTTTTAATGGTAATGTACGATTATTTTCAGAAGATAGATGTTATCATTATATATAACCCACTACTAATCCTTGCAAATGTTCTTCTTTCTATGGCTGCAATATAGGGCGAACTTAATCTGAGCCAAATGATTTTTTTTTTATTTTTATTTTCTCATTTTTTTTGTTTTCTGCAGCTTTTTGCTAGTCTTAGCCTCTAATAATTACAATGTTAAAAAAAGAGGCCTACTAAAGAGACGCTCTTTAGGATATTCAGACGCCATGCTTACGGGCCGTAAGGCTCTTCACGGGCCGTATGGTCTGTCGGTAGTCAAATCAGTCATTCAAAAACGTAATTCAAAAACGTAACGGCCCGTGAATATGATCACGGTCGTATTTATTCACGGCCCGCGAAACTCTTCACGGCCCGTTTGGCATTCATCTTACGGGCCGTGAACTTCTTTACGGGTCCTAGTTTCACCTTTAATAATTTGACGAGATATATTATTCCTCGTTTTCATGTAATTTTGTATTTATTACGTTATTAGATATGAGGTAATATTCCTCGATAGTCGTGTAAATTTGTATTTATTACATTATTTGATATGACGTAATATTCCTCGATATTCGTGTTAATTATGTGACGAGATGTAATATTCCATTTCAACTACTATATAAACGTTACTTTATAAATTCATTTCATAATTCTAATTTTTACGATATAAATTCATTTCATTTCAACTACTACATAAACATAATATTCAATTTCAAGTACTATATTAACGTTAATATTTAACGTACGATATCTTTCTGGGATAGCAACTATTTATTCGGTTCGGAATCTAACTATTACCCTCAGGAGGGTTACGCTTATTACGATGAGGCTGCTTCAAACTATTTAAGATAGTTCGCGTCCAATTACGGCGGGAATGACGGCGGCGATGACGAGGGTGATAATGGTGGCGATAGCAGCTGGAATAATGACGGTTCTGGTTTCGGTAAAAGAGGTTTATACGACACGAATCAGGTTATAAGATATATCATATTTAATTTTACTTTCATTTTACTTTCATTTATTAATAACTAACTAAAAATATTAAATTGATTAGGTTTTCTCATCTCGTGAAGAATTAGTTGATTGGGCAACTAACGTGGGGCGAGAAAATGGGTTTGTTATTGTCACCAAACATTCAAAAAGAAATTCGAATGGTTTGGTGGTTAAAATTTGGTTGAAATATGATCGGGGTGGTGTATATAAGGGAGCATCCACTCTAAGAAAAAGTGGCACGAAAAAAACAAACTGTCAATTTGAATTGCAGGGTAAGTACCAGATGCAGAGAGATGGGTGGATTATAGTTGTTGTGGATGATACTCATAACCATGAACCTGCTGAACACCTGGAAGGACATGCATACGCAATGAGGCTCACCGAAAATGAGCTTTCTACTGTAAAGAATCTGACCGAGCAAAATATTGACCCTCGAAACATTCTAGGCACGTTGAGGGAACAAAATCCCAATAACGTGTCTGTGTTACGAACCATATAACGCTCGGGCAAAAATAAAAAAGTCCACCAGAATTGGTGAAACCTCAATGCAGATTTTTTTCTATACTACAACAACATCAATATATTTACACCCCTCACATAGATGAACCGACAAATACCGTCGACGGGGTTTTTTTTTCATATGAGCTTGAAGCCAACTTCAGATGGGTGTTAGAGCAACTAAAAGCAACGCTGGAAGATAAGTGTATGGAGCCCCGTGTTATACTAACCGACCGAGACCTCGCTCTGATGAATGCGTCAGAAGAAGTTTTTCCGAGTGCTGTTCGATTACTTTGCAGATGGCATATTCGGAAAATATTGATAAACATTGTAAGGCGAGTTTTTCAAATGAAGAGTGGGGTGCTTTTCAGCATGTGTGGTCGGTACTTATTAACTCTGTAACGGAGGACATATACGCTTATAATTACGACCGGCTTTATCGCAGATGGTGTCCAACCATTCAAGTAAGTTTTCTAGTGTTATTTTTAAAAATATATGTATATTTACATAAAAATAAGTACATTTTTTTAAATAGGAGTGCTGATATACCTCAAAAATAACTGGTTGGACCCCTACAAAGAGAGATTTGTGTCGGCGTGGATAAATAGAAGTTATAACTTCGGTCAGCACACAACGAACCGAGTTGAGAGCCAACATTCGTTGTTGAAAAGTTACCTGAAAGCAACCAATAGCACCCTGGATAGATTTATTCCTTTCATTAATAATATCTTAGCTACCCAGGAAATTGCTATAAAAGAAAGTTTTACCAAAAGCAAAATCATGCTTATGGTGCAGCATAATCATTAAGTTTAAATTGCTGCGAGGTAACGTTTCTATTGCGGCTTTAGATATGTTAGTCGGTGAGATTAACAGGATAAATCATCTAATTATATCCAAAGAATCATCTGGCTGCCATCTTTTTACCAGCTGTGGTCTTCCGTGTGCTTGTAAATTAAACAATTACTTTCAAACAGGTGAATGTTCTTTTACGTTTTTTACTTTTTCATGAAAACTTTTATTATATTTAATTAATATATTATTTTATAAGTCAATGTATCCCGCTCGACGCCATTAATGTTTTTTGGAGGAAGCTAGATTTTTCACCCGCGTATATTGTACGGGAGGTTCAAGTAGATGTACATAAAGAGATGGAGATGGTGACAAACATTCACTTGTCCAACCCGAAAATGTGAAAAGATCTTTGATTAATATTTTCAAATCTTTCATTAATCCTTCAAAAACGTATAAAAAAACCTCCTAAAGTTCAAACACATACACGGGGTCGTCCAAAAAAAGATAAGCAAAAAGAAACAATATTAGACCCCCCCAGACATAGTTCATATGTTCAACCTCGAGAAAAATTTGAAGGTCCGCCAACATATTCATGTTCGGTGGTGAATTTAAAACAAGGGCCTTTGCAGCGCAGTCAATCCATGTCTTCGAAATCAAGAGCCAAAGATGGATTATCTCAACAGAGTTCCAAGTTTTCATATATCCCGGGCGACGAAGATAAAAACATTTTTTTCCGGTTTAACCGCTGGATTCCATCATTCTTTTTCCCGTATATTTCAGGTGCGGATGATTTTTTAGCGGACGGCAATTGTGGTTTTCGTGCTATAGCACTCGCACTGTGATATGGTGAAAATCACTGGCGTTTTATTCGTACGGAACTTATAGCTGAGTTGGATGAAAACAGACATAGGTACGCTGCGATGTTTCCTAATATAAACGAAATATGGGAATCATTAAACTGGAACGGGTTAGGTGCGGCTCCCCACAAAAATTGGATGACAGTGCCACCTGCTACAATCCTTATTGCTAACAGGTTTCGAGTGGTTATAATTTTTATATCTATCGGCAACTCTGCTATTTTTTTCCGTTCTGGTTATCTCCTCGAGATATCAATGAACATCATATAATTTCAATTGTTTATGTTCAAGATAGCCATTTCATTAGAATTCGATTAGTGAGTGACTACCCAATGCCTGTTCCGAGCAAATATTGGTATTTGTACAAAACAGAAAACGCTAATGATTGGGAGGCTATATACGGAAGTCGAATTCAAAAATATATTGAACTAAGGCCCGTAGAACCGGTTGAACGTATAGATTTAGTATAATTTACACATTTATCAATTCTTTATTTATTCAATTATTTATTCAATTCTTTATTGTGTTGAATTGTAAACATGTAATCTATTATTTATTCAATTCTTTATTGTTATTGAATTGTAAACATGTAATCAATTCTTTCGTTTTCCAAAGAAAAATGCAATAAGAAGATTATCGAATTTTTTTCAACCTTTGAATTTTGTTTATATGAGCTGGGCATTTGGTTAGCATAAAAAGTGTGTAGGAATGTTAATGATATGAGATGCATAATATTTGTTGAGATTCAAGTATATTTTTCAGTGCAACTTTTCCGACTAAGATTCAAGTATGTTTATATAATTGCAGAGCCTGGCGTCGGATTTTCTGAAGGATTATATATTTCTTTCTGTGGGACGAGTAGGTTCAAGTACTGATTTTATTCTCCAAAAGGTTGATTTAATATTATTCGTACAAACCACTTCCTCCACAAGCACAACCAATTGTAAACATATAATTAAACATTTAAACGTCATCCAAAATAACTCATAATATATAAACATAATTTTTCAATTTTTTTTACATGAAAGGTAAATAAAACAATAAAATCCTACTATCTATGCGTCATGACCACCACCAGCATCACCACCACCGGCATCCTCCGCATCACCACCACCAGCAGCCTCCTCGTCATCACCCGCAGGTCGTGTGACAAACGGAGGCAACTCCGGCCGAGGGGGGAGGTCGATACCCTGGCTAGCAGCAAAAATGTTGTACGCATCCGCCATCCATACTAGCAAGGCGTGGACTGGCGCGCCAAATGTAGTGACTCCGCCATAAACTCCCCCGTCGGCGGAATCTGCCGAATGATGGTCCTGGGAACAGGCGGTGGGACGGGTGCTCTGGCGTGTGGCTGGGGCTGCGACTGCTGTTGCGGCGCCAGCTGCTCCTCCTCCTCACCAACGTCCGGCACTGGCTGCCAGATGGTCCGACCACCATCAGTGGACCATCGGAGGTCGTCGCAAAATTTGGCGGCAATCCCCATGGCCATGACGGTCTGTCAACCCAAAATCCGAGGCGGCGTGTCCGTCGTCTGCCTCGCAATTAGGGCGTCCGTAAACAACCCTAAGCGCGAGGCAATGACGGTGATGTACGAGCCGCAAACAATCGGGCTATCCATCTGCAAAACAATCAAAGAATAGGCATAATTATGAATCGCATAATAGATAATACTTATTTACTAAGAATTAATATAAATATTTTTTTACCTTGCCCTGAATGACGCTCAAAAAATAGACGGCCATGCAGTGACCTAGATTCACCCGTCTAGGTGAAAGCAAGGCCCTCAGAAAAAATAAGTCAAGGAGTGACACCTGCTCCATGCTCTGGTCTCTGCCGGCAATGGTGCCGGCAATGCACCGGTGTATATACCGGTGCAAAGGATCCCTAATGGAGGTCGCCCTAATGGCGCCCTCCCACGGCTGGTCGGAAATGGTCGGCCACCATCCGACCAAAGGAGCCGCCTCCGACTGGATCTCGTCAGAATAAAAACGAGGATCCTACGTCTCCTCGTGGGTGTAAAACCCAATAGTCACCGCCCACTAAGTGAGAGTGAACTCGTACCTACCGCTCCCCAGCATAAATCGAACCGCTATGTGCTCGCGGGGGTCCTCATCCTCAGGGACGTCCAATCAGCTTCCACAGCTTAAGCCGTGGCTGTGTCTCCCTCGAAAAACGAAGATCAGGGTGTGGGTCCAGAAAGTCACCCTGACCTTCGGCTCAGTCTCCGGACGTGTACGTTTGCGGGGCGGCATAATCTGCAAAAGAAAATTAAATTCACAAGAACAACAAAAAGGTTACGGCCCGTGAAGCTGACTCACGGCCCGTGAAGCTGACTCACGGCCCGTAACCCTCTGAATTTTCAAAGGATTACGGCCCGTGAAAGGAAGTCACGGCCCGTAACCCTTTGAAAATTCAAACGGTTACGGCCCGTGACACCTGTTCACGGCCCGTTACACCCAATATTCCAGATTTTTCAGATTTTTGAAATAAAATTTTAATATATTTAAACGATAAATACACAAAAATAAAATACGAATTTGCATACGTACCATAGTAAGGAGTCGGCGGTATGAAAATGATGAAAATACGGAGGTCGTGACAGAGTAAATCGTATGTGTGTTTAGGGGGCGTAAATGAACAAATGGGCCGGGAGGTCCTATATATTATCCGGCCTCGCGGTCGTGACGGTCCTCACGGCCCGTTACATATTTGCCAAACGGCCCGTGACAATTCTCACGGCCCGTGAGACTTTGTAATTTTTGAAAATCAACCATTGACACTACACGGCCCGTATGGTGACAATGAAACGGCCCGTAAAGTCCCTCACGGGTCGTAAAAATTTTTTAAGTCTATAAATTCAACCACTTCACACAATCAATTCACACAAATTTACTCAATACCCAAACGATGAGTGCTACAAGTGATCAAAATCCGTGGACGGATGAAGAGGAGGTCACTTTAGTAAGATCTGTATCGAAAATTCGGGGACTATCCCTCCAAATTCAATATTTTGGAACCCTGTTTCAACTCGTTTTCATTAAATTCTCGAACGTGAAGAATATCGCACCACTTGTGAACTTAGCAACAAGTGGTCTGACTTGAGAAGGAAGGTCACGACATTTCACCAGCTCTACAAAGACGTTTACAAAAATCGAAATACGTTATGGAATGATACGGATATTATGACAAGAACTCAAGAAAGATATCGGGAGAATTTTGGAATTTCTTTAACCATTTTGCGGCTTGGATCTTTATAAAGATAAAGAAGATTAAAAATTATATGTTTTATTTTTGTGTGATAATAACGGTTTATTGTTTTTAATAAAGTGTACTAATAAACGTTTATGTTTTTTAAAATATTTAATTACTGTTCTTCATTACACGTCTACAATACAGTTCGTCTGCCATAAATCTTCGGAATCTAAAGCAAGCATCCTGTAAGCTAACCTCTTGCCACTCTAAAGATCTATTTTGAACCAATCTACGCAATAACATACAAATTACAAACTCCCGAATCTCGACCAATATGACCGGCGTTAGGAGGCCAAACGGTTTCACCCGATACCACCAGTTCTTCGATTTCTTCTTGTCCGGAGTGCTGCCAATATTGTATACGTGACAGAAAATGTAAAAAGTACGATTCGAATTGTACGAAAATCGTTCGGGCATTACGATGAATGCACCATGAATCATCATACGTATTTGGTCGGCAATCGTATGGAGAATATATATGAACTTGTAGTGAGTCCATAGAAATCTTAAAAAGATACCAATTTTCTTCGTCATCAGTCATTGGTACGTAAACCTACAAAACAATTTAATTCACGGTTATAAATTCATGATTTTTATTGTAAAACATGAAAACAGTATTACCGTATCAACTTCCCATAACGCGGGATATAGACAGTCACTCCCGTCTCCATATTCGTTACCATTAACGGACCCCGAGTATATTAAGTTAAACCACTCAAATGGGAGAATCGTCCAACGATCACTACCCGGCAACTCTTCGGTTCTACGTATTCTTCGTATCTCCATATTGTGAGTCTATTTGTCCACGCCCGAACATGCTATAAAATAACAACTTTTTTAATTGTTAGAATTTTAAATAAAATAAAATATACAAAAAACTTTAAATCATACCTCTGTACCTAAAGACACGTTTCCGAGTAATTCACGCCAAAATTGTAACGGAATATCGGAATGACCCATGTTATACACTCTACATGTTTGGGAATCACCGTTACGTATAAAGTGAATAACATTCTGAGACCAGTTCCTCCCGTTCCACCAATTATGGTTATCTATTGGATCAGGAATACTTTCCACAATATCTCGTGAGTTTGAAGAGGACTCATTTTGACGTCTTCTACTACCTCCACGAGAAGACATTTTAACTGTTTCGTTTCTCACTAACCGTATATAACAAGTCATATATATAACGGTTTATATAGAATCTTAAATTGAATCAAGGAATAATACGTCGCGTCACATAATTATAAAATTTAAAAGTGCACGCAAATCGAGGAAAGTAAATTCTCAGAAGGACAAGTACGGCCCGTGACGGGCCTCACGGGCCGTTATGGAGCTTGTTAACGGGCCGTGGGTGTGGACATTTACGGGCCGTGAGTAGATGTAGTTGTGAAAATTAAATTTCGAATACCTCACGGCCCGTGAGGCCCTTCACGGGCCGTGAAAAAAGTCAAAGGGCGTCCGGGTATCACCTGACAGGGCGTGCAATTAGCTGTGGCCTAAAAAAAATTAATCCACGCGAATTCTGGTTTGGTTTTTGGAAAGAAGTGGATATATAACACCTTAAAATTATAAACTAATATTTTAAATTTATATACGGATCGTATAGTCTCATACGAGTCGTATAAGGGGGCTATCGCCCCATACGCGTCGTATAAGGGGGCGTATAGCCTTATACGAGATCGTATAAATTTTCCTCGTAGTTAGCCTCAAAATTTGCTATTCGCGTCTTATAACCCTATATGTGTTGTATTGGAGGTCGTATAGGGTTATATGGGACGTGAATTTTTCTTGTTTTCAGTGTATTCGATCTATACGCCGTGTAGATACGCGATGTATAGATGGTGCCGATTTATCATGGTATGCGTCTCTATATTAGTAGTAATCTTAAAGAGGATTTGGAAGTTAATGCAATTTGATTGCAGATGATGTCACGATTCTGTTCATCAGTCTCTCTTACCGCTGTTAGAGTTCCTAAACCTAGGGTCTCCTATTTTTGTAATCATTACATTTGACATTTATTTGTCAATAAAGGTACCGAGCTTTTATTTGTTTGATTATGATATTTTTTTTAAGATTAAAAATACTTCTTAATAAATTAAGAAAATATATCTTTTTATTAATATTATTTTTAGAAAATAAATTTTTATAAAATAAGAGTTTTTTTGAAACATCAAACATTTTTATAAATTGATGTTTTTAAAAAGTAAACTTCTTTATAAACTAAAAATAATTAAAACTAGGAGTTATAAATAGAAAAAACTTTAAAAGTGATTTTTTATACGATTTGTTTGGAAAAAATGGTTAAACTTTTTTGGAAATAAAAATTAAAATTATTACTTTTAATTATTACTTATATGTAATTTAATCATATGTTATTTTAAAATATTATTTTATACTTCATAAACTTGCATCATAATTAATATTGATTTTTTAACTCGTGTAATACACGGGTTTATTAAAGTTAATGTTATATAAATAATAATCAACAGCTAATAAATTTTATTTTTTAAACCCGTGCAATACAATTAGTTTATTTATGTTTTTATGTTATTTTAATAATTAACTCTTCAACTCTCGTGTAGTACATGGGTAATAAAAACTAGTATAATAATAAATAAATAGAGGATAGAGAATATTGCGTTCGAAAGAAAGAGAAAAGAAATAAATTATACGGATTTTATTCTATCTTTCGTTTATGTGATTGAAAATTACAGTTTTAATCGTAAGGTTTAAAAAATGTAACGGATTTGGTCCTTTATCTAAAAGTCCGTTAATAAATTCCGGTAGATGGGTGTAAAATTATCACTTTAACCTTTAATTATAATAGAAAAAGATAACTTAAAAAGGCCCTAGCTAATCACAACACCCTGTCAGGCGATACCGGACGCCCTTTGACTTTTTTCACGGCCCGTGAAGGGCCTCACGGGCCGTGAGGCCTTCGAAATTTATTTTCACAACTACATCCACTCACGGCCCGTGTAGGAACAAACGGCCCGTAAATGATCCACGCCCACGACCCGTGAACAAAATCCATAACGCCCGTGAAGCCCGTCACGGGCCGTAGTTGTCCTTCTGAGAATTACTTTCCTCGATTTGCGTGCACTTTTAAATTTTATAATTATGTGACGCGACGTATTATTCCTCGATTCGATTTAAGATTCTATATAAACCGTTATATATATGACTTGTTATATACGGTTAGTGAGAAACGAAAACAGTTAAAATGTCTTCTCGTGGAGGTAGTAGAAGACGTCAAAATGAGTGCTCTTCAAACTCACGAGATATTGTGGAAAGTATTCCTGATCCAATAGATAACCATAATTGGCAGAACGGGAGGAACTGGTCTCAGAATGTTATTCACTTTATACGTAACGGTGATTCCCAAACATGTAGAGTGTATTACATGGGTCATTCCGATATTCCGTTACAATTTTGGCGTGAATTACTCGGAAACGTGTCTTTAGGTACAGAGGTATGATTTAAAGTTTTTTGTATATTTTATTTTATTTTAAAATTCTAACAATTAAAAAAGCTGTTTTTTATAGCATGTTCGGGCGAGGACAAATAGACTCACAATATAGAGATACGAAGAAATACGTAGAACCGAAGAGTTGCCGGGTAGTGATCGTTGGACGATTCTCCCATTTGAGTGGTTTAACTTAATATACTCGGGGTCCGTTAATGGTAACGAAATGGAGACGGGAGTGACTGTCTATATCCCGCGTTATGGGAAGTTGATACGGTAATACTGTTTTCATGTTTTACAATAAAAATCATGAATTTATAACCGTGAATTAAATTGTTTTGTAGGTTTACGTACCAATGACTGATGACGAAGAAAATTGGTATCTTTTAAGATTTCTATGGACTCACTACAAGTTCATATATATTCTCCATACGAATGCCGAAATTGTACATTGCATTCATACCCGAACGATTTTCTGTCACGTATACAATATTGGCAGCACTCCGACAAGAAGAAATCGAAGACTGTTGGTATCGGGTGAAACCGTTTGGCCTCCTAACGCCGGTCCATATTGGTCGAGATTCGGGAGTTGTAATTGTATGTTATTGCGTAGATTTGTTCAAAATAGATCTTTAGAGTGGAAAAGGTTAGCTTACAGGATGCTTGCTTTAGATTCCAAGATTATGCAGACGAACTGTATGTAGACGTGTAATGTAGAACAGTAATTAAATATTTAATTAAAACATAAACGTTTATTAGTACACTTATTAAAAACGACAAACCGTTATTATCACACAATAATAAAACACACAATTTTAATCTTCTTTATCTTTATAAAAAATCCAAGCCGCAATGGTTTAAAAGAAATTCCAAAAATTCCCTCCCGATATCTTCTTGAGTTCTTGTCATAATATCCGTATCATTCCATAACGTATTTCGATTTTTGTAAACGTCTTTGTAGAGCTGGTGAAATGTCGTGACCTTCCTTCTCAAGTCAGACCACTTGTTGCTAAGTCACGAGTGGTGCGATATTCTTCACGTTCGAGAATTTAATGAAAACGAGTTAAACACGGTTCCAAAATATTGAATTTGGAAGGATAGTCCCTGAATTTTCGATACAAATCTTACTAAAGTGACATCCTCTTCATCCGTCCAAGGATTTTGATCACTTGTAGCACTCATCGTTTGGGTATTGAGTAAATTTGTGTGAATTGATTTGTGAAGTGGTTGAATTTATAGACTTAAAAAATTATTATACGGCCCGTGAGGGACTTTACGGTCCGTTTCATTGTCCCAACGGTGTGTAGTGTCAACGGTTGTTTTTTAAAATTACAAGTCTCACGGGCCGTGAGAATTGTCCGGGCCGTTTTGCAAATATGTAACGGGCCGTGAGGACCGTCACGACGTGAGGCGGATAATATATAGGATCTCACGCCCATTTGTTCATTTACGCCCCCTAACCACACATACGATTTACTCGTACTCCGTCACGACCTCCGTTTTTTCATCATTTTCATACCGTCGACTCCTTACTACGGTACGTATGCAAATTGTATTTTATTTTTGTGTATTTATCGTTTAAATATATTAAATTTTATTTAAAAAATCTGAAAATTCTGAAAAACTGGGGGATACGGGCTGTGAACGTGCGTCACGGGCCGTAACCGTTTGAATTTTCAAAGGGTTACGGGCCGTGACTTCCTTTCACGGCCGTAACCCTTTGAAAATTTGGAGGGTTACGGGCCGTGAGTCTGCTTCACGGGCCGTAACCCTTTTTGTTCTTATGAATTTAAATTTTTTTTTTTGCAGATTATGCCGCCCCGCAAACGTACACGTCCGGAGACTGAGCCCGAGGGTCAGGGTGACTTTCTGGACCCACACACTGATATTCGTTTTCCGAGGGAGACACAGCCACGGCTTAAGCTGTGGATGCTGATTGGACGTCCCCTGAAGGGGACACGCACTATCGACTGGGACGTGCTAGAGGAGGTCGAAGACATAGCACGTGCCCAGGATATCATCGGGCTGGACGGAGAGACGCCGTGGAGGCGGATGTTTGATTTGGGATCGAGGAGGGGCTATCGGGAGCTGATGTTGCAGTTTTTGTGTACGTTTCTGTTCACTCCCGCTCTGAGGATCAGGACCCCCGCGAGCACATAGCAGTTCGATTTATGCTGGGGACGGTAGGTACGAGTTCACCCTCGCCCAGTGGGCGGTGACTATTGGGTTTTACACCCACGAGGAGACGCAGGATCCTCGTTTTTATTCTGACGAGGTCCAGTCGGAGGCGGCTCCTTTGGTCGGATGGTGGCCGACCATTTCTGACCAGCCGTGGGAGGGCGCCATTAGGGCGACCTCCATTAGGGATCCTTTGCACCGGTATCTACACCGGTACATTGCCGGCACCATTGCCGGCAGAGACTAGAGCATGGAGCAGGTGTCGCTCCTTGACTTATTTTTTCTGAGGGCCTTGCTTTCACCTAGACGGGTGAATCTAGCTCAGTGCATGGCCGCCTATTTTTTGAGCGTCATTCAGGGCAAGGTAAAAAAATATTTATACTAATTGTTAATAAATAAGTATTATCTATTATGCGTCATAATTATGCCTATTGTTTGATTGTTTTGCAGATGGATAGCTCGATTGTTTGCGGCTCGTACATCACCGTCATTGCCTCGCGCTTAGGGTTGTTTACGGATGCCTAATTGCGAGGCAGACTACGGACACGCCGCCTCGGATTTTGGGTCGACAGACCGTCATGGCCATGGGGATTGCCGCCAAATTTGGTGACGACCTCCGATGGTCCACTGATGGTGGTCGGACCATCTGGCAGCCGGTGCCAGACGTTGGTGAGGAGGAGGAGCAGCCGGCGCCGCAGCAGCAGCCGCAGCCCCAGCCACACGCCAGACCACCCGTCCCACCGCCTGCTCCCAGGACCATCATTCGGCAGATTCCGCCGACGGGGGAGTTTATGGCGGAGGCACTACATTTGTTGCGCCAGTCCCAGGCTTGCTAGTATGGACGGCGGATGCATGCAGCATTTTGGCTGCTAGGCAGGGTATCGACCTCCCCCTCGGCCGAGTTGCCTCCGTTTGTCAGACGACCTGCGGGTGATGACGAGGAGGCTGCTGGTGGTGGTGATGCGGAGGATGCTGGTGGTGGTGATCCTGGTGGTGGTCATGACGCATAGATAGTAGGATTTATTGTTTTATTTACCTTTCATGTAAAAAAATTGAAAAATATGTTTATATATTATGAGTTATTTTGGATGACGTTTAAATGTTTAATTATATGTTTACAATTGGTTTGCTTGTGGAGGAAGTGGTTTGTACGAATAATATTAAATCAACCTTTTGGAGAATAAAATCAGTACTTGAACCGACTCGTCCCACAGAAAGAAATATATAATCCTTCAGAAAATCCGACGCCAGGCTCTGCAATTATATAAACATACTTGAATCTTAGTCGGAAAAGTTGCACTGGAAAATATACTTGAATCTCAACAAATATTATGCATCTCATATCATTAACATTCCTACACACCTTTATGCTAACCAAATGCCCAGCTCATATAAACAAAATTCAAAGGTTGAAAAAAATTCGATAATCTTCTTATTGCTTTTTCTTTGGAAAACGAAAGAATTGATTACATGTTTACAATTCAACAACAATAAAGAATTGAATAAATAATAGATTACATGTTTACAATTCAACAACAATAAAGAATTGAATAAATAAAGAATTGAAAGAATTGATAAATGTGTAAACTATACTAAATCTACATGTTCAACGGGTCTACGGGCCTTAGTTCAAGATATTTTTGAATTCGACTTTCGTATATAGCCTCCCAATCATTGGCGTTTTCTGTTTTGTACAAATGCCAATATTTGCTCGGAACAGGCATTGGATAGTCACCCACTAATCGAATTCTAATGAAATGGCAATCTTGAACATAAGCAATTGAAATTATATGATGTTCACTGATATCACGAGGAGATAACCAGAACGGGAAAAAAGTAGCGGAGTTGCCGATCGATATAAAATTATAACCACTCGAAACCTGTTAGCAATAAGGATTGTAGCAAGTGGCACTGTCATCCAATTTTTGTGTGGAGCTGCACCTAACCCGTTCCAGTTTAATGATTCCCTTATTTCGTTTATATCAGGAAACATCGCAGCGTACCTATGTCTGTTTCATCCAACTCAGATATAAGTTCCGTAGTGCGAGTGCTATAGCACGAAACCACACAAAACAATTGCCGTCCGCTAAAACATCATCCGCACCTGAAATATACGGGAAAAAGAATGATGGAATCCAGCGGTTAAACCGGAAAAAATTGTTTTTATCTTCGTCGCCCGGGATATATGAAAACTTGGAACTCTGTTGAGATAATCCATCTTTGGCTCTTGATTTGAAGACATGGATTGACTGCGCTGCAAAGGCCCTTGTTTGACTTCACCACCGAACTTGAATATGTTGGCGGATCTTCAAAATTTTCTCTCGGTTGAACATATGAACTATGTCTAGGGGTCTAATATTGTTTCTTTTTGCTTATCTTTTTTGGACGCCCCGTATATGTGTTTGGACTTTAGGAGGTTTTTTATCCGTTTTTGAAGGATTAATGAAAGATTTGAAAATATTAATCAAAGATCTTTTCACATTTTCGGGTTGGACAAGTAAATGTTTTGTCACCATCTCCATCTCTTTATGTACATCTACTTGAACCTCCCGTACAATATATGCGGGTGAAAAATCTAGCTTCCTCCAAAAAACATCAATGGCATCGAGCGGGATACATTGACCTATAAAATAATATATTAAATAAAATATAATAAAATTTTTCATGAAAAAAAAAAACGTAAAAGAACATTCACCTGTTTGAAAGTAATTGTTTAATTTACAAGCACACGGAAGACCAAAGCTGGTAAAAAGAAGGCAGCCACATGATTCTTTGGATATAATTAGATGATTTATCCTGTTAATCTCACCGACTAACATATCCAAAGCCGCAATAGAAACGTTACCTCGCAGCAATTTAAGCACTTCATGATTATGCTGCACCATAAGCATGATTTTGCTTTTGGTAAAACTTTCTTTTATAGCAATTTCCTGGGTAGCTAAGATATTATTAATGAAAAGAATAAATCTATCCAGGGTGCTATTGGTTGATTTCAGGTAACTTTTCAACAACGAATGTTGGCTCTCAACTCGGTTCGTTGTGTGCTGACCGAAGTTATAACTTCTATTTATCCACGCCGACATAAATCTCTCTTTGTAGGGGTCCAACCAGTTATTTTTGAGGTACATCAGCACTCCTATTTAAAAAATGCACTTATTTTTATGTAAATATACATATATTTTAAGAATAACACTAGAAAACTTACTTGAATGGTTGGACACCAATCTGCGATAAAGCCGGTCGTAATTATAAGCGTATATGTCATCCGTTTCAGAGTTAATAAGTACCGACCACACATGCTGAAAAGCACCCCACTCTTCATTTGAAAAACTCGCCTTACAATGTTTAGCAATATTTTCCGAAATATGCCATCTGCAAGTAATCGAACAGCACTCGGAAAAACTTCTTCTGGCGCATTCATCAGAGCGAAGTCTCGGTCGGTTAGTATAACACGGGGCTCCATACACTTATCTTCCAGCGTTGCTTTTAGTTGCTCTAACACCCATCTGAAGTTGGCTTCACGCTCATAATCAATGAATGCGTGAGCAACAGAAAAAGATTTCAGGGTGGATGTCACAATTTGAACAAAAGGCATTTTATACAAGTTAGTTTTGTATGTTGTGTCAATCATCAGCACGTGTGGGTACGCACGCCATAATATGTGAGATGTGGGATGTATAAAAAAACCCCGTCGACGGTATTTGTCGGTTCATCAATGTGAGGGGTGTAATATATTGATGTTGTTGTAGTGTAGAAAAAAAACCTGAATTGGGGTTTCACCAATTCTGGTGGACTTTTTATTTTGCCCGAGCGTTGTATATGGTTCGTAACACAGACACGTTATTGGGATTTTTTCCCCCAACGTGCCTAGAATGTTTCGAGGGTCAATATTTTGCTCGGTCAGATTCTTTACAGTAGAAAGCTCATTTTCGGTGAGCCTCATTGCGTATGCATGTCCTTCCAGGTGTTCAGCAGGTTCATGGTTATGAGTATCATCCACAACAACTATAATCCACCCATCTCTCTGCATCTGGTACTTACCCTGCAATTCAAATTGACAGTTTGTTTTTTTCGTGCCACTTTTTCTTAGAGTGGACGCTCCTTTATATACACCACCCCGATCGCATTTCAACCAAATTTTAACCACCAAACCATTCGAATTTCTTTTTGAATGTTTGGTGACAATAACGAACCCATTTTCTCGCCCCACGTTAGTTGCCCAATCAACTAATTCTTCACGAGATGAGAAAACCTAATCAATTTAATATTTTCAGTTAGTTATTACTAAATGATAGTAAATAAAAGTAAAATTAAATATGATATATCTTATAACCTGATTCGTGTCGTATAAACCCTTTTTACCGGAACCAGAACCGTCATTATCCCCGCTGCTATCGCCACGTTATCACCCCCGTCATCGCCGCCGTCATTCCCGCCGTAATTGGACGCGAACTGTCCTAAATAGTTTGAAGCAGCCTCATCATAATAACCGTAACCCTCCTGAGGGTAATAGTTAGATTCCGAACCGAATAAATAGTTGCTATCCCAGAAAGACATCGTAACGTTAAATATTAACGTTAATATAGTACTTGAAATGGAATATTGCGTTTATGTAGTAGTTGAAATGAAATGAATTTATATCGTAGAAATTTGAATTATGAAATGAATTTATAAACTAACGTTTTTATAGTAGTTGAAATGGAATATTGCATCTACTCACATAATTAACACGAATATCGAGGAATATTACGTCATATCAAATAATGTAATAAATACAAAATTACACGACTATCGAAGAATATTACGTCATATCAATAACGTAATAAATACAAAATTACGCGGAAAACGAGGAATAATATATCTCGTCAAATTATTAAAGGTGAAACTAGGACCCGTAAAGAAGTTCACGGCCCGTAAGTGGAAATCCAAACGGGCCGTTACTAGCTTCACGGGCCGTGAAGAAATACAGCCCGTGTTCATATTCACGGGCCGTTATGTTTTTGAATTACGTTTTTGAATGACTGATTTGACTACCGACAGACCATACGGCCCGTGAAGGGCCTTACGGCCCGTAAGGAGGGCGTCCATTTATCCCAGAGGGCGTCTCTTTAGTAGGCCCCCTTAAAAAATACCCCTACATCCCTACCCCTACCCCCACTTCATCTTCTACATCCACCTCCTCCGACAGCCACTTCCGGGCTCCGGCAGCCCCCACCTCGACCCCCACTTCCGGCAGTCGCCACCACCACCACCACACCCCATCTTCAATAGCCTACACAAACACCACACACTCCCATTCCTATAGCCATCACGACCTAAACACACCCCAATCTCCTACAACCATCACCACACTCCATCTTCGATAGCCAACACCACCTCCACTCACCCCCAATCCTACACTCACCACGACCAGAACACACCCCAATCTCCGGCTGCCACCACCACCACCACACACCCCTATACACCCACTGCTTCACCATGTTACTGTAATAACTAACAACAAATCATCACCAGACACCTCCATCTTCGCAGCCACCACCACCCCTCGCATCACTTGAAACCAAACACCACCCTCATGTGAAACCAGCCACCGATAATGTGTGAGTTTTTCAAATCTTAAAACTAAATATGGAATTTTTCAATAAATGTGAAATTCCAGCAAAACTTAAAACCTCAGGTATGATTCGTGTAATTTACTCAAGAAAAAAAAAGACATACAGAAATAATCATACCAAATTTAATTCTAAGATATATTCGTATCTTGGATTTGTGAGTTTTTAAGTTGCAGATTTGGTTTTTATTGCTTTAGCAAGTCAAATTGTTGGAAAGAAATCTCAATACTTTTTTATTGAAAAGAAAATTTCATTAAAAACTCAAACTCAAAGAGCCCTCAAAGAAAGGACCTAAGAGGAGCACACCAAACAACCTCAATCCAAAGGACAATTACACTACACTTTCCACTCGATATGTTTATGTCTAGACCTATGACAATACCAAAAAAACGCCGTGGCTTTAACAATCTCTACAATCTCGATAGTTTTCCGACTTTTGTTGGTAAAAATACGGGCATTTCTCTCGTTCCAAATCACCCATAGTGTCGTGTACACTATGCCTCGCAAAATACGTCTAGCGGCTTTCGAGGTTGTCCCACTGTTCGGCAATTGTAAGATGTCTTCCACTTGAAACGCGAAAGTATGCGGAAGACTGCACCAATTCTCGATTCTGCACCATACTTCCTGAGAATAAATGCAGCCGTGTAAAGGTGTAATGCGGATTCCTGCACCTCTTCGCAAAACCTGCAGCCTTGTCGCGTAACTGGAACACCGCGTTTGATCAATTCTGCAATAGTGGGCAGCCGGTTTAACGCCAATCTCCACACCATAATCCTGCATTTAAGAGGAACCCAAGACTTCCAGTGAACCATCGAACCATTAAGCCCCGAGTTATAACTTGTTTGTAGCTTTTTAGCTGAAGCCGCTGTGAAAACGTCGTCTTTTTCCGCTTTCCACTTCCAAGAATCACTTCCCTCTTTCCGAGTAATGTCATGAATATCTTCCAGTAAAGAAAATAATTCAGACACTTCCTCTGCCGATGAAGGATGCGATCTCCATTCCCAACACATAGACTTGGCGTTTTGGTTCCAAACTATCCGGTCAGAGACCGAAGCCCATTTCTTTTTCTCTAGGCTAAATAGATGAGGATAAGACTCCCTGAGAGGGATGTCCCGAAGCCAGATGTCACCCAGAAGCTTAAAGAAAGCCCGTCCCCTAGCTCACCCACGAAGTGCGAATTAAGAGTTGCCCCGTTTGGCAACTTCCTTTCTCCCACCTTCACAATCGACTTCCAACATCCACCTAAAGCCATATTGCAAGGGAGCATCGCCCACGGTCTAGACGTCCCATGGCAACCCATAATAATCTTCCTCCATAGCGTATCGCCACTCTTTTGAATCTCCACGTCTATTTTAATAAAAGCGCATCGTTCACCTCGATCAATCTAGATACACCCAATCCTCCCTTATTCTTTGGAGTAGTGACCAAATCCCATGACACCCAAGAGATCTTTTTGCCAATAGAAGTTCCCGACCATAAGAAACGGCGCATATGGACTTGATGGCGTCTATAACCGCTTTAGGCGCTTTGTATAGAGATAGGTAGTAGATGGGTAAGTTCTCCAAAACCGATTTAATGAGGGTCAAACGACCACCAAAAGAAATCTCAATACTAATAAATAAAAATAAATATGGACATTTAACATCATTTTAAATCATCTTTTTTAAACGACAAACATATCCTACTCTTAAATTACTCAATATTACATTATTGTTTGCGTTTGAACCCAGGACATCCCCTCTAAGAGGCAGTGCCTCTACCAAGTGGGTTAGCATTCTAGATCATCTAATAATTAGATTATTACCGGTTAGTGAGTAGTAGCTTAGATTATTATGTTAAATATTATAATAGATATTTATTAATTAATAACTATTTATAATTAAAATTTCAAATATGTTAACTTTAAATTTTGAAACGTGTAATACATGGTTTTATTTAAAATATTTAAGACATAATTTTTTATATTATAAACCTTATAACAATAAATATATTCAGCCCGTGTAATCCTATTGATGAATAAATAAATACTCGTAGGTGCGTAAGAAAACTTTTTTAACCAATCCAATAACTTCTTTTCTTCTTTTTTAAATAAGAAAATTTTATTAGGAGTTGTTATTGTTGATTTTTATCATCAAAGAAGTATTCTGGTTTGATATATGTTTTTATTATTTTAAAAATAATATTATTTTAGTCATTGCATTAAATACGTAAAGTTATTTTATTTAATACGTTTCCGTCATGGTACCAAATATAAGTTCATTGTGTTTAATATTACATCATCTGTTATACGCATTTATTACTGTGCCTTATGTTTTATATTATTTCATATTATTTTAATTAGACAACGGAATATTAATAATCCAAACTGTTATTTATTGATAGATAATAATTTATACTATTGATTTGACTGTTCATAATATCAACTTTTATTTTTATTAACAACAACAGTAGTAGCATAATTATTTTACATTCACACTCGATTTGTATTTATTTTAAGATCAATTTAACTTGTATTTTTTTTATTTCGTTCATAATCATTATTATGAACAAAAGCGAGTGCAAATCAAGCATAATTTTTTAATAATTATATTATTAGGACAGTTGTTTGTAATAAATATGAAAGGTGTGATTGTTATCGGCCAAATCAATAACATAGATTATTACCGGTTAGTGAGTAATAGCTTAGATTATTAACATTTTAATTTTGCCTTTTAACTAGTATTTTTAATATATTTTATAAACTTATTGAAATCTTATTGTAATATTTTACAGTTAAAAATAAACAATAATTATTTGACCAATGTGTATTTAAAAACTTATAATATTAAAGATAATACAATGACGAGAAAAAACACAAAAGACATGTTATCATCGTATTTTATGTTTTGTATCGTTCTGTGTTATTTTAATATATTAATAGTTATTAATTCATCATTGTAAAAACATAATAAAAGTACACAATAGTGTTATTTATCGTTCTATTTTTTAGAGTTTATCAATTTAGAAAAGTAAAATAATGTTCAGAAAAACACAATAACTAACAAAAATACATAATAAATTGCATCAAAGACACAATTATAAGCAAATTTCATATGAGTTGATAATCGTAAATAACATTATCTTTCTATATGACGATACGATAATTTGATAAAAAAAGCTAGGTATTATGATATATTTTAGTAAAAAAAATGTCTATATAAAAATTATGAACTTAAAGAAAAATGAAGGAATTTGAAAATAAAAAAAAATTGTTATATCTAAAATATTCTAACAAACTTCTTCCCCACGATTTAATCTAATCTATTGATTAATAAGAATGGTGGTTATTATTAATTTAATATTGTCTCTACACTTTTTAAATTTATAACTTTTATTATTGAATCATTTTCTTTGTTTAAACGTGAATTGTCTCTAGAGTAAAAGATTTTCTTTGGTAAATATATGATCTTGCATATTATGTCCATACACATTAAATAGAACGTTGGATATTCTTTTTTTTTTTTTTGAGATTTTGCACGCTCTTCCTCTTTTCTTACTATGGTGTTAGATTTTTAACTTAGTTGAGTATGAAATTATAAAATTACCCCTATAACCTAAATAATAACAATAATATCTTAATTAAAAACTTCTTTGTGTTTGTTTTTGATATGTTCATGAACATTTGTTTGTTTTCGTTTGATTTTGTTATTCGTTTGTGTTCGGTAAGTCTTCATAAACAGTTCATGAACATATTTATTTTTTTAATGAACGAGCACGAACAAGAAAACTCGTTCGGTAAGTGTTTATGGACAGTTCATGAACAAATTATTACTTAACGAACGAACACGAACAAGACCTTGCTCATATTCGTTCGGTTCGTTTGCAGCCCTAACATTAGATACCTCATAACGATGTGATTGTGTGCCTTATATTATGGAGATGGTTGTGAATAGTTGTTAGTGGTTGTGAGTAAATTAGAGAAAAATTTATAAGAATTGTACCGTGATTACTCATATTTAGGTAAACACGGTACAACCCTCATAAATTTTTAATATTTTTAAAAGCGGTTATGAGATGTGGTGAGAGAAAATGTAATAATAAAAACATAAAAATTATTATTTAATTGAAAGAGAAAGTAAAAAAGTATAAAAATTATTATTTAATTGAAAGAGAAAGTAAAAAAGTAGTGTTTTTAGTAAAAATACAAGGATGAGAATAGGAAAACTAGTGTGAATCCTCTAACATATAAAATATTTATAAAAATCAATGATTTTAATATTTTTAATTTATGTTATTCATGCAATACATGTATTTATAATCTCCCTACTCTAATAAAAAGGTATTTAAAAGGACACATGTCAACACCATATTGCTCCTCAACAATTTTTTCCCACTTCTCTCTCCTATTTAATAATAACATTAATTACTAATAATATTATTTAATTTTTTTATTAAAATAGTTTTTTAATAAATTAAAAGAGATATTTTTGCTACTGTTATTTCTAAGGAAATATTTTTTCATAATTTAGAAAACTTTTTATAACATCAAACTTTTTAAAAAATATAAAATATTTTATAAATAGTGTTTTTAAAAAGTAAAACTTTTATAAACAAAAAATAGTTAAAAATGAGTCATAAAAGAAAGTTTTTAAATATGACATTTCTAAAAACGTTGTTTTAAAATAAAATTTTTATTTTATTTATTATGAAAAAAGATTTCAATCATATCTTATTTTAAAATATTGATTTATAATTAATAATTTTTATTCTATTTATTTATTTTTATTCAACCCGTGTAATACACGGATTTAATAAAACTAGTCTAGTATAATATAAATGAAGTGTGTTAGGATTGACCATATACGTTACTTGAATACTATTAAATTGATGTGATTACGCCTCTTAATACTCCTATACTCCTGAATCAATTTGGTTTATCATCACCTACCATGTTGATGGCCTGTGATGAATACATCATGACTTGTGAATCGCAAGATGTAAGATCTTATCGTCGATCTCAACACACCCTCGTTCTCCGTATTGAGTTTATCTACAAAGTATTACACGGGTTAAATAAAAACATATTAAAAATTAATGAAATGCTAAAATATATAAAATACTATTTTAATATAAGACATAACTAAAATTATATGTAAGTAAAATACTTTAGTTAATAAAATAATTTATTATTTTTTACAAAATTTTCATTTTAAAAAAATATTTTTAACTCTCGTTTTAGAAATATGTTAAGAGACATTTCGTTCTAAGAATATTGTTTTAAAAATTATTATTTTTAATAAAAATCTTATTATTTCAAAACATTGGCTTTTAGTTATATTTGTTTTATAAATAATTTTCATATTTAATAAAATTTTTCTTTCACAAAATATGATTTCTATAAATATTTTATTGTTTAGTAGATATCAATTAGTTTTTGATTTTTTAGAAAAATATTTTCATATAAAACATTTATTTAAAAGAAAGATCGGTTTTAGAATATTTCAAAAAAGTTTAGGTTTTAATTATTAAAAACAATGTATTTATAAAAAATATTGATTTTAAAAAAATTTGAAATGTTTAGAGAGAGAGCGAGAGAGAGAGAGAGAGAGAGAGAGTGAGAGAGAAAGAGAGATAATAGAGAGAACAAAAACAAACAAATAAACATACCCAGTGTATCCCGTTGAAAGCAGGGTCTGAGAGGGTATGTGGTGACAAGTCTTTCCTCTATCTTGAAAGATAGAGAAACCGCTTCCGAATAGACCACCGACTCGTTAACAAAGCAATAACAATAGTGATCATAAAACATAGCATACAAAAGCATAACATAGCATACAACACATAGGTTGATATCACATGATAATCATCTTGCGCGCACATCATAAAAAACGACATGTAACACCCAAAATGGGATATGATACATGTCACCGAAAACCCTTCCCACCCATAAAACCCACTAAAAGTCTTAATTTTAATTCTACGCCTTCACTCACTCCTATCCTCGATCATGTGCTCCGAAAGATGCAGGTCTATCATATCTCGCCTAACAGGTGCTGCCGTCGTTCTCCTCTTCACGTGCCTAAACCATCTTAATTTTCCCTCTCTTATTTTATCTGTGATACAAGCCACCTCTAGCCTCTGGCGAAAGACGTCGTTTCTTATCCGATCCAATCTTGTGTGTCCACACATCCACCTCAGTATTCGCATTTTTGCGGTCTCTATTTGTCTCTCGTGCGATTTATTTATGGCCTAACAGTCTGTGCCGTATAACATAGCTGGTCGTACTGCCACTCTGTACACTTTTCCGTTTAGTTTTACTGGGAACCTCTTATCACACAGAATCTCTGATGCTGCTCTCCACTTGTACCATCCTGATTGCACGTGTGCTATATCGTTGTTTATCTCTCCGTCTTCCTGTACATACGAGCCAAGGTATTTGAACCTAGCCGTCCGTGGGACCGCCATGCCCTGTAAACTGATTTGGGTGTCCTCTTCGGTCTCACCACTAAAGTTACAATACATGTATTCTGTCTTAAAGCGACTTATCCTTAGGCCCCTTTGTTCTATTGCTGCTCTCCACTGTTCTAGTCTCTCGTTAAGCACCGTCTTAGATTCTGATATTAAGACAATATCATCCGCAAACAGCAAACACCAGGGGACTGGCTCTTGTGTGTAGACTGGTCATCTCATCCCAATACTACTGTGAAGAGAATAGATAATGGAGAGAGAATTTAGAAATTAGTTATTTTAATTTTTTTAAAAATTAATAAATAATTTAAATGGGAAAATAAATGATGATAAATAATATAATGATGACATGTGTTCACAAAATATAATATTTATTAGGTTGATTATAAGTTTAGGAGAATTGACCCTCAAGTTATTTTCTTTTTAAGACTGGCCAGAATTTGGGCCAATTGATCCAACTGCATAAGGCCTGTCATCCATTTCTTTGTTTAAGTTACTGGGCCACTAATTTCCAAAGTTATTACCATCAACTCATCAAGGCATCAACCAGCCCATCATGAGATTCTTGTTGCTAAATGTTGGTTTCCATTTCTCATCCTCTCGAATGACCCACACCTTAAAATTATAATTTTTGCAACATACATTAAAGTTTTTATTAATAAAACAACTGGCGTTAACGAGGAGACATTTACGAGCATAAACGATATAAAGTTAAGTTCAATTTAACTTCTTAAGGTTTGTTAAAAATAACTATTTTTCTTTAAAATATTAAAAATATCAATTTACCTTCAAAAATTTTATAAGTTATTTTAATTTAAATCCAATATTTTTATTAATTGTTTCAACTTTATCCAAAATAATAAAACTTTCGAAGGTAAATTGATGTTTTTTAATGTTTTGAAGGAAAATGGTTACTTTAATCAAAACTTAGGGAGTAAACAGTAAACTGAAATTAAATCAAATATATATGTAGACTCATCGTCACATTTATAAGGCATGAGAACCCTACCATTTTTCTCACATATAATGTAACTAGGTTAGTTTCCGTGTATTACACAGAATGAATAAATAAAATATTAAATAATTAGTAATCAAAATTTATACATTATAAAATCATTTTGAAGATAAAATATGATTATAATTACATATAAATAGCTACTTTAAGTAAATAAACAATAATATATTTTTCTTAAACTTTATTTTATAAATTTTTTAAATATTTTATTTTAAGAAAAATGATTTTTAAATAAAAAGTTCATTGTAGTATGTATTTTATAAAATTTTAATTTTTAAAAAGTGTGTTTTAATTCAAAATAGGTTTTTTATTTATAAAATTATATATTTTTTAATTTAAAAGTAGTATGAGTAAAACTATTAGTATTCAATATATTATTAATAATATAGAGAAATGAGAAAATTAATATGATAAGGCTTATAATTATTTCATGTTTATTTTAGTTTTTTTATAGATAGATATATAGACTAAAATCGCATTAATTAATTGGATTATAGTTAGTAATACTAAGGAAGAGTTAGATTATAATATTTAATATAACGCCCGAGATTTTGATCCAAACTATTTTTTAGAACCGAGTATAAGTTTCATCCCATCTTTTTAACCATGCAAAACATTTTCTCGACTGTCACCATACTCTTTGATAAAATTATGTCTATTAACCATGCCTTGGATAGATCATTACATCTTTGATTATTATCTAGAAGTTTCACCTATTCTGCTATCATCGAGGGCAGGATCTATATGTAATAGTTTTCAATTGATGAATAGTAACTTCACTAATCAAAATCTTTCAAATTTTATTCGGGAAACCTCCATACATGAGGTTAAGGTTCAAGCCATGCCACACATCTTTTTATCTTTTCTTTTACAACTTTTTTGCTAACACAAAAACAAATTAATGGAAATTAAAGTTAGGATTTTTTTAGAATGGCAAGTTTTATTAACAAAAAAAGACTACTACCCAGATGCTAGGGCCACAAAAAATACAACACAAAAGATACAACACAAGTTTCTATAAACGATCTTAAAAAATAGGTATTATCCTTCCAGTTTAACAAGGTAACATTCTAACCCCCTTATTTCATTAAATATCATAACATTACCAACTAATACATGTTTAAACAAATATTATTCACTTCTACATACCACCTAATCAAGTTGCCATTGCAAAAATTTGAACGACACCACTTTTGTGGGTGGCTGGATGAAATTGTTAATACCACACCACTTTAGGCCATAGAGATCATCTAACAATAACTATATTTTAACTCTTCTTTATTGTTATTATTATAGTTATTACTTTTGATAGGTTTCTTATTAATTTCGACCCTAATTAATTTATTAAAGTTAATTATGTATGTTCGGTACATCTACGCATAGGCGTCTCCTCTAACGGTCTAGAACGTAGAGGTAACATGTAGCTAATGTTGTAACATATTAAGTACAATAAACTCTCCTCCATGTGTATTGCCTTATCATATTTTCTTTTCATCCACTAATCAAACGATTAAACTTAACATTTTTGCTCCAAAAATCAATATTTGTTTCTGTGTAAATGGCTAATGCACCTGGGATTTTAACACCAACGATCAAGATCCCATCATCTATTGGTATAAATCGATCTGGATTTTCTTGTCCAAAATCTATATATGTTACCAAAAGGGTCTGCTGCTCAAGCACCTCTCCACGACCTCGAGTTCCCAGGTTAGCCAGCTTCGGTTTATATGATATTGTTTAGAATCCTTCATCGGGTTTTGCATAGTCGTATCACTATAAAATGCAAATTGTGGACACATATGTTTGTGCGTTGTTAAAATTGTAATTCATTATCCAAATATAGTTGTATTACATTATGTTTATTTCATCTATTTCATGTATTTGTATTAATTACCTTCTTTTGTTTACTATGTGTTATGTGTGTATGTACTGAGATGGGCATGCTGAGGATTTGGGCTTAGGAAGCTGGGCTTAGGAAGCTGGGCTTAGGAGCTGATGCAGCTGGAAAGTCATGTACGCGCGGATATAATTAAGAGAGATCAGATCAGTTGTGTTATCATCTCTTTCACACACTTCTCTAGAGAGTTCCTGTGTTCTTTGTTAGGGTTTCATCGTATGTTAGGGTTTCATCGTGTTGATGAACTCTGATCTTGAATCTTGTTGTATTTGCTCTTAGTAAGGTCATCACAATGATGATCTAACTCACAGCTTTGTACGATTCACTCAGATTATCAAGTTTCTTTTCATCTTCGTGACATGGTATCAGAGCCGAAGGCTCAGATCTATAGTTGCGCTTGATTCTTGGTAATCATCTTCCGCTGCAAAAGTTAAATCTCCATTTCGGACATTAGGGTTTCGCATTCTTGAAACCGTATCATCAAAGGCGCCTTAAATAAGGCGTATTATTGTCGTGTGGATATTTTCTACACATACTAGAGGACGACACTCTGAAACTTATTTTCTGTTCCTAAAAAGGACGGAACTACTGCTGATCTCCGGCGACACAGAGCGGAACCCTCTTTCTTCTATCTTGACACTGTAACCCTAAGTGAAGGTTATAGTTGTCAAGATCTGCCTACCGAAGAACCCTGAAATAGGGAATCTCACTGTGAGATCTTTCTAACCCTATCTTTTTCAGTTCTTTGCTCTGTTTTTAGGCATTCTTGTCCGGGTTAGGAGTACCGGAAATCTGATTAACAGGGAGAGCCACCACCCTGTATTTTGTGTTGCATATATCGCTTGACCTTTGTGCATCACTCGTGTGATTTGCATCTTTTGTGTGTATTGCATTACTCCGACTTGTTCTAACATTCGGATATTCTGTGCGTGTGCTTGTCTGCTCTCATTCTATTGTGTGAAAGAATAACATGGAACCACAAACACCTGCAACAACTTTAACAACTACGCTAGTAAGTAAGCTAGACGCTAGTGATCCTCTGTATCTTCACTCTAGTGACTCATGTGTTCTTACTATTGTAAACGTAAAACTTAAGGGAACAGAAAACTACTCAATATGGGCGAATGCTATGAAATTAGCCTTACAAGTTAAAATAAAACTGGATTTGTAGATGGAACATGCAAAAAATCAACCGAAAATGATATATTGGCTGGGCAGTGGGAAAGATGTAATTCTATAGTGTTAACTTGGATTCTAAACTCCATATCAGAAGAATTATATGTAGGTCAAGTATTCTCTAAACTAGCCTCTGAGGTATGGAATGATTTAAAAGAAACCTATGATAAAATAGATGGTTCAGTTGTCTTTAACCTTTACCAAAAATAAACTCTATATCTCAAATGGAAGTAGTGTCTCTGAATATTACCACAAACTAAATACTATGTGGAAACAAATGGATAACATACTGCAGCTTCCATCGTGCACTTGTAAAGCATCAAAAGAGTTTAACAACTTTAACCATCTTATTAAACTCATGCAGTTCCTTATGGGACTGGATGACATATATCAACCTGTTCGAACTAATCTGTTAACAAGAGATGAATTACCTTCTGTTAAAACTGCATTCTCTATAGTTTCTAGAGAGGAATCCCATAGAACTTCAAATCAAACATCAAAAAACTTAACTCAAAATGTGGGATTTACCTCAAAGTCAACTCAAAACTTTGACAAGAAAATAAATAGCAGGCCCCCTAACCCTAACCTGAAATGTACACATTGTAATAAAATAGGTCATATGGTTGATAAATGCTTTGAACTTGTTGGATATCCACAAGGGAATAAATCAAGAAACAACTCTTATCCTGCTCAAAGTTCAAAAAACTCAAATCAAAGTTGTGTATCTCCTAGCAAAACTAATTCTGCATCTGAATCTCAAGTGACAGTTTTAACAGCTGATCAAATATAAAATTGTTAGGTCTCTTGAATGAAAAAAATGAGCAGTCCTCATCAAACCTGAGTGGTAACAATTCCATTTACTCACCCTTATTAAATACACGGGCGTATAACTTCTCGTCAGGACGTCCCACAAAGGGACATCCTGGTTGGGTGGTTGATTCTGGGGCTAACCAACACATGGTTATGAATGATAATGACATCATTAATCCAATAAATGTTACCAGCTTAAATATAAGTGTAAAACATCCTAATGGTACAAGTGCAGTTGTCACTAAAATAGGAAATATAAAACTAACTGAACACATTATCCTACAAGGTGTGTTTGTTGTCCCAGAATACTATGTAAATCTCATTTCAGTTCATAAATGGCTCGTGATAGTAAACTTCTAGTTACATTTGATGAACACAAATGTCTTATCCAGGATTCACTCACAAAGAGCACCCTGGCGATTGGTAGTCAGTTTGATGGCTTATACTTCTGTGGTGAGATTCAATCTCCTCAGAATATCTGTTTTAATAGTTTGGAGTCCTATAACCTTTGGCATATAAGGTTAGGGCATCCATCTGACCATGTCTTAAAAATCGTAAAGAATGAGTTAAATATAAAGAGTCCAACTGAATCACTACCTTGTGACACCTGTCATAAGGCAAAACAACATAGAGAACCTTTTCCCTTAAGTGATCATGTGTCAAAAGAAGTTGGTGATCTGATTCATTTAGATGTATGGGGTCCGTATAAGGTACCAAGTCAGGAAGGATTTAAATATTTTTTAACCATAGTTGATGATTATTCCCGAGCAGTCTGGGTTTACCTAATGAATAATAAAGGAGAGGTATTTGAAAATCTTGAAAGTTTTTTTCGAATTCTAAAAAATCAGTTTAACAAAAACATTAAAATAATTCAAGTGACAATGGATCTGAATTCATTAATCAGAAAATGATGTCGTTTACTAAAAACAACGGAGTAATTCATCAAACCTCCTGTACTTACACACCCCAACAAAATGGTATAGTTGAAAGAAAACATAGACATCTTCTAAATGTATCTAGATCTTTGTTATTCCAAAGTGGAATACCATTTAAGTTTTGGTCTGAATACGTTCTAACAGCTGCTTACTTAATTAACAGGACCCCTTCATCAGTACTTAGTGGAAAGACTCCTTATGAACTTATGTTTGGCTTTAAAACCCTCTCTGTCGCATTTAAAATCATTTGGCTGTTTGTGTTACTGTACAGTTTTAAATAAAACACATAAATTTGAAAGTAATGCGCAAAAATGTGTTTTCATTGGATACTCAAATAAAAAAAAGGTTATAAACTTTGGTCGCTTGATCAAAAAACTGTTCTGTTCTCTAGAGATGTTAAATTTTATGAAAATATATTCCATTTAAAAATGATTCATCTCTAGTTGACACGAATCTAATTGTAGATCAAAATTTAAATCATACAAATTTTTTTGTCACAAACAGTTCAGATACCTATCCCGATGATGAAGAGGGGTATATGGTGATAGTTCTAATCTTGGTCAGCAAACTAGTTCCAATGCCGAGAATGTGAGGGAGGCTAATAAGCAACCACATTCTCTTGGTGATGAAACTAGTAGGGCAGACTTGGTAGACGAAAAAAATGATAACGCCATCCCATCTGAGGGAATAACTTCAACAACGCCTATGCCTGATAATATAAGGAGATCCACTAGAAGTACTAAATTGCCAAGCAGCTTAAATGATTTTATTGTTGAGGGAAAGTAAAATATGGTTTAGAAAAAATGTTAAACTATTCCAATCTTTCTCATGACAATTACGGTTTTATCACAAGCTTAAATAAAAGTATTGAACCTAAGACATATACTCAAGCTGCTAAAGATAAAAATTGGGTAATTGCCATGAATGAAGAAATGGAAGCTTTAAATAGAAATCATACCTGGGAATTAGTTGATTGTCCTAAAGATAGAAAACCCATAGGGTGCAAATGGTTTATAAAATCAAATATAAATCTACGGGTGAAATTGAACGTTTTAAAGCCCGGTAGTTGCAAAAGGGTACAATCAAAAGGAGGGAATCGACTTTGAAGAAACATTTGCACCTGTTGCTAAAATGGTAACTATTCGTTGTGTGTGGTGTGTTTGGCAGTCCAAAATGACTGGCCGCTGTTCCAACTTGATATTAACAATGCGTTTTTATATGGCGCATTACATGAGGATGTTTATATGTCCCTACCAGAGGGATATTTTTCAAAAAATGACACTCGTGTGTGTAAACTAACCAAGTCTCTTTACGGACTTAAACAGCTCCGCGTATGTGGAATGAGAAATTAGTAAGTGCTTTAACTGAGTTCGGTTTTGAACAAAGTAGGAGTGATTACTCCTTGTTCATACGCTCTAAAAATTCTGCTGTTGTCATCTTACTTGTCTATGTTGATGATATAATTGTTACTGGAAATAGTCTCAATGAGATCCATTATATCAAAAAGCTTTTACACACCAAGTTTCTAATCAAAGATCTTGGTGAACTGAAATATTTCTTAGGCATAGAAGTTCTTAGAACAAATAATGGTGTTTGTCTTTCTCAAAGGAAATACTGTGTGGAACTTCTTACTGAATTTGGTATGTCAGCTTGCAAACCAGTCAGTAATCCATTAGAACAACATCATGTGGTTACTAATATGTGTAGTAAGGATGAGCATATTCTTGAGAATGTATCTGAATATCAAAAGTTGATAGGTAAATTAATTTACCTATCACACACACGACCTGACATATCTTATTCAGTGCAGTTTTTAAGTCAATACATGCATAGCCCAACAATGGCTCATTTTAAATTGGGCCTTCGGTTATTACGCTACTTAAGAATAGTCCTGGTAAAGGGTTGTTTTTTAAGAAGAGTAGTAGTTTATCTATTACTGCATATGCTGACTCTGATTGGGGGAAGTGTCTGCAGTCTCGTAGATCAGTAACTGGGTACTGTATTTTTCTAGGAGATTCTTTAGTCTCCTGGAAAAGTAAGAAACAGTCCACAGTTTCTAGGTCTTCTGCTGAGGCAGAATATAGAGCGATGTGTGCAACAACTTGTGAAGTTTTGTGGTTGTCTAATGTACTTAAAGAGTTAACGATCTCTGTTTTCTTTCCAGTTCAGTTGTTTTGTGATAGTAATACTGCAGTTTCAATAGCTGCTAATCCTGTATTTCATGAACGAACAAAGCATTTCGAAATAGATTTATTTTTCCTTCGGAAAAAATTACTGCTGGGGTAATCAGCACAATTGGGTTGTCGTTTGTCGATCAGCCGGCTGATATTTTTACTAAAGGTTTGTTACCTCGACAACATGAAATTTTATGTGATAAACTAAAACTTTTGATGCATTTGGATAATGGAATTATGGGGGGGTGTTAAAATTGTAATTCATTATCCAAATATAGTTGTATTACATTATGTTTATTTCATCTATTTCATGTATTTGTATTAATCGTTCTTTTGTTTACTATGTGTTATGTGTGTATGTACTGAGATGGGCATGCTGAGGATTTGGGTTAGGAAGCTGGGCTTAGGAAGCTGGGCTTAGGAAGCTGGGCTTAGGAAGCTGGGCTTAGGAAGCTGGGCTTAGGAAGCTGGGCTTAGGAAGCTGGGCTTAGGAGCTGATACAGCTGGAAAGTCGTGTACGCGGGATATAATTAAGAGAGATCAGATCAGTTGTGTTATCATCTCTTTCACACACTTCTCTAGAGAGTTCCTGTGTTCTTGTTAGGGTTTCATCGTATGTTAGGGTTTCATCGTGTTGATGAACTCTGATCTTGAATCTTGTTGTATTGCTCTTAGTAAGGTCATCACAATGATGATCTAACTCACAGCTTTGTACGATTCACTCAGATTATCAAGTTTTCTTTCATCTCGTGACATGCGCGCACACAAAAACACTCATGTTAGAATGCGCACATTTGATTGAAACGTCTTACAAAGTTAGTCTGTTTTCGTACGCTTAAATATTTGTTGAAAACTGGCTTGTTAGCAAGGGATGCAAACTGGTTGGGTGTGGATCAGCTTTACCAAATTACCAAGTTTCTAATGATGATCTCGCAAAGGTTATTGATACTAGTGATGACTGGATATCTAATAGTACCGGAATCCGTAGGCGTCGTATTCTTACAGGTGAAATTTTTCTTTCATTCTACTTAATATATAAAAGAAAATAGATATGTTTCCAAGCTTTTCTATATATTTAATTTTATATTTTGAAAATGAATCTAATTTATTTAGATTCTGATTTGAGTTTCAAAACAATATGAGCATAAATGAATAACACCAGCATGATGAAGCTAATTTAATTAGTAAAAAAGGTGCAGAAGTTTTTAGACTTTTTAACGGTTGCTATTTATTAAATACCATATGCGAATAGTGAATAACAAAATAGTGAGAAAACAAATGTTTTAATATTAGTATATAGTGGGTAACCCGCGTGTTACTGCGTAATATAAAATTTACAAGTCTATACTTGTTATATTTTATTTAATTATCAATTGTTTTGTTTTGTAATTTAAATATCATATACGGCTTATGATTATTATCATATGTTAGAGCTAACAAAACTAATTATCATTAATAAAAATAGTTGAATGACTTAACTCTTAAGTAAACATAAGAGTTTAATATGATTAAAGTTTAATGAATATTTTAAGACAAATCACATTCAATATAGTACAGATTGAATTGTTTTTATACAACAATGAAAAGATTGTTATTACATTAGATATTAATATAATATATTAATAGAAAACCATGTAATACAATTATTTGATCTGGGATGACACGTGTCAACACCACAATCACTCTCACTAAAATTTTTCCGCCTCTCTCTCCTATTAAATAATTACCTTAATTACTAATAATACTATTTAACACTTTTTGATTTAATAAATTAATAAAGAGATCTATTTATTAATGTTATTTCTAAATAAATAATTTTTTTATAAAATAATAAACTTATTTAAAACATAAGACTTTTTTAAAAATACGAAATATTTAAAATTGGTATTTTTAAAAAGTTATTTTTTAAAATAAAAAACAATTAAATTTAAGAGTTATAATAAGAAAATTTTAAAAATGACAATTTTATACGGTTTGTTTTAGAACAAAACGTTTATTTTTTTTTTAAAAAATAAAGTTTTAAAAAGTTGATATCACTATTTTATAACTTACAGTCATTTCTGATACATAATTTCAGTGATATTATATCTTAAAATATTTTATAATTAATAAATTTTGTATATTAATTTTTTATTTATTCAACCCGTGTAACACACGGGTTACTATAGCTAGTATAATATAAACATAATGAATGATCTCTAATAATATTAAAGATTAAAGCTTACAATCATTTATATGTTATCTTAAAATTAAAAATATTACAAAATTACAATTTTATGTTAAAAAGATGTTTTATAGATATGAATAAATAAAAGATGATATAAATATAGATTATTATTGTTATCATTATTGAGAAAGAATATGAAATATCAGAGTTGTGCCTAGTAAAATGGGCGAGTTGGGTTGGGCAGGATAACGAGTCAAGATGAGTTCGGGTCATGATGAGTTCGGGTCAAGACGGGTTGCTTCAAATAATGGGTCATATTGGTTCGGGTCAGAATGAGTTCTAACTAAAATGAGCACGGTCAGAAGGGTCAATTTTAAAAAGTGTCATTTTACATCTTTTCAAAATGAGTATAGGTCAAAAGGGTTCTAATCATAATGAGTACGGGTCAAATCAAGTTCTAATCAAATGAGTACGGGTCAACATATTATTTCGAGAACATTAAAAGCTATCATTGTATCACCGTGCTTAAATATGTTCACTAAACCAATCTTGAATTACACAATTCACCAAAAACACTTTGGGGGTATTTTGATTTCAATTCAAGATATCACATCTATCTAACAAGATAGAGGAAAGACTCGCCTACCCCTACCCTCCCCAGACCCTGCTCCTGAGTGGGATATACTGGGTTTGTTATGTTATGTTATGTTATATCACATCCTATGACTCCAATGCCAAAGTGATATGCTGATCTGAACAGGAACGAATTGTTGGAAAACAAAACAGTTTTATAAAGATAAGACATTGCTATTGCTCGGATCATTAATTCAGTGACATCTTTTATCAAATACGAATCCAATTAGAGAAAATCATAAGCAGGAGCAAATAATAGCTAAGATACCTTTGAATTTGAAAAAAAAAAAGACGACCGGACAATATAATGACCGATTCATGGTGATTGACTAATTTAGGACTTCGCAAGCAAGGAGACGATTGAAGGAAGAAGGAAACGCGTAACGTGAAGGAAATTAAGAGAGAATGGAGCTTGAAGGATGAAACCTGATTCTCGAAGCGTTCTTCTAGATCAGCACGTTGGGTTATAAACTACGAGTAACCTAAAGCAATGACTCGTGCTCTTCTGCTACCACCCATTCTGACCCGCAACTTCTAATCTGCAGCCCAATGTGACCCGTACAATTGTTTCTTTATTTCCATGCATGCCCATTAGACCCTTTGGAAATAATATGTTGCCAAAAAACCACCCACAGCCCAATATTAGAAGTTCAAATAGACTCATTTTTTATTGTTTGGGTTAAATTTGTCAGGTCTAATCAGAGTGAATTTATTTTTTTTAATAATAATAGTTTCACGTAAGTTGATCAGCTTTCCGACATATATACACCTTGTTTCCAAGCTTAACTCTAACTTCAAGACTGCAACGTTTCGACATACATCTATGTTTTGACGTAATATTTGTTCAGAAATGAGTTGTGTCATATATAAAACATTTTCGTGCTTATTTTTATGTACACTTTGACTTGGCCAACGTTTTGAAATTGGTTTATTTGGAAACGCGTCGGGTCAATATAATACGTTTTCATTTACTATGCGTTGAACGCAAATTTAGTTCGAAAACGGTCGGAGCGATTGTAAGTCTATGCTTCGACAATAATTTTGTTTGGAAAATGGTCAGGTCAAATATCAAACGTGTCACACCCTCAAATTCCGGGTCTGGAATCTATCACGGAGGGGTGAGCAAACAGGATCGAACACAGTAGTTACACATGAGATGCAGTTATCTATATGATAAGTTTTAGATAACCATTTCATTAATAATCAGAGCATTAGATATTATACGCAGCGGAAAATAAATACATATATTGTTTCTTAACAATACGTCTAATCATGTCTTATTAATAACCAATATGTATCTGGAGCTCTTATATGATCCTATGTGCATATCCATAAGCTCCTAGTAGATACCTGGAATACATGTAAAAATCAAGTGTCAACACAGGGTTGGTGAGTTCATAAATAAACACAATGATAAATCGTCAATTATCATCCAAAGAAAGATTTACTTTGTGAAGATACGGAACCCTTTTATAAGGTGAACCCGCTATCCCACATACTTACTAAGTACAAGCCCAACAAATCCTTCACATTGAATTTGTCCATGTATCATAGTTTATTTGCATATGGATAGCCTGTCGGAACCCTTTTATAGGTGAACTCATTATCCCACACACAAGCACCAAGCAAAGCACCATCATAGTTCATAAAACAAAAGGGCATGTTTCATCCCAAGAACAGTATGATAATATCACAATTAAAAGTTCCAGCTTAAAAGAGCATGCATCATCCCAAAACCAAAGTAAAAGGGAAACACGAGAACTCACAAAATAATCTGAAATTTAAATCACGACATGTATTCCAGCCCCAAAATATTTAAATCATTAAAAAGGGGGAACAATTACGAACTCACCTCAGTCCTTGTGTGTGGTGTTGACAACCTAGTAAATTCCTGCTAAGAAATTAATATTCACATAAGTATATATACAAATCCATAACCTAAATAAGTTAGATCTTGAACCTGGCGTCCAATTGATCTAGGGTTGGTTTTCTGGGATTTGTTATAAACATTAAATCATTTAATTATTTTTGTTAATAATTAATGATTATATAAAATTTAATTAGTTTAATATGATTTTGACATATCATTATATTCTAATTAAGCTATAGACGTTATATAAACATATAAGTTTATATTTAATTTTTGTAAGATTTTATAAATATTTAAATTTATAAAATATACTTTGTATTTATATTATCAAAATAAGTCCATAAAATATTATAACATCCATTAATAATTTGATGATCTAATTTATTATTGGAAATCATTTTTATATGGATAATAATTTATAACACATGTAATATTTATTTTCATAAATAATTTAGGCTTTTAAATAATTATTTTTCTATAATTATTATGATTTATCATTAATTAAAAATAATATGGTGTCCAATTAATGGATTAGTACTTTAAATCATCATTTAAAGCCTATTTTTATAAAAGTAGTTATTTATAATATTTTTAAATAATATTTTATAAATTTTATTTAAAGTATTTTAATTAAATAATTTACAGAAAAATATTTAATGGTGTTAAAAATAACAGAAGCTTTTAAAAATTATTTTTATAATTTTTAATAATTTTTATATATTTTTAAATAGTCCAAAAAGGATTTAAAAAAAATATGGGAGGTGCACGGTTCGAACCCGCGACCTCCCCCCCCCAAACCCTGCGCACAAACCAGTGAGCCAAAGGCTCCCATATCGAACAGAACACAGCCACAATTCCTTTTAACACTTAAACCCAGTTTATCCCCAAATCAAGAACCCTAGAAACCATTTCGATCAAATTGAAGATCGATTCGGTTATGTTAATGCACAGATTCATAGGGCTTTTGATCCTTGCATAAAAACGAGTTTGATGATAGGTTCAATTACCTGTTTTGGTTGTTTGAATGATAAGAGCAGATGCAGAACAGCTTCGACCGAGGTTCGAATCAGTTCGATGTGAATTTGTTGTTGTTATTCAAATTAAACTTGGGGATAGCTTCGGATGATGGTAGGAACAATAACCTTCTGCCAATTTGGGTTTATAATGGTCTAAGTTGGATTTCGAGTGGATTGCAGGTCGCGGAGAAGGAAGAGTTCGAATTCGATGATGAGATTGTTTTAGATGCAATTCGTAGTGTCATTTGATTGGTATAACTTATAGGATGATTTAGGTGAGATAAATTCGATTAATTATTCAGCCTCAGTGCGATTCGAAGGCTGTAAAGGAGCCGACATGTTCACGTGGTGGTTAGATCGCACCAGCTGATCCTTTATTCGAATTGTTGGTGGGTCGAGTTCGAATCGTTCACATGAGAGTGTCGGTAGCTTTAATTCGATTAAAAACCGTGTATTTTTGGCGTTTTGGGTTGGCCGGATCGTCGCCGGGGATGCGCCGGAACAGTGGTCGCCGGCGAGGGGGTGTTTGGGTTTAATTTAATTACAGAATGGTCCCTGGGGTTTGGTGAACTTATTATTTCATGTTAAAGTTTGTAAAACATGTTTCAACAATTACCAAAACACCCCCTGGACTTAATATATCTAATTTAATAATTTTATAAATTATTTATTAATAACAATATTTTCATTATATTAATTTATCTTTATTAACATTATTATTTTTAATAATAATATTATTATTGTTATTATATCATTATTTTATTATTATCAATATTGTTATTAAATAATAATAAAAACAAATTGTAAATTCACTTAAATATTATATTGAAAAAAAAAATTTTCGGGTTGTCACATCATCCCCCTGTTAGAGGAATTTTCGTTCCGGAAAATTAAGATGTACGGGCAACATCTTTGAAAAGGTTAGGATACCTGCGTATCATTTCGTCCTCTCGTTCCTAAGTGAACTCAGGACAACGTCGGGAGTTCCACCGAACTCTGACAACTGTAATCTCGCTATGCTTTAATTGTTTAACTCCTTATCCATGATTTCAACTGGTGCCTTAACAAGTCTGTGTTTCTCACATACTTGCAGTTCCTTGAAAGGCACAACCAGTAATTCATCGGATAAGCACTTCCTTAGATTTGATACGTGAAAAACATTATGCACACCACCAAGTTCAGCAGGTAGATTTAATTCATAGGCTACTGGGTCAATCCTTCTGACAATTTCAAAAGGGTCCCACGTAGCGAGGGTTCAATTTCCCTGTTTCCCAAAGCGTATAACTCCCTTCCAGGGAGATACCTTTAGCGAAACTTTATCTCCTTCCTGAATTTCAGGTGGCTTGCGGTGTTTATCAGCGTAGCTTTCTTATCTGGACAATTTTCTCATGAGTTTCAAAGATCAATTCTAACTTGTCTTGGGGTCCTACACACTTATGGTAATAGTCGGAACTCCAACCTTCTTAATGTCCCCGTTTAACACGTTAGTTTAATCGTATCAATCAACATAGCTAGGTTCATAGCATTGGCATTAAAGCAAATTATCTAAACCATCAGAGAGGCTTATTCTACTACTCACTAGATTTTTTTTTCCAGTGTCCTTCTTAATTCTATTTGGTCTAAGGTATGATATCAGTTTTATCATTCATGGGGGTTTTGTTAATATAAAGAGCACGACTTAACCCTACCATTGCATGATTTTAGAATTACAATTCTAGCTTTTGCATTTCATTCCTTAGGTATAGTAACCCTTTTTAAGCATTACCGGTATACTAAGAATATGCTTAAACGGTTACACAACATCCTAATTTATTATCATCCAAAGAATAACTTAATGTATGTGGGTATCAGCACCCTTCTATATCTCCTGTATTCCACTTTCATTCTAAGCATTCAATCGTCCCTCAATTACTGAATGCTAAGTGGAGGAATGCCTCTTAAAGGATAAAATTAATATTATGATTGGAAATACCATGAAGGATCTAAGTAGGACAGGACTTAAGTAACAGCAGGTAAACTACAAGCACATAAGTACAATATGTCTAATGATAGCTGCCTATCCTTCATACCTTCAGGATTTCAGGTATAACCATGTCAGGGCAAGTACTAGGGAAACAAGTCTCACTTTAGGTTAGGACAAGTGTAGCACAGATTACCAAATGGAATACGTCAAGGTAATTTTGATTCATATGTCTTAAAGACTTGTATATTGACCACAGTAATTTCACGTGCTACAATAGCAGCAATCTTACGACTAGAGTTTCTAGACCGTGAACGGATTTGACGAGAAGCCATTCTGAGAGATCATTAAGAATTTTCATGGAAATATGTCCTATGAGAACCGAGGCTTTCTTGCTCAACGTGTAGAAATGATGACTTATACGGACTACTATGTTACCACCCGACTAGATTCACCGGACTTAGCATGCACGACAAATTACAATTACGTGTGCACCCGTAATGGTAAGTTGCTTTGCATGATCACCCCGGTTCCTCCTGTTGGGTTAACATATCTTGTCAAGTATAGTGGTCATTAATGATAGAAATACCAAATATGTATGTATTATATCGGGGAAAACGAAATCAAGGACAAGAATTATTCAACACGACAATGAGATGTTCCGAGTGTATTCGTTTGATTCATGAATCAAAGCGAGTACGTTGACTAATCAAAGTATTGAGTCAATCACAACTTTGTTGAAGACATGCGTACCTATAAGCAGATACTCATCCCAAGGGTTCCTAGGTAAGGTAAACAGGTCCATCGGTTGATTTGGATATATGCGAATACCTTGCCTAGACAGAACACCCCGAGATACAGGCATCTTACTCTTCCAGCATTGCATGTGTTCAAGTTGTATGACACAGACTTTGACGAGACTTTGAAACCATTAATAACAATCGAGTTTTGAAATCACTTGAATTAGGCACACAATGCCTTAGAATATGATTTAAGATTCGTGTGTGTATTGATAGGAATCAAGGTATAAGAGGAATCACATAAGGCATATAACTTCTTAATCTTAGTCAATCTCTAACTAAGGCAATTTATTTGTGCAACTATTGTGTGTGGCTATAGGTTAGATGCAATTCCTAACTCACTATAACCAATGGCTCTGATACCAATCTGTCACACCCTCAAATTCCGGGTCTGGAATCTATCACGGAGGGGTGAGCAAACAGGATCGAACACAGTAGTTACACATGAGATGCAGTTATCTATATGATAAGTTTTAGATAACCATTTCATTAATAATCAGAGCATTGATATTATACGCAGCGGAAAATAAATACATATATTGTTTCTTAACAATACGTCTAATCATGTCTTATTAATAACCAATATGTATCTGGAGCTCTATATGATCCTATGTGCATATCCATAAGCTCCTAGTAGATACCTGGAATACATGTAAAATCAAGTGTCAACACAGGGTTGGGTGAGTTCATAAATAAACACAATGATAAATCGTCAATTATCATCCAAAGAAAGATTTACTTTGTGAAGATACGGAACCCTTTATAAGGTGAACCCGCTATCCCACATACTTACTAAGTACAAGCCCAACAAATCCTTCACATTGAATTTGTCCATGTATCATAGTTTATTTGCATATGGATAGCCTGTCGGAACCCTTTTATAAGGTGAACTCATTATCCCACACACAAGCACCAAGCAAAGCACCATCATAGTTCATAAAACAAAAGGGCATGTTTCATCCCAAGAACAGTATGATAAATATCACAATTAAAGTTCCAGCTTAAAAGAGCATGCATCATCCCAAAACCAAAGTAAAAGGGAAACACGAGAACTCACAAAATAATCTGAAATTTAAATCACGACATGTATTCCAGCCCCAAAATATTTAAATCATTAAAAAGGGGGAACAATTACGAACTCACCTCAGTCCTTGTGTGTGGTGTTGACAACCTAGTAAATTCCTGCTAAGGAATTAATATTCGCATAAGTATATATACAAATCCATAACCTAAATAAGTTAGATCTTGAACCTGGCGTCCAATTGATCTAGGGTTTGGTTTCTGGGATTTGTTATAAACATTAAATCATTTAATTATTTTTGTTAATAATTAATGATTTATATAAAATTTAATTAGTTTAATAATGATTTTGACATATCATTATATTCTAATTAAGCTATAGACGTTATATAAACATATAAGTTTATATTTATTTTTGTAAGATTTTATAAATATTTAAATTTATAAAATATACTTTGTATTTATATTATCAAAATAAGTCCATAAAATATTATAACATCCATTAATAATTTGATGATCTAATTTATTATTTGGAAATCCATTTTTATATGGATAATAATTTATAACACATGTAATATTATTTTCATAAATAATTTAGGCTTTTAAATAATTATTTTCTATAATTATTATGATTTATCATTAATTAAAAATAATATGGTGACCAATTAATGGATTAGTACTTTAAATCATCATTTAAAGCCTATTTTTATAAAAATAGTTATTTATAATATTTTTAAATAATATTTTATAAATTTTATTAAAGTATTTTTAATTAAATAATTTACAGAAAAATATTTAATGGTGTTAAAATAACAAAAGCTTTTAAAAATTATTTTTATAATTTTTAATAATTTTTATATATTTTTAAATAGTCCAAAAAGGATTTAAAAAAAATATGGGAGGTGCACGGTTCGAACCCGCGACCCCCCCCCACAACCCTGCGCACAAACCAGTGAGCCAAAGGCTCCATATCGAACAAAACATAGCCACAATTCCTTTTAACACTTAAACCCAGTTTATCCCCAAATCAAGAACCCTAGAAACCATTCGATCAAATTGAAGATCGATTCGGTTATGTTAATGCACAGATTCATAGGGCTTTTGATCCTTGCATAAAAACGAGTTTGATGATAGGTTCAATTACCTGTTTTGGTTGTTTGAATGATAAGAGCAGATGCAGAACAGCTTCGACCGAGGTTCGAATCAGTTCGATGTGAATTTGTTGTGTTATTCAAATTAACTTGGGGATAGCTTCGGATGATGGTTAGGAACAATAACCTTCTGCCAATTTGGGTTTATAATGGGTCTAAGTTGGATTTCGAGTGGATTGCAGGTCGCGGAGAAGGAAGAGTTCGAATTCGATGAATGAGATTGTTTTAGATGCAATTCGTAGTGTCATTTGATTGGTATAACTTATAGGATGATTTAGGTGAGATAAATTCGATTAATTATTCAGCCTCAGTGCGATTCGAAGGCTGTAAAGGAGCGACATGTTCACGTGGTGGTTAGATCGCACCAGCTGATCCTTTATTCGAATTGTTGGGTGGGTCGAGTTCGAATCGTTCACATGAGAGTGTCGGTAGCTTTAATTCGATTAAAAACCGTGTATTTTTGGCGTTTTGGGTTGGCCGGATCGTCGCCGGGGATGCGCCGGAACAGTGGTCGCCGGCGAAGGGGGGTTTGGTTTAATTTAATTACAGAATGGTCCTGGGGTTTGGTGAACTTATTATTTCATGTTAAGTTTGTAAACATGTTTCAACAATTACCAAAACACCCCCTGGACTTAATATATCTAATTTAATAATTTTATAAATTATTTTAATAACAATATTTTCATTATTATTAATATTATCTTTATTAACAATATTATTTTTAATAATAATATTATTATTGTTATTATTATCATTATTTTTATTATTATCAATATTGTTATTAAATAATAATAAAAACAAATTGTAAATTCACTTAAATATTATATTGAAAAAAAAAATTTTTCGGGTTGTCACAAAACGTTTTTTTTTCAACAATATAAATTCGGGTTACTCTATATATTGACATAAAGTTAGTTTGGAAACGAATCGGGGCGATTGTAATCTATACTTTATCACGTCACGTATAATGCGGGGCAACGCGCGACGGGCAATAAACCTAGTTTCTCTTAAACTATTTTTTTTTATTTGCCATTAATTTTATGAAATTATTGCTTGGTAGGCTTTGTTTTTATTTTCTAGGAAATATTGATTTTGTCTATACTATATTATAAAATATGTTTAAAAATATAAAGATTAATTTATTAATTTAAATCAAAATATAATCAAGTGCATCTCCCTTCAGAAATTTGAGCGTTTAGCTAGTTCAGAGTTTTGTATTAGAGTTTGGAGTTAATTTTAGAGTTTAACTTTTAGGGTTTAATATTAGGATTTAACTTTAGAGTTTAGATTTTTTTGGTATAGGGTTTTACGAGCCATTCTAACACCGGTGAAATAAGTTCAATCGAATTTGTTTAAGTTGATTCCTAGTTCTTATAATTTTAATTGTTTCCTTTTGAACATATATATGTGTGTGTTACAAAAAATCAATAAACTTTGTATGTACAATAAAAACTAAAAAAGTTCAAATACAAAGTGTATTTTTGCTACAAAGTGTGAAAAGACACAATGAGTCAAAAAAGACACAATGAGTCAAAAAAAATTATACAAAAAATTATATCTCACAATCAAAATTGAATTTCAAAAAAGTAATTCGGAGCTTTTGTCCCCTAGCCGTCCTCAATAAGAAAAAAAAAAAACGAAAAAATAAAAAAAAAATAAAAATTAACGTTTTGTGCCATTTATAAAAGACACAATAACTTCATTGTGTCTTTTATTGACACAATGACGTCATTGTGTCATTGTGTCAATATAAAAGACACAATGACGTCATTGTGTCATATAATGACACAATAAAAAAAAATTTTTTTTTCTGAAAGAAGACAACGAGATGAACAAAGGCTCCGAAGTATTATTTTAAAATTCGATTTAGATTGTGAGATATAAATTTTTTGTGACTTTTTAGCCTCATTGTGTCTTCTCACACTTATAGTAAAAATACATTTTGTAGAATAATCTCACCCTAAAAAATTATATATATATATATATATATATATATATATATATACACACATAAATGACATGGATGCAATTAATTACATATGAACACATATATAAATAAGGGACCGGATATCTAGACACCGCTTACTATAAATCAAACGTCTATAGTTCTATACGGTCGTGTAGTCCTATATGTGTCGTATATGAGTGTTGTATAATATAGGGTGTATATCCCATCTAACAGCCCTCCATATTTTCTTCATATTCAGTGTCAAATTTTGCTATATATGTCATATAGACCTGTATGGATCGAATAGGGCTATAAGGCGTATAGCCCTTTGACAGCCCCCGAATTTTTCTCGTTTTTAGTGTCCTCAACCCTATACGCTTTGTATAGGGCTATACGAGGCATATACGAGGCATTAGATAAGTTTTTACTTGCGGGAAATAAAAAACTTGTAAGCTTATTGTGGGCAAATGAATAATATTGGTTGGTATAAGATACACACAATCAAATCCATCCATGTGGTTACTCGAAATATACATCATTCTTTATAAACACTTGCATAATATTCATTAATTTGCACATATACATACTTTAAATATATACCGAAATTTGACCCTAACCTGCAACTATAGGTAAGGAAAACATGACAAGTCTAGCGGTAGAGGCAGCTCAGAAAGCACTTGAAATGGCCAAGATTAACGCCAATGATGTGGATTGAAATCTTCTTTATTATCAATAATGTGAAAGTGCCTGCATTATAAGACAATTCACCACCTTATATGGAGGTGGTAGTCTAACTAACCTCCTCAATCTATGGCACGTTTCCATATCTATAATACAAAATATAGTAACTAATGAGTGGGATAATAATGGTGATTGAGAGCAATCTTCAGCTGCTAATACTCCCCCTTAGCTTGACCGGGAGTGACGACAAACGGTTAAGCTAGATCGAAAACTCTCGAATAGTTGTCTCGAAAGACCTTTGGTGAAGATGTCGGCATATTGATAGGATGCAGGTACATGAAGGACTCGAACTTGACCCAAGCGGACTTTTTCACGAACGAAATGAATGTCCAGTTCAACGTGTTTGGTGCGTTGATGTTGAACCGGATTGTCTGACAAGTACACTGCTGAAATATTATCACAATAAACCACAGTTGCCTTAGTAATGGGAATATGCAATTCGAGTAATAAGTTTCGAAGCCAGCTGATTTCGGCAACTGCGTTTGCAACGCCGCGGTATTCGGCTTCGGCACTAGAGCGTGAAACGGTTTTCTGTCTTTTGGATGACCATGATATTAGGTTGTCGCCGAGAAATACACAGAAGCCGGATGTGGAGCGTCTAGAATCTGGGCAACCAGCCCAGTCTGCATCTGAGTAGGCGACCAGAGATGAGGTGGCCGATTGTGTGAGTCGTAACCCATGGTCTAAAGTGCCCTTGATGTAACGAAGTATCCGTTTTAAGAAAGCAAAGTGTGTATCCCGAGGAGCGTGCATGAATAAACACACTTGTTGTACTGCATAAGAAATATCGGGCCGCGTAAATGTAAGATATTGAAGTGCGCTGGCTAAACTCCGATATTCAGTTCCGTCGGGTAGCAAAACTCCGTCTTCGGCACTTAGCTTTGAGGCCGTGTCCACCGGTGTATTACATGGTTTGCAATCGGACATATTTGCTCGGTGTAGGATATCACGAGCATACTGAGACTGTGATAGAAATAAACCTTTAGCATCACGCTGAACAGATATTCCCAAGAAATGGTGTAGCGATCCCAAGTCAGACATAGCGAACTCTCGTGAGAGGAGGCTGATAAGTTGTTGCAAAAGAGTACTTGAGGAAGCTGTTAGGATAATATCATCAACATAAAGTAATAGATAAGCTGTGTTATGGCCTTGGCAAAACACAAACAATGAACTATCACAAACACTTCCTTTGAAGCCATGAGAGGTGATAAACGTGGAAAATCTGTGAAACCATGCCCGGGGTGCCTGCTTGAGTCCATATAAAGATTTTCGTAACCGACAAACATGTTGAGGCTTGGTAGTGTCGGTGAACCCTGGTGGTTGAAACATATACACGGTTTCCTGAAGATTGCCATGTAAAAAAGCGTTTTTGATGTCAAGCTGATGTATAGGCCAGTTGTTATGGAGTGCAATAGATAAAACAATACGAATAGTTTCAGGTTTAACAACTGGGCTAAACGTCTCTTGGCAATCAATGCCAACGGTCTGTGATTTTCCATTAACAACAAGCCGGGCTTTGTACCGTTCTAAACTGCCATCATGTTTAAATTTGTGGCGAAAAAGCCACATGCACCGTATTACGGGGTGGTTTATGGGTCGTGGAACCAATTCCCAAGTATCATTATCAATTAAAGCCTTATATTCAGTAAGCATAGCCTTTTGCCAATTAGGGTCAGTTAGGGCCTTAAGGTGAGAGGTGGGGACAGGAGATATAGGTTCGGTCATGGGTGTGGTGAGAGTGTATTTAGGATTGGGCTTAAGAATACCATCCTTACCTCTTGTTGTCATGGGGTGAAGATTTGAGAGAGTTGGGTCGGGTCAGATTGTGGCGGGTGGGTTTGCTGGGGTGGAAAGGTAGTGGGGCGTTGAGTGTGGGAGGTAAGTGGGCTAGGAGGGTGTAATGGGCTTGAGTGTGTTGAAGGGCCGGGGGGGTTGGGTGTGCGGATGGGCCTGGAGGGGTGGTTGGGCCATGGGTGGATGTTGGGCTTGGAGGGTTGGGTGGACCGGATTGGGGGTAGGATGGGAAGGCACTGGACTGTTGTAGTGAAACATGGTTGATGAAGGCGGGTCATCATCTAAAAATTGATATGCATTGGATGAGGGTGGGGTGGTAAAAGGGAATGTGGACTCGTCAAAATCCACATGGCGGGATATATGGACTTTACCGGTTGAAGGATCCAGACAACGGTAACCTCGGAAGTTTGGTGGGTAGCCAAGAAAGATGCACCGGAGAGAGCGGGGTTCAATTTATTATTTTCGGTTGTAGAGAAGTTAGGGTAACAAGCACACCCGAAAACCCGAAGGTGATCGTATATGGGATGGCATAGGTACAAGGCGAAGGTGGGTGTGTTGTAGTTGAGACGAGTGGTGGGGAGAATATTATGAAGGTAGGCCGCGGTATGTAGGGCCTCAACCCAAAAGGTAGGAGGGATGTGGGCATGTGTGAGTAGTGCACGAATGATGTCATTAAGGCGTCTAATCATGCGCTCAGAACGCCCATTTTGTTGTGAAGTTTGGGGACAAGAAAAACGGAATGTGAATCCGTTTGTTGAGGCAAAATTATGAAACGCGTGATTGTCGAATTCTCCCCCTAAGTCATATTGAAAAGCTTTTATGTTTTTATGAAATTGGGTTTGGATGTATTTATGGAATTTGACAAAGGTTGGAAAAGTTTCGGACTTGAATTTGAGAGGATAGACCCAAACATAATTAGAAAAATTGTCTACTAAAACCATATAATATTTATAAGCAGAGTTACTAAGGACGGGTGAGTCCATAAATCGCAGTGAATAATGTCAAAAGGTGCATAAGTAAAGAAGTTGATGCAACAAAAGAGTGCCTTTTACTGTTAGATAAATGACACGAATCACAAAAACCAAACGATTGTTCATTACAAGAAAGATGAAAAGTACTAGAAAGAAATTTCAAAACATGTGTGCCAGGATGTCCAAGACGATCATGCCACTTATTTTGTTCAGCAACTAAAAGGACTTGACGAGGTGGTGTGAAGGGGTAAAGATCACCGGTGCTATCATGGCGCGAAAGAGGTTGTCCAGTCTTGAGATCCTTCAAAGTAAAACCATATGGGTCAAATTCAACAGAAACAAGGTTATCACGGTAAATTTTCTTACTGAAATAAGGTCTTTGACGACAGTTGGGGCATATAGGATGTTGTTTAAATAGTAAGTAGTGTTGGATGTTTTATGGTAACCCTTACCCGACCCCAATATTGGCAAAGATTGGCCATTACCTACCAAAATATAGCGTTAACCGAATTAGATAAAAGGGAATCGATTTTACCTGGATCGGATGTGAGGTGAGATGAGGCACCGGTATCCATGTTCCATTGTGGCGGGTTTGGATTGAGGGTTAAGGCGGATAAGGCGGTGCCAAGTTCGGTGGGTTGGAGATGGTCGATGGGGGGTGGTTGGTTGTAACCGGTTGGGTTTGAATAGGGGTAGTGAGGGTCCTGGTGGGTGAGCCCGTAGCCGGCTGATTGAGGGGTGGTGGTGGTGGGTTGCTGTGGGGCTTGGTTGTGGGCCGGCCTGTTCCAGTAGGAGGTCCATGGGCTTTGGGCTGGGTGTGGGCAGGGTGGTGGAGAGGCCCACCAGGGATATGGTGGAGGCTGTGGGCTAAGGTTTGGAGGTGATGTTTGGGTCGGGTAGTGGGAAGGTGGAGTTTGTGTGGGATAGTAGGAATAAGGTTGTTGGTAGTTTTGATAATACGAGTAGCGACCCCGACCGCGCCCCCGAAAGAGGAACGGCCACGGCCCCTGCCTCGTGGGTGGGTTTGGCCTCGGTGTCAAAGGATTGAGCCGGATGGTATGGTTGAGGAGGTGGTGGGTTCGGGTTAGGAGTGGAATTGGGAGTGGAGTTTCGTGGTGGTGGGTTCGGGTTTGGTGCGGCAGAAGAAGCGGTCAAAGCCGTATGGATGGACTGTCGGACTGCTTGACGACGTTGTTCTCTTTCAATCATATCGCGAGCATCATCCCACGATTTTTTAGCTTGAGTGATAAAGGAAGCAACCGTGTCGTATTCCTGTGGTAAGCCGGTTACCATTTGAAGAACGAGTCGAGACTCGGTAACCGGATGATCAACATCATTTAGTTGATCTGCCAGATCCTTCATTTTTTGAAAGTAGTCATTTAACGACGAACAGGAAGCCATGGTTGTGGTTGTGAAAGCGTGTTCGAGGGTAGCAGCTCGAGCATTTTTATTGTTAAGAAAACGGTATGAAGGCGATCCCATGCTTGTTGTGTCGTGCCAAGATGTTGTGTCTTGCCAACAGTTTCGATGACACGCTTCACATAGAAGTCGGATAAAGAGCCAAGGATCCATTGAAGGACGATGGCGTCAATTTTGGACCACGACTCGTAAGCCGGATCGGATTTTGCAGGGGGTTCGGTGCCGTCAATGTGGGATAAAACATCATAGGCAAGGGCATGAAGGCGAAAAAGTTTGACCCAATCCGAATAGGTCACCTTCTCGCCATCAAGAACACGCACTTTGTTTTGAATATGGGTGACTGAGTAGACTGGATGAAGAGGCTTTGGTGTGGGAATGGCTGCCGAGGCTGGATTGTCTCCCATTGTGATGCTTTGTAAAGTACAGAAACAAGAAAAGAGAAAAAAAAAATAGGATCGGAGGTTTACAAGAAGAATGGCTCTGATGCCATGAAATCTTCCTTATTATCAATAATGTGAAAGTGCCTGCATTACATGACAATGCACCACCTTATATGGAGGTGGTAGTCTAACTAACCTCCTCAATCTATGGCACGTTTCCATATCTATAATACAAAATATAGTAACTAATGAATGGGATAATAATGGTGATTGAGAGCAATCTTCAGCTGCTAATAGTGGATCTCATCTTGTTATGTTCATCAACACCTGACGATCTATTTGGTGGCGCACCTGTGGTAGCTAAAGGATGTTGTTTACTTCTTCACATATAAGTGTACACCACAAAATACATTGTACAAATAAAACCAGATATATCAAAAACAACTTAATTTAGAGATATACCGTCAATTCTGATCAATATCAAGAAAATTGCAGTAAAAAGCTAGTGGTATACATGTATTTATTACTTAAAAGAATCCGGCCATATATTACAATTTAAACATCATTATTTGCTATGAAGATATAAATATTTATTTGCTCAAGTTGTTTCTTGATTGATATTCTATGATATTGTTTTATGTTTCATTACCAGGTTCAAAAAACTTGGATGTAAAAGAAATCCACCTGCATTTGACATCAGAGCTGCTTGCAGTGGTTTTTAATAGGCTTAGTCTCAGCTTCCTGTTACATTCAAGGTAAAAGTCGATTTCTTATATCCAATATGACTAGTTTCGGCTTATTGTGAACTTTAATAAGTTGAAAAATCTCTTAAATCTAAAAGTTCTTGAGATAAGAATTAAAGCCAACATTGTTCATGAGCATGATGAACATCCTCTTGCAGGGGGCGGTTTCAAGAATGTTTTAGTGATCGGAGCTGATAGTTTATCCCGTTATGTAGATTGGAAAGATAGAAAGACATGTGTACTCTTTGGTGATGCTGCTGGTGCTATCTTGGTCCAGGTATGTGTGCCTGATCCAGTAAATGATTGGTTTACTGTTATTAATAATCATTATTCTATACGCAGGCGTGTGATAGTGAGGAGGATGGTTATATGGTTTCGACCTACACACCGATGGTTATGGCAAAAGGTTTCCCCTCACCGCACCACCTTGCATCATCGGAGATATTAATAAGCCCTAACGTTTGTTGATTGTTTTACTTTTCCACAGGTTGGTTAATGCTGGTATTCAGCATATTGAAACAGATTTTGCATTTGGTACTAATGGTGCTGCCCTCGGTTTTCCCCTACATGCGCGTCCATTTCACACATCCAAATGAATGGACAGAGGTTTTTCGATATGTTGTTAACGTCGTACCTGAGAGTATCAAGGCCTCATTAGCAAAGGCTGATCTAAGGATGTCCGGCATCGACTGGTTACTGGTCCATCAGGTTTAATAATATTTTCTTTTGAACATTTATTTACTCATAAATATCAGATGACTTTGTACTTATCAGAATTTGAACCCAAGCCACTTTGTTAAAAGTATATATTTACCAATGTCACTAATATATACTGTTGTTATGTATATGGACATATATATCACACGGTGTGTGCAGGGTAACCAAAGGATCACAGATATTGTCGCGACAAAACTTGAATTCCCAATGGAGAAAGTCATAACTACTATTGCTAACTATGGTAACACGAGTGCTGCTTCGATTCCGTTGGCGTTAGATGTGGTTGTTCGAAGTGGGAAGGTGAAGGAAGGCCAAACCATCATGATTGCTGGCTTTGGTGCTGGTTTTACATGGGGTTCAGCCATTGTGAGATGGGGCTAGACATGTTTGAATTGGTCCTTGAAATGGTATGATTATAAGTTAATGTGCCTTGGTGCTTTATATCACTTATAGGGTTGAATAAAGGCAAAATTATTCATGGTCCAAATTGGCTATTCTTCTTGGCTTGAGACACCTTAATTTTGGACTTTGGAGTAGTGGGTAAATGTAAACACAACTTGCGAAAGAAAATCAGCTTCAAGAAATTCGTATACTAACATCTTCTATCATTGCAAATCTGAAGTGTATCGAAATAACATGTGAATGAATGAATTATAACGGAGGATGAAGTATGAACCTCATATGAAATTATGAATTGATATTCGGCCTGAAGGCCCATCCCACCACCTAACAAAGAAGGAACTAAAATGTTTGAAGTCTTAAATCAGTTTGCTTCACAGTAAAATCGTTCCAAATAGAGAGATTTATTAGATCTAAAGAACTTGAAGATCTCAAAACATGTGCGATAGCTTATTGCTTTAGGGATGGTTCATTGCCAGTGAACGATAGTTTTGTGCGATCGATGGATCTTGAATCAAAATGCTACTTATAAAACCATTATATGAAAATACACTAGGCTTTTGTATAAAAAAAAAAAAAATACTATGTTGCGAGTGAACAATATATCTTGCATTATCGGATGGATCTCAAATGAAAGTGCTACTTGTAAAACTATTATATAAAACAACACTAGGTTATTATATATATAGGGGCCGGTTACTATACAAAGTTCAATTTCGTACGAAGAGTACAAAGTCACCAGTGTGCGACACCTATTTTTTAGCAGATGGGTAGTTTCGTCCGCGCTACAATCACGCATAAAAGGTATATAATTACGCAAGTTATATCCATTATTACGCAAAGAAAAATTACTTACGTTATAAAAAATAATAACGCAAGTTATATTTATAATTACGCTAGTTATGTTGATAATTACGCAGCGAATAATCACACAACTTATACGCACAACACATAGATATTTTCTTAAAGAAATGTTGTTTCTTTTATAAAAAAAATAACAATGCTATACTCATATTAAATAGGATAAAATGCTTGTTTTAATGGTGTATTTTTTTTTGAAAATAATGTTATATGAAAAAGTTTGACGTGTTTAAAAAAACAGGAGAAGTGAAAAAAAAGTCAATAATTGTAGGCTATATTCAATTCTACCCCTCCAGACACATTCATTGCATGATTATTTCATCTTAAATCTGAACCGTTCATCTCTTAGATCAATGGTCCTTGTTGTTTCGTATCCTTCGCACGAAAACAACACTTTGTACCGTAAAGTTTTTCTATATATATAAATAATACTCGGCTAAAAATATTAGTTTATCAAAACAAAATAATAGAAAACATTCTCGCGCAAAATCAATATCGGAAACAAGCACTTGTTCCATCCACTTTTGACATTATTGAGTGACTGAATTTGCAAATAACATATATTCCTTAAAAATATTCATATACTTGTTAAATAAGTTAGATCTGCGGGCTATAGTAATAGTATATTAAGGGAGATGAACAACTGAACATTGACGACAAGAGAGAGTTGAGATTGATTGGTGTCGGATTTAATTGCTAACTGGAATTACAATGATTGGATCTGTAATTGTGAATCTTTAATAATTGCATGAGACAATAACTAATTAAAAAATAGGTTGGATTCATCAGACGAACATGAAACCACATGTGCTTGTTTGTCACTGGGTAGGACATATTACAGGCAAATATTTATAACCAGATCATATATTAACATTATATTGAGATATTCTAACCTATTAGAATTATTGATTTTTTTAAGAAGAATGCTTTACTGTTAAATATGAACAAAGTAACCTATATTTACGGGGATTTTCTGTAGAAGAATCGTAATAAGATGATCGATAATTTGGAAAACTACAGGGTCGTAAGTTCGTTTTCAAATTGAAACTATTTGGGTTCACATCAAATATACTATTGGATAAAAACTCATGTTTAGTATGAATTCATGTGCGTGTTAAGATCTTGAACCAGAAGAGAAGAAGAAAAAAAAGCGAGCAATTCTTGTACAAATTCAAAATATTGCAGGGATGAGGTAATTGCCTTCGGCAGATTTCACATACAAATTTATTGTTAACCCCCTGAGTTTCACATGTTAATATCGAGAAAATCAATTTTCATGTATTTTTAGTAAAGCAGTATTTACCAAATTAAAAATTTCCAGTCTAACCTGGGTAGCTCGACCCCAGCCAGGAGCTTTGCTCCTTGGACCCTGCTACCAGGGGTGCTGCCCCTAGACCCCTGCCAAGAGGGCGTTGCCCCTTAAAACTCTCATTACTTATGAGGTATTCTATATCGAAGATCATAATAAACTTAAAGAAGCGTTCACTTCGCACCTCCTGACTTGTTTAATAGATATTATGATCACATTGGTCATTAGTCAATCCGATTACACTAAAATATTTAACACTTCCAATCAGATTTGTGACTTGTGAGTGGCAATCAATAATGTCTCTAATGTATGCATAAATACTGCTTTTATATCATTCGGTTTTTTAAGACCGATCTAATTTGATGTGATCGACGAATCGATAGAGATATTGATTTAATTAGCGTTACAAAGATAATTATATATTTTATTGGCATCATATAGTGTAACCACTAACGTAGGTGTTGCAAATCAGCCGTTGAATGAAACTGATATTATATCACGAATATAATAAGTTGACGGGCAACTCCAATATCCTTTTGGAAACACTAGTTAGGAAAGGCTACAAGCAGTTACATATATTGTTGCTTCCTTCATACGTCGCCTTCAATCGTTGAGCGCTGATCGATGGTTTTTAATTTCTCTGCATTTTCTCCTCACGTCGGACTTCGCCAATTCTTTTGATTGAAGATATAAACATGCATGTTAGTCATCAGTTTTTTTGAGTTAAGTTGATTCTTTCACTTTGTGTATAATTCATAAGATGATGAAGGTTAATTAAGGATTTGTCGGCACAAACCGAATGAAATAGATTGGACATATTTCGATTGAGAATCAAAGTACAGGTTACATGTACTTTGATTCTGGATCCATTTGAGGTTAAATGTTGATTTATTTATATTTTTTACATAAAACAAGTCTCCATTTATGTTTTATTTTTTTTATATTTTTATAACACTAAAATACCAAACCACTAGAGAAAATAAACCTAAAATAGCGTTTGATATGCAAGAATGAGAATAAAATGAAATGAACCATTGATGGTGAATAAAAAAGAAATGTTTGGTTGATGAATATAATGGAATAAGCTATTACATAATTGATTTAATTCCCTCAAAATCATTTCTTCCACAACTTTTTTTTAATTCTTTTCATTTTCTATCATTAGTTACCAACACCACCTACCACAACAACCACCACTGGCCATCAGATCGATCGTCACCGGCCACCACCACCACCAGGCGTCGCGCCCGCCGCCAACCACCGGCGCCAACCACCGCGCGCCAACCACCGCCCACCACCCGGCCCCGCCAACCACCGGCGCCAACCACCGCCGCCGCCGCCAACCACTAGCCGCCACCGCCGCTGCTAACATCCGCCACCGGGAACCACCACCGGAACCACCACCACCATAACCACTTTTACATTATATTTTTTCGTTTTTTCCTACCTAACAAATAACGCAAAGTAATTATCATTCTATTATTAAAGGGTAACAAAACATGATAATAAAATGTAATGATTTATTTTATTGTTTTATCAATTTCACTCCTTTATTCATTCAATTGTTTCGTTCCTTTTATTACCGTATAACAAACAGACCATAATTGATTCTTAAACAGAGAATAAATTAATCATGTAATTATTCAGGCAGAAAACCCTGAAATAATGTATTTTAAATTAGGTCTCAAGTTGACACGTATACCGGCACATGTCCAACTCTAGCAATCATGTCCACATGAATTAAGCAGTTTCTCGGTTCGGTGCATCTTTTTTGTTTTCTTTTCTAATATCATATAGACATTTTTCAAAATATTCTGCTTTCTTTATCGGAGCTTGTACTGTTACATTCAAAAATATAATAAAATATATATGAACTTTTTCTTATCGATCATTTCCAATAAATACGAAACTCATACAAGTTATGATCATTAAATCCGTTATGTGTTAAAGAAAACGGATGTTCATAGAGCAACTTGGAGAATTATTATTTATGTTCTTGCATCAAGATTCCGTGTGTATATTATACTACTTTAGTAGCTGGTGTATTATACGGGTTGAGTAAATAATATATTAAACAGTTATTGACCAATATTAATGAATTATATAATATTATTTTAATATAAGATATGATTAACATTACGAGTAATAAAAGAAAGATATCATTTGTAAAACTTTTGTTTAATCGTTTTGTTTTTTTCCCTAAAAATTTGGTTTTTAAACATTTTGTTTTAGAACAAATCTTTTTTAAAAAAGTGTCATTTTTAAAAATTTCTTTATTATAACTTTAAATTTTAATTATTTTTTTTCATAAGAATTTTATTTTTCAAAAAACACAGGTTTTATAAATATTTTGTGTTTTTTAAGAAGTTTGATATTTTTTAAAATAATTCTTATTTTATAAAAAAATATATATTTCTTTGGAAAACTTACAAAAAGATATTTTTCTTAATTTAATAAGAATATAACTTTAATACGAAAAAATTTACATAATATCATTAGTAGTTAATGTAATATTTAATAGAATAGAGAAACAGGAAAATAAAATTCAGGGGGTCTAAAATTATGTCATGTATTTTTTAAAAATATTATTTTATTAGTATAGATAGATAGATAATTCTGTAATAATTGTAATAGTAATTATAATTATAATAGTTCTTATTATAATTCTAAAAGTTATAGAAATTTAAATCACTGTATGGGATAGGATAACAAGTAGAAATATAAAAACAATGACCTGTGAAAGAAAATTTAATTAGTGAAAATAAAACTAGAGTTAAGTAACAAGGTATATCAAATTAAATTATTATTACGGAAAAAATATATATAGTTCTTAAGATGAGAAAGTGGTTTAATATATGACATTAGCTACTAACATGACATGTTGTGTCTAATTAATTTTTAGGTAGATCTGTTATTATTTTCTTTCATTCAATTATTTCGAGAGGTTTCTTTGTGGATAAGAGAGGGGTGTTTAGCCATTTTTAGTTTGAAAAGTACTCTTGCTAACTTTTGTAATTTGTGCTTTTGTTATTGTACTATTCTTGCCTAAATAACCATGAAAGGAACTCCAAACGAACGTTATCCACATAAGTATATGGATATAGTTCTAATTAGCTACAAATATAACTTGTGGTATCGAACATAATGTTCTTGCTACTTGTTATTAGTCATACAGCTAAATAAAAATCCTAAAGTTTAACGCAAGTGAATGATTACAGCCATTTATTTATGGGAAATATATATTAATGGAACTTGCTATAGAAAAAATAGACTTGAGTTATAATCATTGTATTTGGTGGGTTTTGTTTATAATAATACTAATCTAACAACTCGTATATATGTTACACAGTTTGTAAAATTATTGTTTTTATGAAAATAATAATAAATTGATTATTCACGAGAATATAAGACAGTAATGTATAAGTACGTAAAAGTTAAGAAAATTGTATACAATTAACTTACATGAAAACTATAATACATTGGAAAAAAGTGAATATTTACAAATCCTTAAAAACCTCCTTGTATACGACATTTATGGTTGTATTTGAAAATTCGCCATTGTCATCAAATATAACTAGTTTTAATCCATCTCGTCTAGTAACTCTTGACAATGCGACATAGAACTGTCTTTGTGTAGAAACTGTTTATTTTGAAAACAAACCAACTCTTGATAAATATTGACCTTGACTCTTGTTTATAGTCATGGCAAAACACACAGCTAGAAGAAATTATTTTATTTGAAACTTAAACGGTAGCCTCTTATAAGTTGGTATCAAAGAAATTCTATGGATAAAAGTACATTCTCTAATGTTACTGCCAGATATAACATCTGCTTCTATAGCACGATTACCTCGTGATACAACTTGAGTCGTGTTCCACTACGTAACCCACTTTTTTGATCAATATTTTTGAGAAGAACACCGACTTTTAACACTAACCTGTGATTGGGCAAACCGTCAAGTTTTAGTCCATTGAGTGTATCAGGAGTGTATAAATTTTCATCTAAATTATAATTTAGCATTTCAGTTTGACATATAGAATCATAACTGAGATATTCCCTCTCTTCACCCAGAAAAAGTGAAAGCAACCTTTCATTTATCTCATGCACCACCTCGTTCTTTGGAGCTAAAATTACCATTTCATGAACGTAATTTGGTTTTAATTTTCAAAACCAAAAGGATATACAAAATCAATCAACTCTAAAACTAGATCTACTGAATCTTTGATGAGAGGATCATGGGGTATGTCAATAAATGCTTCACTATCATTCATACCATCAACGGTACCTTCACATGTGTTCAAAAGTCATTGTGCAAACATTCTGGTTTGTTCTATATCAAATGAATCATTACTGTAAGTCAACCTGAAGTCTTTTTGCTAATATGAGTACTTTGCAATTTTTCCAAATGTAAGAAGAACTCAAAGAAGCATCAACAATTTGTTGTCTACTACCACTTGTAACAACTAGTATAATTTGTCTAAAAGCATCTCCAAAAACAATTACCTTCCCACCAAATGGTAAAGTGAACTACGATCCTGATGCAAAAGAAAATATGTCTTTTAATAATCTATCAAGAGCTTTAAATATGTGTTTATGTACCATTGGTGCCTCATCCCAAATAATCAGTGATGTTTGGTTAAGTAGACATGCAAGATTGCAATCTGATTTAATATGGCAAAAAGAATCCTTAACTATGTTCAGAGGAATATGAAATCTAGAATGAAACTTCTATAGAAAAAATAGCCTTGAATCATAATCATTGTATTGGTATGGTTTTGTTTATAATAATATTATTAGAGTCGAGAGGGGTTCTCTATATATTCTTAGTGTTTTCTTGTGTTGATATATTAATTCTGTGCTAACAATTAAGGAAATCATGTTTTCTAAAGATGATATACTCATATAGCTATGTAGTCATGTTAAGAAAATCACCGGTACAAAATATGTTTATGCATAGTTTTGTATATACTTTTGTTTGCATGTGTATAAGACATTATTCCCGTTGCATATGTAAATGGATGTTATTAATGGTAACACTCGGCCATTTGTATCACCAATATAGTCCGCTTTGTCCACAAGGAGCTTACAGATTTGCTTTTTGTTGCCCGGGTGCAAACTCCCCAGGGAGATCACTCATCCCTAGATTTCTACCACCTAAGCATGTTTAACTATGGAGTTCTCCTCTCATCCACAACCAATACACCTAAAACACGTTGGTGATATTAGAGGTCATGCATTAATTATGAACCCAACATCTTTCCTTCCACGACCAATGTGGGATTTACGTAGGGTGTCACAATCAACCCCGTTTGGACTCATTGTCCTAGATGAGCCCCGAGAACTCACAATCCTCTATAAGGTTTGTCCCACCATCCGGAATGGCAGAGGAGTGACTCTGATACCATTTTGTAATAGCCGGCCCCTCGTATTACCAATATTGCCCGCTTTGCCCATAAAGGGCTCACGAATTTGCTTTTGGTTGCCCTGGTGAAAACTTCCAAGGGAGGTCACCCATCCCTAGATTGCTACCACCTGAGCACGATTAACCATGGAGTTCTACTTTCATCCACAGTCAATAGGCCTAAAACGCATTGTGAATATCAGAGGCCAGACATTACTTATGAACCCAGCATCTTTTAAATCCATGGCCGATGTGGGATTACGTAGGGTGTCACATTAATTGATGCTCGTGTATCACCCTTTCATTTGCATAACATTATAAAACTTTTATTCAGTAATAGTAAACTGCAGAATATTTGGTATTTAAAATTAACTCACCAATCATACACTTTCATCATGTATCAATATTGGTATCAACATGTTTTTATGAATGCAAATTGAATATCTAATATGATTCATTTGTTATATATAAAAGCTTGAATCGTATATATAATAAAAGCTTTATACCGTTATAGAGAAATGACATATAACAAAGCTCTTCACTGATTCTATATTTCACACTAAAGTTTTAAAAGTGATTATATGACTAAGACATCTTAAAGGTACAATTATTTCACTATTAAATTTCTAAACATGAATACTGTAACTTGTGATCTCTCATATTAACTAATATTGTTTGTTTTGTCCACTAAAAGTCACATGTTTACTTTTGATTTCCTGAATGAAAACTTTTCAAATTGTCACCCCTCCCTGCTTTGCTCCTACCCAACCATGCTTGTGTTTGAGACGGACCATTCTTTATGAATTTAATATCTCTTATGTCCACGATTAATATGAGATTTAGTAAGGGTGTTATAATCACACTCTCTTATGATCTCATTATTCTCGATAAGGTTTACTCCACCATTCCAATTAGGTATGTGATATTTTCTTAAGGTGTCCTTTTAAACACCTTTGGGGACTCATCATCCTTGATAAAGTTTACCCTACCATCTTAAATGACACAAGAGTGACTCTCTTATCATCTAATCTCTTATACTAACCAATAGTGTTCACTTTGTCCATTCGAGAGCTCACTTTGATTTTGTTTGCTCAAGTGAAAATTTTCTAGAAGGTCACCTATTCCTAGATTCTTCTAATTTAAGAATTAATTGTGAAGTTCCCATCTCATCCACAACTAATGCATTCAAAATACGTTAATGGTATACGAGGCTAATAATTTCTTATGAACTCAATATCTCTTATGCTAACGCTTGATGTAAGATCTACTTAAGGTGTTACAAATATTATATACATATCTAACATTATTTCTTTTGTTACACACAACAATAGTATATGTTGTTGTATATGTTGTTTGAGTCTTTATTAGGAGGATTTGCATTAGATCATTTGAGATGTTAAATTTGATCTCAAACTTTCACTTTGAATCCATGTTAATTGTCATCAAGATACATTTCTAAATGACATGTTTTTTTAACATTATATTGAGTATGTTGGTGTATGCGTGTTTAAAATTGGATATTCGAATTTTCAGAAATCCAAATTGTCACACCCTCAAAATCCGCTTAACGAGATTTTACTGTCAGGCGTGTGACATACCAGGATCTCAGATAGCATCAGTTACACCAAACACAGTAATTACAAAACATCACATTAAGTATTTAGATGTTTAAATCAAACATAAGTGTTTCAGACTTGCGGAAGCGTTTCAAATATAGAAATCATCATTAAATTGTTTCAACATGCGTTTCAACCATAAGAATCAATAGCGTTTCAACAAATTAAACCAGTTGAGTAGTGATGTATGCCATGCATGCATCCTAGCAACGCGAATAGATACATTTGGTTGGATTCGGGTCGGTTCGGTTTGACGCGCACGATTTGATATACAAACAACACCATGTGTTAATAATATTACCAATATTGATATTAATAATAACAATGGCATGATCATAATTATAATGATAATATTCGTATTTATAAATAATTGGTGAAATTTATTAAATATAATTCATTCATTTATCATAATAAATCCATAATTAAAATAATATAAGCTCCATTAATAACTCGGTGATTTAAATTATTATTTAAAATCCATTTTTATAAAAGTAACTATTTATAACATTTGTAATAATTATACAAATAAATAAATAAATAAGGTACTTAAAGAAATAAATTTCCAGAAAATAATTAGATAACTTCTAAAATAAACAAAGTTTATAAAAATTATTTTTATAATTTTTAAGCATTTTTCTGTATTTTTAAAAGGTCAAAAAGGCTTAAAAAATATATGGAGGTGCCCGGGGTCGAACCCGGGACCTTAAGGATTGCATGGAAGCGGGGAACCAGTGAACCAAAGGCCTAAGCCGCGGTAATCCTTGGTTCCCAAATCTTATAACATGCATTTCAAAACAATCCCTAAATCGTATGAACCCTAACTTCGATTCTGTTCAAATTGAACATGTAAATGATGTTGTTAACTAAAACAATCTTAGGGCTTTGATTCCTCATATTAAACCGAGTGTTTGGGTATATTCAATTACCTGATTTGAAGTTAGATGGATGGTGAACACTTGATGAACAAGCCGCGACCGAGGTTGAATTCGAATAGTGAGCAATTGATGATGATAATCAAATTAATTGCACAGGTAGATTCCAATGGTGCTAATGATCGAAAGCCCTATGTTTATTGTAAGTTATGAAGGCCGGAGGGTGGTGTTAGATAGAGTTGCAGGCCCGAAAGAAAATGGTAATCGAATTCAAGGTTTTTGTATGTTTCAGATTGAATTAAGAGGTGTATTCGATTAGGAACAGGTCGATGACTATTTATACTCGATTAATTGGATTATTATTATCGTTCGAGTGGAATTTGTTAGGTATATGTTAGTGGGTTCGATTAGTGGCCAATTACTCACAATCCGGTTGCTTTTTACCTAATTAAAGACAACATTATCGATTGAATTTGTCCCACGATCGATTTGGGTGCGGTGTGGGGTTTAAAAACTGGGTTTTGTGGGTGTTGGGGCCTCGCCGGAGCCGCGGCCGGCGGCCGGTTTCCGGTGGCCGGAAAATCGGGAGTGGGCGGGGGGTTGGGTTGTAAATATAAATTTTACACATATGGTCCCCGCGGTTTCAATATTTATTATTTTATGTTGAAATGTTTCTTTTAAAGTTTCAGAAATGACAAAACAACCCCCGAGGCTTTTTAAATCCAATTTTTTTTAAAGTTATTTATTTTCTTAATAATTCTAACAAATTATTAATAACCATATATTATTATTATTATTATTTTTATTATTATGTTTAATTATTTTTGATTTAATTATAAATATGTGCTAATAATAATTTAGATTATGAAAACGGTGTTAACCCGAAATATACAGTTGTCACATTATCCCCTTGTTAAAGAAATTTTCGTCCCGAAAATTAGAACGTTAGGTTCAGTTAATTACATGAGATTCAACGATTTATACCGTGTGAGTTGTAAGGTTTTGACAGAGTTGTGACATCATCCCCTTGTTGAAGGGAATTTCGTCTCGAAATTTAAGGAAAAAGATATCTTAAAAATGATACCTTAAGAAGTAGGTGTCTGATTGTTGAATAGTTGTGGGTATTTTCTTCTTCATTTGGTCGTCGCGTTCCCGGGTAAACTCTGGTCCAGGCTTTGAGTTCCACCTAACACGCACAATAGGGATCTTGCTACGTTTTAGGGTTTTGACTTCTTGATCCCTAATCTCTACTGGTTCTTCAATGAAACGAAGCTGTTAATTGATTTCCAGGAACAACAAATGATTCATCAGCAATACACTTTCTTTCCAAATCGTACAATCCCTTTCCAGGGAGAGACTTTGAGTCAAACGTGATCTCATTGGATTCTAGAGACTTTCGACGAATCACCTTATCCTGATGGTCTATCTTGGTTTCATGCTTTGATAACCAATTCATACGGTATTAAGTCTATGTCAAAGACATGATCTTCGTGTACTTTTGTGTAACCTCTAATTATTACCATTGGTCACTTTAACCGAGTAAATAATTTCTAAGCAACTAGCTAGGGTTAATGCTAAGTTAAAGAATAATTCCAGTAGAATCAAAGCTATTATCAACCCTGGTATCAAATGGATGTGTAGCTATTGATGACAAGGTACGTACATGTAACAACATTTAGTCTTGTCGAATGTGGCTTGCTTCAGCCGTAAATGTATGACCGCGTGATGTATTTCCTTGACTTATATGACCTTTATTTCCATAATTTAACTGTTCTTACTTTCTAGCTATAGCCATTTCCTAATTCTGATTGTTTCTAACTTGTCCTTGGGTCCTAATCGACCTAGGGCACACTTATGGTAATGGTCGGAACTCCAACCTCCTTAATATCCCCGTTTAACGCATGTTAGCTTAATCGTATTAACCAACATAGCTAGGTCACAACATTAGCATTCTTGTCTACCTTACCGCTAGATTGCTTGTTCAACCCTCCAACTTCTTTCTACTACTCACTAGATTTTCCTAGTGTCCTTCTTAATTCTATTTGGTCTAATGTGATAAGGTATGACATCAGCTTTATCAATTCATGGAGTTTGTCAGTATAAAGAGCACAACCTAACCCTACCATTGCACGATTTTAGAATTACAATTCTAACTTTTGCATTTCATTCCTTAAGTAATAGTACTCATTCATCAAGGCTTTAAACTCACCTCAATAACCCTATATATAAGCATCACCGGTATACTAAGAATGTGCTTAAACCGGTTACACGACATCCTAATTTTCCTTAGCATCATCCCAAAGAATAACGTAATGTATGTATAGAGAGTATCATCACTCTTCTATATTTCCTGTAGTCCACTTTCATTCTAAGCATTCAATCAGTTCCTCAGTTACTTAAATACTAAGTGGAGGAATGTCTCTTAAAATGATTGGAAATACCATGAAGGCTTTAAGTAGGACAGGACTTAAGTAATAGCAAGTGTTAGTAATGTTTTGTTACCCTTAACAAGGTCTTACTAGAATTATGATCCTAGCACCCTAGGGTATAGAATAGAAACTTGTAATACTCGTGATCGTTATCTCATGGTAAGATTAGCCAGACTTCTCATGCACGGCGAATTGCAATTACGTGTGCACCCGTAATGGTAATTTGCCTTGCATGATCACCCTTAGCTTCACCTACCCCAAGTTAACTTCATAGTATTGTCCAGATCCATCAAGCACATATGTATAGTATCAGGTATAGAGACAAGGAATAAGCATAGAGGAACATACAGGTAATATTAAATCTATAGACTTAATATACTTGACCCATTTGCCTTATAGACTTGTGTATTGACCATAGTTTATCACTCATCCCAGAAATCCCCAGGTAAGCATAACTGGTCTCGCAATTAGAATTATACGATACGCTTGCCTTAGCCCGAAGGCCTTTTGCCAGGAAATCCAGAATACAGGTGTCTATGTGTCACACAAATCATGAAGAACATTTAGGTGATATCAAATGCACACAAACCCTCCCGTGACTCACAGCACATGGGATATGTTAAAGCAAAAGTTTTCAGGCAACCAAATTAAGTAAACATAGCTTAGAAATCTATGTGTGTGTAACTAATGCAAATCCAGCTATAGTCTAAAATGCAATGCAAATGAGATGCAAAGTCCATTTTAGTTCGCTATAACTAATGCTCTGATACCAATCTGTCAAACTCTCAAATCCGCTTAACGGGATTTTACTATCAGGCGTGTGACATACCAGGATCTCAGATAGCATCAGTTACACCACACAGTAATTACAAAACATCACATTAAGTAATTAGATGTTTAAATCATACATAAGTGTTTCAGACTTGCGGAAGCGTTTCAAATATAGAAATCACCATTAAATTGTTTCAACATGCGTTTCAACCATAAGAATTAATAGTGTTTCAACAAATTAAACCAGTTGAGTAGTGATGTATGCCATGCATGCATCCTAGCTGAGTTCTTAATCTTCTGCGTTTCTGTGACCTGAGAAAACATGCTAAAATGTGTCAACATAAAGTTGGTGAGTCCACAGGTTTGATCAACAAGAAATGTGTCAGAAAGCTTTTCACATGGTTTAGTATATAAAGCATATCGATAGGTAGCGAGCCTATAAACAAGTTAGTTAGTGTTTCAAACCGAAGCTGACTGTGTGTGTTTAGTGCCTTTCCACCACGTCTTAACAGACCGTGGCAATCGTTAGGTCAATATAACACTCGTTTGACCTCCAATCAAGCTAGCGCGACTAGCCCGGGCGGGTTTGTCAGACCCAGTAGTACTACTCAAAATTACCTCGCTAATCACGTTACTAACGGTTTGATACTGTAAGGACTTTCAAATGCGTTTCCCACTAACATAACAGGCGATATCAATAATACTGGCAACCATAACAAAATAGTGTTTTGCATGTTTTCTCCCCCAAAAAGGAAAGAAAGTAAAATGGGGCCGTGAAACTCACCTTGATTTGATGTAATGAAATGAACAAGAGCTTCAAAGAATAAGGGTAATGCACGATCAAACACGATAACACCTATTAATAATTGTAGTTCAGTCTTTAAAATGTGTTCAACGCGAATAGATTCATTTGGTTGGATTCGGGTCGGTTCGGTTTGACGCGCACGATTTGATATACAAACAACACCATGTGTTAATAATATTACCAATATTGATATTAATAATAACAATGGCATGATCATAATTATAATGATAATATTCGTATTTGTAAATAATTGGTGAAATTTATTAAATATAATTCCTTCATTTATCATAATAAATCCATAATTAAAATAATATAATCTCCATTAATAACTTGATGATTTAAATTATTATTTAAAATCCATTTTTATAAAAGTAACTATTTATAACATTTGTAATAATTATATAAATAAATAAATAAATAAGGTATTCAAAGAAATAAATTTCCAGAAAATAATTAGATAACTTCTAAAATAAACGAAGTTTATAAAAATTATTTTTATAATTTTAAGCATTTTTCTGTATTTTTAAAAGGTCAAAAAGGCTTAAAAAATATATGGAGGTGCTCGGGGTCGAACTCGGGACCTCAAGGATTGCATGGAAGCGGGGAACCAGTGAACCAAAGGCCTAAGCCGCGGTAATCCTTGGTTCCCAAATCTTATAACATGCATTTCAAAACAATCCCTAAATCGTATGAACCCTAACTTCGAGTCTGTTCAAATTGAACATGTAAATGATGTTGTTAACTAAAACAATCTTAGGGCTTTGATTCCTCATGTTAAACCGAGTGTTGGATATATTCAATTACCTGATTTGAAGTTAGATGGATGGTGAACACTTGATGAACAAGCCGCCACCGAGGTTGAATTCAAATAGTGAGCAATTGATGATGATAATCAAATTAATTGCACAGGTAGATTCCAATGGTGCTAATGATCGAAAACCCTATGTTTATTGTAAGTTATGAAGGCCGAAGGGTGGTGTTAGATAGAGTTGCAGGTCCGAAAGAAAATGGTAATCGAATTCGAGGTTTTTGTATGTTTCAGATTGAATTGAGAGGTGTATTCGATTAGGAACAGGTTGATGACTATTTATACTCGATTAATTTGATTATTATTATCGTTCGAGTGGAATTTGTTAGGTATATGTTAGTGGGTTCGATTAGTGGCCAATTACTCACAATTCGGTTGCTTTTTACCTAATTAAAGACAGCATTATCGATCGAATTTGTCCCACGATCGATTTGGGTGCGGTGTGGGGTTTAAAAACCGGGTTTTGTGGGTGTTGGGGCCTCGCCGGAGCCGCGGCCGGCGGCCGGTTTCCGGTGGCCGGAAAATCGGGAGTGGGCGGGGGGTTGGGTTGTAAATATAAATTTTACACATATGGTCCCCGCGGTTTCAATATTTATTATTTTATGTTGAAATGTTTTTTTAAAGTTTCAAAAATGACAAAACAACATTTTTTTAAAGTTTATTAACGTGTATTGTTATTGGAATCTGAGTCACGATCATATTGGTGTGATTTGGAGTCGAAACCGCGGCTTAAAACCGGGTTTTTGGTCTCGCCGGAGCCGTGGCCGGCGGTGACTGGAGGTTGGCCGGAATCGGGGAGAGAGAAACGGGCGGGAGGGGTTGTTTTTGTAAATTATAATTTACACTTTTGATACCTGTGGTTTCCAGTTTATTAATTTATGCTAAAACATTTAATTTTAAGTTTCCTAAATTGATAAAACAGCCCCTGGACTTTACTATTACTATTATTATTATTATTATTATTATTATTATTATTATTATTATTATTATTATATTATTTTTATTATTATGTTTAATTGTTTTTGATTTAGTTATAAATATGTGCTAATAATAATTTAGATTATGAAAACGGTGTTAACCCGAAATATACGGGTTGTCACATTATCCCCTTGTTGAAGAAATTTTCGTCCCGAAAATTAGAACATTAGGTTCAGTTAATTACATGAGATTCAACGATTTATACCGTGTGAGTTGTAAGGTTTTGACAGAGTTGTGACATAAATTTTGTTTAGTGAATTTTGATATCTGTATTCGAATTCAAATCCAAATTTCAGATATTTGGAATTTCGGATTCGGGTTCGGTTATCCGAATGGATGTCCAGGTTTTAAAAAATAGGTATTATTTAATTTATTAATTTTTATTAAAAAATTTTGGATATCGAAACTTTAATAAAATTATTGAAATATCCGAAACTTATAAATAATATTATTATTTTAATAGTTTTATAAAACTATTTTGTATAATTTGGATAACCGAATCTGAAAATTTCCAAAAACACTATCTGAATCTGAATCTAAAAATTTCGGATATTCGAATTTTCTTGTATTCCAGGGGTTCAGTTGTTTCTGCACACATGTATATGTTGGTGTTCACACGTTCTTTTCTTTTCTAATAAGTAAATGGCGTTTGTATGTGTTTAATATTCTAGCAATTAATCTTAACATGTATTACGTACAACATTCGTATCACATAAGGAGTCGCTTGTAACTTTTTTCTAAAATGAGAAAGAACTTGGTTGAAAGTAATCACTCTACTCGAGGAATATTCCATGCTAACCTAGTAAAGTGATTATCTCTACTATTATATTATGGGGCCTGCTAAAGGGACGCCCTCCAGGATATCTGGACGCCCTGCTTACGGGCCGTAAGGCCCTTCACGGGCCGTATGGTCTGTCGCAAGTCAAATCGGTCATTCAGAAACGTAATTCAAAAACGTAACGGCCCGTGAATATGATCACGGTCGTGTTTATTTACGGCCCGTGAATTTCTTCACGGCCCGTATGGAATTCGTCTTACGGGCCGTGAACTTACTTACGGGTCCTAGTTTCACTTTTAATAATTTGACGAGATATATTATTCCTCGTTTTCGTGTCATTTTGTATTTATTACGTTATTTGATATGACGTAATATTCCTCGATAGTCGTGTAAATTTGTATTTATTACATTATTTGATATGACGTAATATTCCTCGATATTCGTGTTAATTATGTGACGAGATGCAATATTCCATTTCAACTACTATATAAACGTTAGTTTATAAATTCATTTCATAATTCAACGATATAAATTCATTTCATTTTAACTACTACATAAACGCAATATTCCATTTCAAGTACTATATAAACGTTAATATCTAACGTTACGATGTCTTTCTGGGATAGCAACTATTTATTCGGTTCGAAATCTAACTATTACCCTCAGGAGGGTTACGGTTATTACGATGAGGCTGCTTCAAACTATCTAGGACAGTTCGCGTCCAATTACGGCGGGAATGACGGCGGCGATGACGGGGGTGATAACGGTGGCGATAGCAGCGGGGATAATGACGGTTCTGGTTCCGGTAAAAGGGTTTATACGACACGAATCAGGTTATAAGATATATCATATTTAATTTTACTTTCATTTTACTATCATTTAGTAATAACTAACTAAAAATATTAAATTGATTAGGTTTTCTCATCTCGTGAAGAATTAGTTGATTGGGCAACTAACGTGGGGCGATATAATGGGTTCGTTATTGTCACCAAACGTTCAAAAAGAAATTCGAATGGTTTGGTGGTTAAAATTTGGTTGAAATGCGATCGAGGTGGTGTATATAAGGGAGCATCCACTCTAAGAAAAGTGGCACGAAAAAAACAAACTGTCAATTTGAATTGCAGGGTAAGTACCAGATGCAGAGAGATGGGTGGATTATAGTTGTTGTGGATGATACTCATAACCATGAACCTGCTGAACACCTGGAAGGACATGCATACGCAATGAGGCTCACCGAAAATGAGCTTTCTACTGTAAAGAATCTGACCGAGCAAAATATTGACCCTCGAAACATTCTAGGCACGTTGAGGGAACAAAATCCCAATAACGTGTCTGGGTTACGAACCGTATATAATGCTCGGGCAAAAATAAAAAAGTCCACCAGAATTGGTGAAACCCCAATGCAGGTTTTTTTTTCTATACTACAACAACATCAATATATTTACACCCCTCACATTGAGGAACCGACAAATACCGTCGACGGGGTTTTTTTTATACATCCCACATCTCACACATTATGGCGTGCTTACCCACACGTGCTGATGATTGACACAACATACAAAACTAACTTGTATAAAATGCCTTTTGTTCAAATGGTTGGTGTGACATCCACCCTGAAATCTTTTTCTGTTGCTCACGCATTCATTGATTATGAGCGTGAAGCCAACTTCAGATGGGTGTTAGAGCAACTAAAAGCAACGCTGGAAGATAAGTGTATGGAGCCCCGTGTTATACTAACCGACCGAGACCTCGCTCTGATGAATGCGTCAGAAGAAGTTTTTCCGAGTGCTGTTCGATTACTTTGCAGATGGCATATTTCGGAAAATATTGCTAAACATTGTAAGGCGAGTTTTTCAAATGAAGAGTGGGGTGCTTTTCAGCATGTGTGGTCGGTACTTATTAACTCTGAAACGGAGGACATATACGCTTATAATTACGACCGGCTTTATCGCAGATTGGTGTCCAACCATTCAAGTAAGTTTTCTAGTGTTATTCTTAAAAATATATGTATATTTATATAAAAATAAGTGCATTTTTTTTAATAGGAGTGCTGATGTACCTAAAAAATAACTGGTTGGACCCCTACAAGAGAGATTTGTGTCGGCGTGGATAAATAGAAGTTATAACTTCGGTCAGCACACAACGAACCGAGTTGAGAGCCAACATTCGTTGTTGAAAAGTTACCTGAAAGCAACCAATAGCACCCTGGATAGATTTATTCCTTTCATTAATAATATCTTAGCTACCCAGGAAATTGCTATAAAAGAAAGTTTTACCAAAAGCAAAATCATGCTTATGGTGCAGCATAATCATGAAGTGCTTAAATTGCTGCGAGGTAACGTTTCTATTGCGGCTTTGGATATGTTAGTCGGTGAGATTAACAGGATAAATCATCTAATTATATCCAAAGAATCATGTGGCTGCCATCTTTTTACCAGCTTTGGTCTTCCGTGTGCTTGTAAATTAAACAATTACTTTCAAACAGGTGAATGTTCTTTTACGTTTTTTATTTTTCATGAAAGCTTTTATTATATTTTATTTAATATATTATTTTATAGGTCAATGTATCCCGCTCGATGCCATTGATGTTTTTTGGAGGAAGCTAGATTTTTCACCCGCGTATATTGTACGGGAGGTTCAAGTAGATGTACATAAAGAGATGGAGATGGTGACAAAACATTTACTTGTCCAACCCGAAAATGTGAAAAGATCTTTGATTAATATTTTCAAATCTTTCGTTACTCCTTCAAAAACGGATAAAAAACCTCCTAAAGTCCAAATAAATACACGGGGTCGTCCAAAAAAAGATAAGCAAAAAGAAACAATATTAGACGCCCCCAGACATAGTTCATATGTTCAACCGAGAGAAAATTTTGAAGGTCCGCCAACATATTCAAGTTCGATGGTGAAGTCAAAACAAGGGCCTTTGCAGCGCAGTCAATCCATGTCTTCAAAATCAAGAGCCAAAGATGGATTATCTCAACAGAGTTCCAAGTTTTCATATATCCCGGGCGACGAAGATAAAAACAATTTTTTCCGGTTTAACCGCTGGATTCCATCATTCTTTTTCCCGTATATTTCAGGTGCGGATGATGTTTTAGCGGACGACAATTGTGGTTTTCGTGCTATAGCACTCGCACTGGGATATGGTGAAAATCACTGGCGTTTTATACGTACGGAACTTATATCTGAGTTGGATGAAAACAGACATAGGCACGTTGCGATGTTTCCTGATATAAACGAAATAAGGGAATCATTAAACTGGAACGGGTTAGGTGCGGCTCCACACAAAAATTGGATGACAGTGTCACCTGCTACAATCCTTATTGCTAACAGGTTTCGAGTGGTTATAATTTTTATATCGATCGGCAACTCCGCTACTTTTTTCCCGTTCTGGTTATCTCCTCGTGATATCAGTGAACATCATATAATTTCAATTGCTTATGTTCAAGATTGCCATTTCATTAGAATTCGATTAGTGGGTGACTATCCAATGCCTGTTCCGAGCAAATATTGGCATTTGTACAAAACAGAAAACGCCAATGATTGGGAGGCTATATACGGAAGTCGAATTCAAAAATATCTTGAACTAAGGCCCGTAGACCCGGTTGAACATGTAGATTTAGTATAGTTTACACATTTATCAATTCTTTCAATTCTTTATTTATTCAATTCTTTATTGTTGTTGAATTGTAAACATGTAATCTATTATTTATTCAATTCTTTATTGTTGTTGAATTGTAAACATGTAATTAATTCTTTCGTTTTCCAAAGAAAAATGCAATAAGAAGATTATCGAATTTTTCTTCAACCTTTGAATTTTGTTTATATGAGCTGGGCATTTGGTTAGCATAAAAGGTGTGTAGGAATGTTAATGATATGAGATGCATAATATATGTTGAGATTCAAGTATGTTTTTCAGTCCTCCACAAGCACAACCAATTGTAAACATATAATTAAACATTTAAACGTCATCCAAAATAACTCATAATATATAAACATAATTTTTCAATTTTTTTATATGAAAGGTAAATAAAACAATAAAATCCTACTATCTATGCGTCATGACCACCACCAGCATCACCACCACCAGCATCCTCCGCATCACCACCACCAGCAGCCTCCTCGTCATCACCCGCAGGTCGTCTGACAAACGGAGGCAACTCCGGCCGAGGGGGGAGGTCGATACCCTGGCTAGCAGCAAAAATGCTGCACGCATCCGCCGTCCATAGTAGCAAGGCCTGGGACTGGCGCAACAAATGTAGTGCCTCCGCCATAAACTCCCCCGTCGGCGGAATCTGCCGAATGATGGTCCTGGGAACAGGCGGCGGGACGGGTGGTCCGGCGTGTGGCTGGGGCTGCGGCTGCTGCTGCGGCGCCGGCTGCTCCTCCTCCTCCTCACCAACGTCCGGCATCGGCTGCCAGACGGTCCGACCACCGTCAGTGGACCATCGGAGGTCGTCGCCAAATTTGGCGGGAATCCCCATGGCCATGACGGTCTGTCGACCCAAAATCCGAGGCGGCGTGTCCGTAGTCTGCCTCGCAATTAGGGCGTCCGTAAACAACCCTAAGCGCGAGGCAATGACGGTGATGTACGAGCCGCAAACAATCGGGCTATCCATCTGCAAAACAATCAAACAATAGGCATAATTATGAATCGCATAATAGATAATACTTATTTGTTAACAATTAGTAGAAATATTTTTTTACCTTGCCCTGAATGACGCTCAAAAATAGGCGGCCATGCAGTGAGCTAGATTCACCCGTCTAGGTGAAAGCAAGGCCCTCAGAAAAAATAAGTCAAGGAGCGACACCTGCTCGATGCTCTGGTCTCTGCCGGCAATGGTGCCGGCAATGCACCGGTGTAGATACCGGTGCAAAGGATCCCTAATGGAGGTCGCCCTAATGGCGCCCTCCCACGGCTGGTCGGAAATGGTCGGCCACCATCCGACCAAAGGAGCCGGCTCCGACTGGACCTCGTCAGAATAAAACGAGGATCCTCCGTCTCCTCGTGGGTGTAAAACCCAAGAGTCACCGCCCACTGGGCGAGGGTGAACTCGTACCTACCGGTCCCCAGCATAAATCGAACCGCTATGTGCTGGCGGGGGTCCTGATCCTCAAAGGCGGGAGTGAACAGAAACGTACACAAAAACTGCAACGTCAGCTCCCGGTAGCCCCTCCTCGATCCCAAATCAAACATCCGCCTCCACGGCGTCTCTCCGTCCAGCCCGATGATATCCTGGGCACGTGCTATGTCTCCGACCTCCTCCAGCACGTCCCAGTCGATGGTGTGTGTCCCCTTCAGGGGACGTCCAATCAGCTTCCACAGCTTTTGCCGTGGCTGGGTCTCCCTCGAAAACGAAGATCAGGGTGTGGGTCCAGAAAGTCATCCTGACCCTCGGGCTCAGTCTCCGGACGTGTACGTTTGCGGGGCGGCATAATCTGCAAAAAAAAATAATAAATTCACCAGAAAAAAAAGGGTTACGGCCCGTGAAGGTCTCTCACGGCCCGTAACCCACTGAAGTTTCAAAAGGTTACGGCCCGTAAAGGAGGGTCACGGCCCGTAACCCTTTGAAAATTCAAAAGGTTACGGCCCGTGACGACCCTTCACGGCCCGTAACCCCCAAAACATTTCAATTTTCCAGTTTTTTTAAATATAATTTTGATATATTTAAACGAAAATACACAAAAATAAAATACGGATTTGAATACGTATCGTAGTAAGGAGTCGGATGTATGAAAATGATGAAAATACGGAGGTCGTGACGGAGTAAATCGTATGTGTGTTTTGGGGGCGTAAATGAACAAATAGGCCGTGAGGTCCTATATATTATCGGACCTCACGGTCGTGAAGGGTCTCACGGCCCGTTACCAATTTATCATACGGCCCGTGACTGTTGTCACGGCCCGTTATGCTTTGTAGTTTTTAAAAACAGACCGTTTACACTACACAGCCGTATGGGGACATTGTCACGGCCCGTAAAGACCCTCACGGGCCGTATAAAACTTTTTTAAGTCTATAAATTCAGCCTCTTGATACAAACAATTCACACGAATTTACTCAATACCCAAAACATGAGTGCTACAAGTGATCAAAATCCGTGGACGGATGAAGAGGAAGTGACTTTAGTAAGATCTTGTATCGAAAATTCAGGTATTATCCCGCCAAATTCAATATTTTGGAACCGGGTTTCAACTCGTTTTCATCAAATTCTCGAACGTGAAGAATATCGCATCACTTGTGAACTTAGCAACAGTGGTCTGACTTGAGAAGGAAGGTCACGACATTTCACCAGCTCTACAAAGACATTTACAACAATCGAAATATGTTATGGAATGATACGGATATTATGACAAGAACTCAAGAAAGATATCGGGAGAAATTTGGAATTTCCTTCAACCATTTTGCGGCTTGGATCTTTTATAAAGATCAAGAAGATTAAAAATTATGTGTTTTATTTTTGTGTGATAATAACGGTTTATCGTTTTTAAAAAAGTGTACTAATAAACGTTTATGTTTTAATAAAATATTTCATTACTGTTCTACATTACACGTCTAGAATACAGTTCGTCTGCCATAAATCTTCGGAATCTAAAGCATGCATCCTGTAAGCTAACCTCTTACCACTCTAAAGATCTATTTTGAACCAACCTACGCAATAACATACAAATTACAACTCCCGAATCTCGACCAATATGACCGGCGTTAGGGGGCCAAACGGTTTCACCCGATACCACCAGTTCTTCGATTTCTTCTTGTCCGGAGTGCTGCCAATATTGTATACGTGACAGAAAATGTAAAAAGTACGATTCAAATTGTACGAAAATCGTTCGCGCATTACGATGAATGCACCATGAATCATCACACGTAATTGGTCGGCATTCGTATGGAGAATATATACGAACTTGTAGTGAGTCCATAGAAATCTTAAAAAGATACCAATTTTCTTCGTCATCAGTCATTGGTACGTAAACCTACAAAACAATTTAATTCACGGTTATAAATTTATGATTTTTATTGTAAACATGAAACAGTATTACCGTATCAACTTCCCATAACGCGGGATATAGACAGTCACTCCCGTCTCCATATTCGTTACCATTAACGGACCCCGAGTATATTAAGTTAAACCACTCAAATGGGAGAATCGTCCAACGATCACTACCCGGTAACTCTTCGGTTCTACGTATTTCTTCGTATCTCCATATTTGAGTCTATTTGTCCACGCCCGAACATGCTATAAAACAACAACTTTTTAATTGTTAGAATTTTAAAATAAAATAAAATATATAAAAAAACTTTAAATCATACCTCTGTACCTAAAGACACGTTTCCGAGTAATTCACGCCAAAATTGTAACGGAATATCGGAATGACCCATGTAATACACTCTACATGTTTGGGAGTCACCGTTACGTATAAAGTGAATAATATTCTGAGACCAGTTCCTCCCGTTCTGCCAATTATGGTTATCTATTGGATCAGGAATACTTTCCACAATATCTCGTGAGTTTAAAGATGACTCATTTTGACGTCTTCTCCTACCTCCACGAGAAGACATTTTAACTGTTTCGTTTCTCACTAACCATATAACAAGTCATATATATAACGGTTTATATAGAATCTTAAATCGAATTAAGGAATAATACGTCGCGTCACATAATTATAAAATTTAAAAGCGCACGCAAATCGAGGAAAGTAAATTCTCAGAAGGACAATTACGGGCCGTGAGAGAACTCACGGGCCGTTATGTGAGATGTTCACGGTCCGTGGGGATGGGATTTTACGGGCCGTTATGTATTACACGGCCCGTGAGTAGATGTTGGTGTGAAAATTAAATGTTGAAACCCATACGGCCCGTGAGGCCCTTCACGGGCCGTGACAAAAGTCAAAGGGCGTATGTTTAACACCTGACAGGGTGTTTAATTAGTTGGGGCCTTATATTATATAAAATCTATGGATAGATTGATAATTTTTTTTTTGTAAGACGTTTAGAATAACTAATTTATTTTATGTAAGTATTTCTAAATTGTCATCATTTAATATACTTATTCTAATTAATACATGAGTTAATGCATATAATTTAATTCACTATATTAAGTATTACTTTATTTATCATAATTTAAATTAAAATTATACTTATATTTTTCATTTACATTTTACTATGTAAATTAAGCATTATATAATTAACAAAATAGTATTTATCAAACATTTACATAGTTATAATAATAGTAGTAGTAGTAGTAGTAGTAGTAGTAGTAGTATAATAATAATAATAATATAATAATAATAATAATAATAATAATAATAATAATAATAATATAATCGGTATTTAAGTATGGTCGGAAAATAGACTTAGAAACACCCGCCCATCACGCTAGCCAATTCATTATACATAAAATATAGAAAGCAATAATGAATATCGATATTGTCTAAACTATTTATAAAGTATTTTAGGATATCAAAATAATAATTTTATTTTGACCTTATAACACCTATAGAGTTAGTATGATATATTATGGTGGATTTAATTTAATTCTTTTAATCCATATGAATTCAATGAATTTAATAATAATAATAATAATAATAATATAATAATAATAATAATAATAATAGTACTAGAATTTAAACTACTTATAATAGCTATTTATAAAATAAAAATATTTTTTCTGATAAGTAATAATGTGTGATAATATACAAGTTATCAAAGTAAAAATATATAAGCTCTCAAAACTGCTTCAAAGTTCTGAATTTTATATCGTTTTTCTCTTTAATCATAAAAATATATTGGTTTATAAAATCTAAATTTATCGTTATGATGTGCTAAATTATATTATGTTTCGACATGATTTTTTTTTTCAAAACAAAGTTGTCAATATAATTTTTATCCATAACTATAGATTGAATAATAATGTACAAGTAATCAAAATAAAGTGTTATAAATTTTAACAGTCCGCGGTAAAACACGGGTTCACACACTTTTATATTTATTTGCTTCAAGTTCTTTGGACATAATATATTTTAATATACATTATATTTTAAAAGTTACATAATAAGTTATTTTTTTAAAACAATTAAGCAGCACAAATGACTTGTACGTTTTTTATTCGTTGAATTGTATGATTTTATACACAACTTGGTTTTAAATATATTTACATAAAAATATAGATATAATAAACATGTCGTAATGATATGTTCAAAATTAATAATACTTCATATTTAAAAATTATAAAATGGAAAAGTGTGAATATGACCAGACAAATTCTGTTTAAAGAAAAATGATTAAATAAAAATATAGGAAAAATACAGGGTTATATTGTATATTCATCTAAAATGAGTGAGCAATAACATAACTTTGTATGGGGGCAAAATACAAGTTTAAAAAGTAATGATTAAGGGGCTATCATCATTTGCTTAAACAATTGTAATAATACTGAGCTTAGATTATTGAGGTAAGATATGTAATATTTAATTAAAAATACAACAAGATCTTGGGTTTAAGTTTTATATGAGGCAAAAAATGGCTTCAAGTTAAACTAGTGAGTTTTTTCTATTAATGTGAGTGTCCTGCTAAGAGTGAACTCGATTTCATACTCGAGTAATGAAGATAATCGTATAATACAGTGGTTTGTAAGTGATGTTTTAACCGTTAAAAAATAATATGATAAAAGAAACATAGTCAAACGTCTTCAGAGATTATTATGTACATCAGTAAATAATGTATTATATATAATTATTATAATCTGTTTTGTTTTTGGTATTTTATGTTATTATTTCCTGTAAAATAAAGAAACAAACTAAGGAAAATACATGTTTCAAGAAACGCATACAACGCACAAATAACATCGCTGAGCAATAATCAAAACATAAATATGAAGAAAACCAAACGATAAATTCTTAACAGAAATTAGTTTGAAATCGATTAAATTTTTTTTTGAACGGTGACTTTCTTATGAGTGACCCAATGTCACATCGCCCCCCCGGGCGACCCTAGCCAAGATCTGCCCCAGACTATGTTGTCTGAACCGGGTCCACGCTAGATTGTCAGACTTGGTTACGGCGTTCCCCCGGAAACCGTACTGCCTCCACAAGGGCTGCCCCTCTGGAGTAACAGCCGGATGAAAACCGGGGTCGAGCTCTGAGAATCGACCTCCGCAACCACTGGCTTAAAGGAAAATTCTCTTCATTTCTCTAAATGTCCCCAAACCGGTACCAAAGAGATTCCCTGACCTCCACTTTGGGAGGGAGAGTTCTTACCATTGAACCAAGTCTGAAGGACTTGAAATCGATTAAATACTTACGTTAGCTTATAATATAATATTTATTGAAAATTATTGAATTGTCTATTAATTGGACCGTTAAATATTATATTTTTTTCACGTTGATATTTTATCATATAAAATATAAAACATGTTTTAAATAATGAAAATTTAATTTTGTTAAGGTTTACCATTTGGTTTTGAATTTCTCCGTAAGTAGTCAATAATAATTTAGTTAGCGTGTCAATTTGGTGACATGTCAATGTCTAGAAGATACGAAAGTTATGCGTTTATTGTTAATCTCGCGCAATTATGTTTACTTTTAATCAAATATTAGCCTCCATTATTCACCACAGACATAATATTATCCATCTTGGATGGCTAATATATTGTTTACATAAGTTTTGGTTTGTAAGTATCAATAGCAGTTATATAAAACTTAGCCTAGACAGCTGAGTACTGGGCACTCGATAGTGTACTTAGACGACTTTTTCTAACTTAGTCAACCTTACTTGGAATCGGTCAAACTTAGAGCAATTCGGTCCAACACCGCTCTATTTGGTCAACTCGATCCTACTGGTCCAACTCGGCCTAGCTACTCAATCCAACTTAGGTCAACTTGGTTAATTAAGTCAATTTTTTAATGTTTTTTTAATAATTTTCGCTATTTTCACCGAATCTTGTTGTATTTTAGTTGTTTTTCATGAAAATACTTTAGGAGATGAGTATTAAATGATTACTATATATATATGTATATATATTAAAAAATAAATATTATTTTTTAAAATGCTTTAGCTTTGAGCATATTTTTTTGATATATATTGACTTTAACGTATTTTGTTATAAACATTAGTAAACTTTTGATATTTAACATATTCTTTTGATATATATTAATTTCCTTGTAATTTTATATGTCCAAGTACTCCCCGCCTATACCGAGTACTTGTAACTCTCCAGTTGACCGACTTGACAGCGCTTAATGTCTTTAGCAACCCTGATTAATAGCGTGCGGCGAGGCTTCCCCTGCATTCACCACCCCTTTGTCTTCGTCATGCAACGTGGAGTGAAAGGGCCCTCTCATCTCCTTCTTCCTCCCGTCAATCACCCTAGTGGTAGCCACATCATGACCCCGCAAGTTTTATAAACGTACACACCACATAACCTATAATAGTACCAAGAAGGATGGGAAAAGGAAAGTATCATGCTGGCAACAAATTTCACGTTGATTTGCTGTCCACTAAACTAATTATTGGATCAAATTTGTAATTGATATGATATATAAAGTTCTAAGTAAGATAAATAATTAGATCGATGACACAAAATACAACCTATTCATTGTAACAGAAATAATGAAATATTATCTTTAAGTGATGTTGAACTTTGTACATCATACACTAATCATTACTATAATAACTTAACTCGACATTACTTGGAACACTTGTTTAAAATTACATCTTATACGTGACAGCTTTCAAAGTGTCACCTTTTGGTTATGTATCATCAATAAGACGTATGTTTCATGACTGAGTTATTTTGGACCTTATTAATCGAGTGGTTGGTTTAACCAGTGCTGTTTAAGTAATATTCGAAGCCTAAAGTTCTTGTTTATAATACATATTTGTAGAAAGAGGTGTCGTGAGAGAAGTTTAGAAAAAATGACTTTAGTAAAGTTCTTCCTTTGGGTCTTTTATACCAATGCTTCAAATTTGGGTACGTTCACTTAACACATAGGCAAAAGAAATTTACAGCCGAATAAATCAAACCTAACAAACCGTTAATCGAATTACGCCCCTAACTTAAACTAAAATAATCACATATGTCTGTTGCAGATTTTGAAAAGGGGAATGTTAAATAAATAATTAGTAAACCGACGTGGATACTGAAATCAACTTCAATAATGAAATTATTTTAGAAACAATAATGCAATTTTTAATTCCATCATACATGTGATGCTTCCTATGGTCCTCAAAATAATGTCCACGTACGCAAACACAATTATTATTATTACTATAATTTATAGAAGAAAAGTGTAGACCACATATCCAGTTATTTCTAGTTATTAGATCATATGTCATAACGGTTGCTTCATATATAATTTCACGTATTCGTATCTAGATAAAAAGAAATTTGATTTTCTGTTTTACCTCTGGTATTAACAAACACTTAAAACATAACTTATTTAAAAATATAAGGATGGTTTTATTGACGGTTATGATGTTTATAACGGTTTCCTCAACGATATAAATAAATTAATGCGTATGATTTGATGGAGTAAAAAATTGATATTCCAAATGGTAACGAATGCGAGAGTTTAATCAGAAACTTTCAAATGTTACAAAACCAAGCCTTATAACAAACTAATAAGGAAGATATATATGGAGAGAAATAATTTTTGGACGGGACATCTTGACAATATCCCGGTACATTCCCGTACATTCACGAGACCACGACCATGACGATGATCATGACCACAACAACGAACTTAGTTTCCATTTTGGTCATTATAAGTTGCTATATTCGCTTATGAGAAAGGATGATTTTTCTTTAGGAGTTCATTATTATGTTTGTATAGGTAAACGTGAAAATCAATTATGATCGAGGTAACACTAAACATTGTTGAGTTGTATTTCGCTACTTAGGTGGTGTTTGTTTTTTTAATAAAACCTCTTCCCCACCTCTTCATCTACGCGTATGCAGACACGGGAAGCGGTTTTGAGTGTGCAGACTGTTTGTTTTTTGAAAGACGTTTCACTAAAAAACGTCTGCGCAAGGTCTTCTTGGTGCAGACATGGACTAGTGTCTTCAGGCGGGAAGACATTTCATCAAACCTCTTATCCCTACACTCTATCTTCCATCCTCCCATCCTCCCATCTCAACCCCCAAACCCAAACCATCATCCTCACCGTCTCCACCGGCGCCACCCACAGCCGCCACCCCTCCACCATCATCCTCACCATCTCCATCGGCGCCACCCACTACCACCACCCCTCCACGATCATCCTCCCCATCTCCACCGTCTCCTCCGTCACCGGCAGGGCCCACACCATCTAACCCACCACCACCGTCTCTGGTCAACACTCCACCGTCTCCTCCGCTCGAAATTCAGGTTTCCACCTCCTGAGGATTGTATATTTGTCGCTTGATGTGAATATTCGTTATGATTTCAGGCTGATTAATTTTGTTGTGGATCTGTATATTGATTCTAGGGTTCTGACCTGAAAAGGTTATAATTACAGGTTTAATATGTGGCTGCAGTTGATTATTGAAGATTTAACATAGCTTAGATCTGAAACCTTATGCTAGTGACTTGATTAATTCATTTTTCCTTGACAAAGCAAGAGGATAGGACATCAAGGTTGGTATAAAGTTTCTTCAGGAAGTAAAAGCATGTGTAAATGAATATAGAGATTAAACAACCACAATCTAAGCTTCAACATTAGGTGATTGCAGTTTACAAGATTGTTTGGTGATCTGCAAAAGCTAGTCATTCCAGTTCCATAAACTTCTCAAGAGAGGTAGTTGAGCTTATGTCTCTTATATGATATTTCCATTCCACAAACACAAATACAATTGATATGTGCTCGTCATGAAGCAAATCTGACCCACCACCACCGTCTCTGGTCAACACTCCACCGTCTCCCCCGTCACCGGCAGGGCCCACGCTATCTAACCCACCACCACCGTCTCTGGTCAACACTCCACCGTCTCCTCCGGTGCCACCTACTCCGACCAACACTCCACCATCGCCAATTACAAGGATGCTGTGTGGTATAAATGTATAATTTATGCAAATTTTATATTAACATTTTGGTATTGTTTATTAAACACAATTATAATTTATATTTTAATGTTAAATTACTTTTTAAAGTTTAAAAAATAGGTTGATTTTAATTATTGAATATTTTAACAGTCTGCAGATTTTAAAAAAACAAACAGTCTTTTTCTTGGAGACTGCAGACGTTTGGTCCACCTCTTCTGCTGCAGATGTCTACAGATGTGATCCGCAGACTGCAGACGTTTTCCTGCAGAAAAACAACACAACACCTTATTGTCTTGCATCCTTAACTGGGCCCATTCATAATGTTATATTAGTTTTTGGTAATTTTATCATTTTCTGGTCGTCATGTATTTCTTTCAATTTAGTCCATGGTACAGGTGAATCCTTGATATAGCGAGGTATTATTTTTAAAATCTCATGAATACGATGAAGATAGAAAATTTCTCTCTTTTACTTTACCTTGGGTTGTTGCTTATTTACTTCTTTAATTGTATGACTAAGATTATTAACATTCAAATATATTTTAACATATAATACGCATATGAAAGGTATTTTTTTTTTCACAGTAATGGGTACAACTTATTTTGGTAGATTCGTCGTGATGAACTTACGATGTTTCAAATCTAATAGTAACTTATGCTAATAATATATTATAAAAAGAAATAGTATATCCCTGATTGAATCTAACTATACATTTACTGATAATCATAAACTAATATTTTCAAAAAGAAAAATAGTTGATAATTAATTGATATGTTTACAAATAAGTTACAATGAGCATTTACATAAGTAGAAAAACTAATCAATCATTCTACAACTTTAATAACATAATATGATAATCTCTAAGTTAAATATATGTCTGATGGAATCTAACTATAATAATTACTAAAAACCATATAATAATATTAATAACTCTAAAGATTTTGTTCTTTAAATCAATGTTTTCAGAACCGGATCGGACGTCGAACCGGACGTCTTACTGGTTTGGTGGTCGGACCGGTCGGACCGGATGGACCGGATTTAACTATATTCTAATTATATTTATATATGTAATTAAATATAAGTAATTTATATATAATTTATACATATATTTTATAGTTATATATAAAACTTAACTATATTTGTATATCCTACGTACTAATTTATGGTTTAACACCCCGTTTTTACCTACTAAAATCAGAAAAAAAATCAGAATACCGGTCGGAACCGGTCCGGTTCGCCGTCCAACCGCCGGTTCGATTCGGACCGGCCGGTTCAAATGGCCAAAACGAATCACCCCTGACCGGACCGGACCAGCCACCGATTCGCGGTCGAACCGGTCGGACCGGCCGGTCCGATCCGGTCCTAACAACAATGCTTTAAATCAATAAGGGAAAAAAATTCTCATGTAAAAAGAAGATAAGGGATCCGTATGGTGTAGAACGTACTTTTTTCAAAAGGTTTAGATCGATATATTATTAAAATTATAATAAAAGGTGTTCCTTAAGTTGATTAAAAAAGAGAAATCAACCAAAAGTTTTTCCATCTAATTCCCTAAAAAAAAAATCAAATCTCTTATTTATTCTCTTTTCTCCCACTTTCTTTCACCGCCTTTAACATAAGTAACTGAAACACAAACAAATAAAACAAAGTTTCATTAGCAAAATCTCAACATTTAAACACCCTATGATTTTGTCACCTCTTGATGATGACCACGTGTATACACACTAATATCCACGTAAGCACCAATTATTTAAACCTTTCTCTATCCTCACCAAAACTTTCACTATAAATACCATTTCCAGCTTATTCTCCAATCCACCTTCACAAATCACAACCATGGCTTCTTCCTCCGATCTTGAGAACCCAAATACCACCGTTCTTCCCTACTCCTACGCCCCATTGCCCGATCGCGAACACCCGCGGGCAACGAGCCCGCCCCCGTCCTCCACCCCAAGAAAGCAGCAATCTTTCTCGTGTGTGCGTTTTTATCCGTCGGTTTTCTGGTGGCTTTGATCGCCAGAAACAGCCCTGTAGTTCCTAAGAACTTAAGCACGAATGTCGCGCCTTCAACGGTGGTCACACCGCAGAAGATGACCGCGATATCCCGCGGGGTCGATAAAGGTGTGTCGGAGAAGTCTTTTAGGCCGTTGTTGGGTGCGGAGAACTCGTACCCATGGAGCTCAAACATGTTGGATTGGCAAAGGGCGGCTTTTCATTTTCGACCCGAGAAAAACTGGATGAATGGTAAGTTTGTTCGACGCCATCTGATCATAAAAAAGTTGTTATGTTGAATTAAATATTTCACATGATGAATGTGGTTAGGGATATGCTGTCTTCTATTTTTAAATATGAATCTTGTAGGTTGTGATTATTGTAAAGTCTAATGATTTGTTGTTTGTGTTGGTTTGGGCTGGCATTGCTCGTGATGGCGAATCTTGATGCAGATCCTAACGGTATGTCCAACTACTACTCGTTTGATACGTCATACATTTATTCTCGTATGCTACGGATATGTTTGTTAAATTTACACGCGTTAGGCAATTGCATACTGATAAGTTAAAAGTCGTATAATCAAATGCGTGCATTCACATGTGCAGATAAATAATACTGATAACGTTACACATGTTTAAATAGTTTTGTTATGTGGATAAGACGGTAATTCAAAAACTAACAAATTATCTCCTACTTAAAAGCTTAAATATTTAAATAGAGTTTTGATCAGGTTTTTCATATTTTTGAACATAAAATTTAGATTTATTTTGTTATTTTACGCACATTTAATAGTGAAGATACGCCTAAAATATTTGACTGATTCCTTGTGGTGTTCTATACGGTAACATCTTATTTCTTGTGGTCAAATCTCTTTTAGAAAAAAAAAACCCTAATTAACATTTAATTTTTTTGAAAAAACATAAATGGTAATTCCAACTAATATTCGCTGGCCCACACACGTTTTTGCTGATTCATCATGCATCCTTCCTAGTTAGATCACAAAACCAACATAATTCCAGATTGACCGACCTAATTATTATAATAATCCTCCTATGGGATTATTATATTATTTTTATTAATATAAGAACTTTTAACGTACGACAAGTAACAGGTATTTGATACGTATTTGAACTTCTTAAATATAAATGATCCAAAAATATATATTCGATAGATAAAATACTAATTTTACCTTTTAAAGTGAAGATTCTTTTAACAATTTACAATTAAAACAAATGTAATAACTGACTTTGATACATGCTTTTAAATTAAAGAACAAACTAAATAAAAAATTGAAAGTAATTTTATGACTCCTTTGCAGTTGGCAGCCCAATATATAGGAAGTTAACTAATTATTGATAACCACTTTTAGAAAGTACAGATTGATTTTAGTTGTACACATATTTTATATTTATATTTGATAAAGAAGAAAGAGATCACACTTTTTTTACTTTTTAGGGGTTAAAGTATTGTTTATTACAAGACCCATACCTTAAAAACCAAGTACCGTGTTGGGTGACATTCACCGTCTTATGTAATCTTAAGAATCACACAATATGTATAACTTTTATTTTAATCTTGTTACACAAAATGTATGACAATTTTCACTTCTCATAATCTCTGTTAATCACTATGAACAAATATTCTTATAATTCTTTACTTATGTAAATTTCAGGTCCGGTATTTTACAAAGGATGGTACCACTTGTTTTACCAATATCATCCCGATGCTCCCGTGTGGGGAAAAATTGTCTGGGGTCATGCGGTCTCCAAAGATCTAATCAACTGGCGCCACCTCCCGATCGCCATGGAAACCGACGAATGGTACGACGAGCAGGGTGTCTGGACCGGTTCCGTCACCATCCTTCCCGACGGCCAACTTGTCGTCCTCTACACCGGGTCCACCAATGAATCGGTCCAAGTCCAAAATCTTGCCTACCCGGCCGACCCATCTGACCCACTCCTAATTAAATGGGTCAAGTACCCAGGGAACCCGGTCCTCGTCCCGCCACCCGGTATTGACAAAAAGGACTTCCGTGACCCCACAACCGCATGGAAAACACCCGAAGGAAAATGGCGTATCACAATCGGGTCTAAGATCAACAAAACCGGCATCTCGTTGGTTTACGACACCGAGGACTTCAAAACTTACGAGCTTTTGGATGGCGTGCTCCATGCTGTCCCGGGTACGGGTATGTGGGAATGCGTTGACTTTTACCCTGTATCTAAACAGGCCGAAAACGGTCTCGACACGTCTGTTGACGGACCTGGGGTCAAACATATTGTCAAAGCTAGCATGGATGATGATAGAAACGATTATTACGCCATAGGTACTTATGATGCATATAGGGAAAATGGACCCCCGATAATCCTAAGCTAGACGTCGGGATCGGGTTGCGATACGACTACGGGATATATTACGCCTCGAAAACCTTCTACGATCAAAACAAACGACGAAGAGTGTTGTGGAGTTGGATCAAAGAGACCGACACCGAGGCCTCGGACATTAGCAAGGGTTGGGCTTCTCTAATGGTAAGTAAAAATATTAAATACCCTATAATTGTTTAACTATGATGTATTTATTCTAGAAAATCTAGCTGATCATATCAGATATCTGATATCTGATCGATTACTATTTGTAATTGTTCACAGGGTGTTCCAAGAACAATTCTTTTGGATAAAAAGACTAGAAGCAACATAATTCAATGGCCCGTTGAGGAGATCAACAGCCTGCGATCGGATGCAACCGTTGTTAAGAATCTAGTAATGGAAGCCGGCTCCCTTGTCCCGATCAAGCTGCCTGCAGCCTCACAGTTGGACATTGTGGCTGAGTTCGAGCTTGATGAGCAGACCGTGTTGCGGTTAAACGGGGGCGATGTTACATACGACTGTGCTAAAAACGGTGGGGCTGCAACACGCGGTGCATTGGGCCCGTTCGGGTTTTCTGTCCTCGCGCACGAGGGGCTTATCGAGCACACTCCCGTCTACTTCTACGTTGCTAAAGGCGTTGATGGAAACCTTAAAACCTTCTTCTGTGCAGACCAATCAAGGTTTTTGTTACGTTACGTTATGTTATGTTACATTTATTATAAATATTATATATCGACATCATAATCAGTTGATCTCATCCATAGCATAGCTATTAACTGATGATTTATTTTTGATATGCAGATCATCAACTGCTACCGATGTCGATAAGTCGATCTACGGAAGCATTGTTCCGGTGCTGAAAGGTGAAAAGCTATCGATGCGAATTTTGGTGGATCATTCGATAGTCGAAAGTTTTGCACAAGAGGGACGAACATGTATTACATCAAGAGTGTATCCAACAAAGGCGATATACAATAACGCTCAACTGTTTTTGTTCAACAATGCAACAGCAGCAAGAGTTACAGCTTCAGTTAGCGTATGGCAAATGAAGTCTGCTAAACTTTAGTTACATATTATTATTCTTGATCTTGTTTAAGGTCTTTCTTTCTTTTTCTTTTTTACTTTTGGGAGGTGGAAAGAAAATTCCCCCACTGTATCTTATTTTATTTTTTGATTGTGATAATTTTTATTTTGAAGATTATTATTCAATTTTGTATATTTGGAAAATCGAAGAATAGGCACTATTAGGGGTGCTCAAAAATATCTGAATTCGAAACCGAATCCGAAATATTCGAAAATCCGAAATTAGGATATCCGAAATTTCGGATATCCGAACTTTGGATATCCGAAATTTCGGATTCGGATTCGGATAGTGATTTTCAGAATTTTCGGATATTTCGGATATCCGAAATATCCAAAATATTTTTACAAAAATTTAAAATATTAAATATTAATTATATATTTCGGATATTTTTAGATATTTAGGACATTTTAATAAAAAACTTTGAATATCCGATAAAAACTTTAATAAAATTATTATATTTTTATAAAATTTATTAAATAATGCAAAATTTCTTTGAATTCGGATATCGAACGGATATCCGAATCCGAATCCGAAATTTCGGATATCCGAAATTTGGATATCCGAAATTTCGGATTCGGATTCGGATTCGGATAGTGAAATTCACTATCCGAAATTTTCGGATATCAGAATTTCAGATATTAGAATTTCAGATATCCGAAAATGAACACCCTTAGTCACTATGTAAGTTGATGTGAGAAAACGAAATCTATTATTTTTAAATATTGCTATTAACCATATACTAGTTTTTTTATAGAATTTAAATCCTCACTTCTTAGATGAAAGAATTGAAGACACATTACTTCTCAAGTATCTCCTAGACTTTGTATTGGTTTGACTAATGTTTTTATAGTAGTTATCATATTTGAATATAAAATTCAAAAGTTAAAGATAGAGAAAGATGAATAATATTATATGAAGGTTTTATGGTAATTGGTAAGAAGAAAAAAAAAAGGAAAAGTGCGCACTTGACGTGTAACATCACGTATTTCCGATAAATAAAATTTTATTTTGTAAACAATACGTTGATGTTAATTCAAAAATTTTAATAATAATAATAATAATAATAATAATAATAATAATATATAATAATAATAATAATAATAATAATAATAATAATAATAATAATAATAATAAAAATAAAATTGTAAGACTTAAAAGTCAAATTATAAGTATAGGGGGGCCTTAATGTTATTTTTAAAACTTAATTACTAAACTTTTAACATAAAATAAAAGAAACATAAACCATAGGGATTGATTCTGTAAATTCGGAAAGTCACCCAACCCACCCCCTAATCCCGCATTCGAACCCCACCCCCTTTTTCTTCCCTGTTTTCTCGGCCACTTTACCCACCAATTCAGCCACTAAAACACGTAAAATAAGCAAATTAATCACGCACTAACACTCATATAAGCACATCTAATCGATTAACACTTTCAATTTCATCCCAAACGAGCAAAAACACCACCATTCGAACACCCCACTGTCGCGGACCTGCAACACCATTGAAACCCAATCTTCAATCGATTTTAATCGAAATTGACAAAGGGCTTTTCATCAAGACCCTTGCCCGAAGCTTTCTATAAAGTTAAATCGAATTCCATCAACGATTTCCACTCGAACTGGTTCGGGCAAAGCCGCGACCTGTTCTTCATTGGGTTTAACTTCAAACGAACACCATATAGGTAATTCGACACACCTACATACTCGATTATACACGGGCAATCAAAGCCCTATGATTTCAGATACTATCATAATCGAATTCGCGTTCAATTTGGTGGGATTCGAAACTTGGGCTCGTATGTAAATTGGGGGAAATGAGCTATGAAGCATAAAATCAATTGGGAACCAATTTAACCACGGCTTAGGCCTTTGGTTCACTGGTCCCGTGCTCCCATGACAAACAGAAGGTCCCGGGTTCGAACCGGGCCACCTACACTATTTTTTTAGCCATTTTTAAGCTCTAAAATTTAGAAAAAAAAATCCTAAAATCATAAAAATGTTTTTACAAACATTAAAATTTTTAAAATCACTTAATTATTTTCTGAAATTTATTTTAACATTTTATCTATTTTATTAAATGTTTTAAATAAATAAAGTTACAAATATCACAAAATTAGTTCTATAAAAGTGATCTTTTAGAATAATTTAATTTATTAAATTATTATTCGACAATATATTATTTTTAATTATTCAAGAAATTGCAAATATATGTATTTTATAATTTTACAGATTATTTACAAAAGTCGTTTTGTGTTATTTAAATAATTAAATATATTAATTAATTATCATGTAATTGATTAATAAAATTAATTATTTTCCCACACATTAACAATAAATCAAACAGTTACGTATACTGATACATACATTTTTAATAAATTCTAAACATAATGACTTTCAAAATTCATTTTATTTATTTCAAAACATTTCAACTAAATAAATCACTTTATTTAGACTATCATTCAAAACCCAATGGAAACCCCAACCTATTCCCAATTCTCACATTATTATTATTCTAATTCGAGGCACCGATCCTTAGGTTAATCATAAGGAAATCGTTGGTGTCTAATCTATCACATCCAGATTTTAATCTCATCAATCATGTGAATATTCATATCCCCTTTTTATATCATTTCCTATTTGGGGAAATCATGTGATACAATATATTCAATCATGATATTCTATTGTTATTTCTTTCTAAATTCAATTCAAGACAGGTTATGTTATTACATGCAATTATGTGAACACACTAAGATAAACTGGACGACAGTAAAACCCTAATTCAATCAATCAATCCTGGTATCAATGGTAGATCTACTGGTTTGGATAACCCACCCCATATGAATAGTCGAGTGGTGATTGTGCCAGAGGCAGGAGTTAATCTATGGTGTATGTGTGGAGTCTATTATATGCAAGTGTCAAGTCAAGGGGTTGTTATTGTGTCAGTTTATCTATATGCTTTACTATTACAATATAAGTCTTAACGTTACCTTGTGAATTGGATTATTTTCAATCAATCAATCAATCTATATGTATACTCAAAACTGTGATTACTCACCAGCTAATTCGTTAGCTGACTTTATTTTCTCACATGATTTCAGGTTAAGCAAGTTAGTGGACTTCTACATGCTCATTTAAGACTCGGACTTAGTCAAAACAAAAGAAAATTACTATTTGTGACTTTAACTGTTGTATTTGTATCTGTTAAATTCATGCTATCCTGTAATCCAATTTTAATATTATTTCCACTATTAGACAATCATGTATTATGAACAATCAATCATTCCCTCGTCCGCTCCGATGATTCCGCCGTCGGTCGGGGTATGACATGACGTTGGCATATGAATAACAAACAAACAAACAAACAAACAAACCCAGTATATCCCACTCAAGAGCAGGGTCTGGGGAGGGTAGGTGTAGGCGAGTCTTTCCTCTATCTTGTTAGGTAGAGAGACCGCTTCCAAAGAGACCCCCCGACTCGATAGTAAAAGTCATACTGATAGCAAGACAACATACAATAAATCATACAACACATAGCATACAGTATACAAAAAGCCATATCGATAGCAAGACATCATACAATAAATCATACAACACATAGCCTCCAGCACATAATAAATCATACAACACATAGCATACATATATCCTAGGTGCATGTAGAATCATCGTTAAAGGGCAGATATGGGCTACTTAGACATCATGCCCCGCAACCAGACTTCAAATACCCTTCCTGCCTATAGGTCGAACTAGAAGTCCTTAATTTTAATTCTACGCTTCCACTCAGTCCTATCCTCGATCATGTGCTCAGAGAGGTGCAAGTGTATCATATCTCGCCTAATTACCTCATCCCAAGTCAATCTAGGTCTTCCTCTACTCCTCCTACCCTCTAAGATGATGTTCTCTACTACTCTAACTGGTGCCGCCATTGGTCTCCTCTTGACATGCCCAAACCATCTTAATCTTCCCTCTCGTATTTTATCTGCGATACAGGCCACTTCTAGCTTCTGTCGAAACACTTCGTTTCTTATCCGATCAAGTCTTGTGTGACCGCACATCCACCTCAGCATTCGCTTTTCCGCTACCTCTATTTTTTCTCGTGCGATTTTTTATGGCCCAGCAGTCTGTTCCATATAACATAGCTGGACGTACTGCCACTCGATATAGCTTTCCCTTTAGTTTTGCTGGAAACCTCTTATCACATAGGATCCCTGATGCTGCTCTCCACTTGCACCATCCTGCTTGAACACGGTGCGCTACATCGCTGTGTATCTCTTTGTCCTCCTGCAAGTACGAGCCCAGGTATTTGAACCTAGACGTTTGTGGGACCGCCATACCCTGAATACTGATTTGGGTGTCCTTTTCCGCCTCGCCACTAAAGTTACAATACATGTATTCTGTCTTTGAGCGACTTATCCTTAAACCTTTGCGCTCTAGTGCTGCTCTCCACTGTTCTAGCTTGTCGTTAAGCACCCTTTTAGATTCCGATATTAAGACAATATCATCCGCGAAGAGCATGCACCACGGAACTGGCTGCTGTATAGACTTGGTCATCTCATCCAACACTACTGTGAAGAGAAATGGGCTCAGTGCCGATCCTTGGTGGAGTCCCACTTCCACTGTGAATGAGTTTGTGTCTCCGATCGGGGCTCGCACACACGTTTTTGCCCCATCATACATATCCTTGATTATTTTGATATACCTCTCTGGTACCCTTCTAATTCGTAGACTTTCCCAAATTAGTTGACGCGGAATGCTGTCATAGGCCTTTTCTAGGTCGATGAATACCATATGGAGGTCCTTTTTCTTTTCTCTGTATTTCTCCATTATCCTCCTTATGGCGTGTATTGCTTCAGTCGTAGAGCGTCCTGGCATAAATCCAAATTGGTTTGACGCTATCTGAGTTTCTCGTCTAATTCTCGTGTCAATAACTCTTTCCCATAATTTCATCGTGTGACTCAATAGCTTTATTCCCCTGTACTTTTCGCAACTTTCTACATCTCCTTTTTTCTTATATATGGGGACTATAACACTGGTTCTCCACTGGTCCGGCATCTTCCCTGTCGTAAAGATAGTGTTGAATAAATCTGTTAGCCATTTGAGCCCCTCATCTCCCAGGCATTTCCACACTTCAATTGGTATGTTGTCTGGCCCCACCGCTTTAGCCCTTCCCATTTTCTTCATAGCTCTCGTAACTTCGTCTACTGTGATGCTTCTACAATAGCAATTGTTTTGTTGTGTTGTTTGGGTTGTATTATCTATCTCAGCTTGTTGATTTGGGTTCTTTATGTTGTAAAGGTTATCGAAGTAAGTTTTCCATCTCCCCTTGATGTCCTTGTCGTTCACCAAAACTTTTCCATCCGCAACCTTTATAAACTTCACAATTCTCAGGTCTTGTCTTCTGCTGTCTCTTGCCTTGGCTAACTTAAACATGTCATGCTCTCCTTCTTTCGTCTCTAGTCGTTTATACATCATCTCATACGCCGCGTTCTTTGCCTCTGACACCGATTTCTTCGCCTCTCTCTTAGCCTCCCTGTATTTATCTTTTAGCTCTGGGCGTTCTTCCTCATTGTTACAGCGTATAAGCTCTCTGAAACTTTGTTTTTAATTCATATCTTCTCCTGTACATTTTCGTTCGACCACCAAGATTCCTTATGGTTGACTGTCCTCTTTGTTGTAACTCCAAGCGTTTCTTTAGCTGCTTGGATGAGCGTATTTGCCATGGCCTCCCACTTTTGGTTTGCGTCTTCCTGTGGTCCATGGTGGTTATTGGTATGACCTTATCTCTAAAAATGGTAATGTTTTCGTCCTTGAGCTGGCTCCATTTGATCGTATGTCTAATTCTCTTGTTTTGTTGGACAATTGGTCTCTTCACGCGTATATCCGCCACTAACATATGATGTTGTGTCACAACTGACTCTCCTGGGATTGTCTTACAGTCCTTCCACGAGCTACGATCTTCTCTCCTCGTCAACAAATAGTCTATCTGCGTGTGTCTCCCGCCGCTGCTAAACGTGATTAGATGCGATTCTCTTTTCTTAAAAAATGAATTTATGATTCCTAAGTCATGCGCTACTGCAAAGTCAAGAAGCTCCTTACCGCCTTCATTCCTAAGGCCATACCCGAAGCCTCCATGCACCAACTGGAAGTGGTCATTATCCTTACCGATATGCCCATTAAAATCCCCTCCTATGCATATTTTTCGTCTCTAGGTATGTCACCCATAACGTGATCTAAACTCTCCCAGAACTTTTTTCTTTCTGTTTCTCCTAGTCCAACATGTGGAGCATACGCACTAACTACTGCCACTACTTCATTCCTATTACTATTCTTAACAGCATAATTCTATCATCGTATCTTCTTACCTCCACTACATTATCTTGGAGTTCCTTAGCAACTAGAAACCCTACTCCATTTTTCGTTCCGTCAGACCCTGAATACCATAGTTTATAACTATTGCACTCTGTTGCTCTCTCACCCCGCCATCTAGTCTCCTGGAGACACGCTATCTGAACCCTACGTTTCTTAGCACATCAATTAACTCTAGTAACTTACTAGTTAGGGTTCATAAATTCCACGATGCCACTCTTAATCTAAAATCCTTTTTCCTTGTATTCGCACCTCTCGTCACCGAACATGATCTCGGGGCAGCATAATGACACCTGCTGTCTATATTACCTGACAGAGTCCACTAGAACAACCCCTAAAAAAGGAATTATAGCAGAAGTAAAGCACAATCAAAAGCAATCCGTCACACGCGGTCAACAGTACACGATGGAGCAGGACTTAATCAAAAATAGCAACAATGATCACCACTTCACACAATGACACACTATCCTGAGTATAGATTCAAATACGCCAATGAAACCTATGTAGAGAACAGTTCTAAGATTGACCAGAAATGAAGACAACAACCCACAGATGCTCAACACACCAACTCAACCAACAATATACAACTTACTCAACAATTAATATCAAAACACTAACAATTATACAACTAATCAGCAAGTTATAACCACTAATCAATTAGGCACAAACCATAGAAGTAAACGGTCAGCAGAAAAATAGGCAAGAATTATATCACACAAGTGATGCACCAGAAAACAGATCACCCAAGTGATGCACCAGTAAACCAGTAAACCTATAAAGAGCAACAGAAATCACACAAACCAGTAAACCAGTAAACCTATAAAGAGCAACAGAAATCACACAAACCAGTAAACCTATCAAGAAGAGTCAAGGATTAACATCACACAAACCAGTAAAGAGCAACAGAAAACAGATCACACAAGTGATGCACCAGTAAACCAGTAAACCAGTAAAGAGCAACAGAAAGCAACACAGATATCTCAACAGCTGCTGGTACTCCTAACCCAGCCAATATCAGCCTAAACTAGAAACTAAGAGAGAGAGAAGGAACAATCTCACCAGATGTGCGGTTCTTCAGATGTGCCCTAGATTTAGCAACCTTCACTTAGGGTTGCGAATCCAAGGCAGAAGAAGACTAACAGCAATAAGATCTAGGGTTGTTGCCCTAGATTCGTGAAGGATATGCTCAGAAGTTGAGGTGTTGTCGATCGTGAGACAGCCGGGAGTAGCAGATGTCGGGTACAGCCGAGAGTAGCAGAGACAGCCGAGAGTAGCAGATGTCGATCGAGGGACAGCCGGCGGATGAGTAGCCGAGAGAGATGCTCTTCGGATGAGAAGGAGATGCTCTCGGATGAGTACAGCGAAGGAGATGCTCTCGGGTTAGGCCGGCGGAGGTCGCCGGTTGGGGATAGGTCGGCGGAGATCGCCGGTGGGTGGCTGTCGGTGTTGTGGTTGTCGGTGTTGCAGAGAGAGCAGAGAGAGAGCGTTTCAATTGCCGGTGGGTGGCTGTCGGTGTTGTGGTTATCGTTGTCGGCGTTTCAATCCGAGCTCAAAGACGCTAAACTATCTTGACGTTGGCATATGAATGCAAATAAAATAATCGGGGCGTTTGTACACGACAATAACTAGAAATACGTGGAGTTTTTTCATCCACGAGACAGGTGTAGCAACCAATGAACTAGTCAATCATCTATTACTTTTCTTTTAAAATTACAGGTAGCAATAATATTTAAATATAAAAAGTTTATAAATTTAAGTCAGACTTAAAAAAAATATTCAGAGTTGAATCATGAGATTTGTTTTTTTTATCTCTAATTACGTGCAATAATTTGTCTAAGGTTTAAAGCTAATCAACCACATGAAATGCTAATATAGCAAAAACGAAAAAAAAATGTTGCATTTGAAATAAAAGATCAACCAAAATTAACAGAAACAAGCTATCAGCCCCAATAAACAAACTTACAAAATTTTTATCGAGTTACTTATAATTCGATTCATAGGATAAAAGGACTAGGAAAAGAAGAAATAAAGAAGTTTTATATAGAAAGGCTAAGAAAAAGAAATAAAAACAGAATCAAAACGATGACCAATGGTTGTATAAGGGAACAGAGGGGTGGAGCATAAGCTACCGAGACAAACATGCCAATTGTTCATTAGTTTACACAAATTATTTATGTAGGGTCACTTTTAAATATCGGATTCACTTGAAATTTTACTCCATGTTGGCTATATAAAATAGAAAATCTATTGGGGTCACTTGACCCACGATACAACGAGTGGCTCCGCCTCTGGATATACCGATGTAGCTAGCATTAGACCACATTCACGCATATAATAATAATTATTTACATGACCAAGTGACCTATATCCATTTTGACTCGTGTACGTGACGTTTGAACGGCATTTTCTTTTCTATATGATTTATAATAGATAAAATCATATACAAAAACATCTGTACATCATTTTATTTGTATCCATTTTGGCTCATGTATAATGGTTTTACCTAAAACTTAAAAGATTGGTCATAAGTGTAGGGCTGCAAACGAACTGAACGTTCAGCGAACAGTTCGTGAACCGTTCGACGGGAAGTTCGTTTATGTTTGTTCATTTATTAAATGAACGAACATGAACAAAAAATTCCGTTCGTTTAGCTAAATGAACGAACACGAACAAAGGACTTGTTTCGTTCATTTATGTTCATGAACGTTCGGTAATATGTTCGTTAACGTTTGTTCGTTTATGTTCGTTTATGTTCGTTCGGTTATGTTCGTTTGTGTTCGTTCTGTAGTTAAAGTTTTTATATATTTTAATTACCTATAATTTTCAAAACTTAAATCCTTTATAATATAATTTTATAATATAATTGACTTGAGTTTTCTCTTCCAAATAGACTTGAAGTATCAGATCAAAATTAGGGCACCGTATATCTTTCTTTCTCGGTTGCTACTTCCGCCACTGCTTCCGCCACCTCTATCGAACCACCACCGCTGCTTCTGTCAACCTCCGCCGCTGCTTCCGTCGGACCACCATCGCTGCTTCCGTCAACCTCTAGTTGTGATTCGGCCGGTATGTAGAGTTCTCATATATGTTTCTCATCTATTCTTCTTCATGAACTAATACTTCAGATCTGGGTTATAATTATTTATGTTATGATGACCGATGATTACTCACGTAAGTGAGTTGTAGAATGTCTTAAATCATAAGTTTTTTTTCCTTCATTGATTCATGTTATTGAAGCTACGGTCTTTGCCTAATTCCCCACCTTCAAATTTTTTTAAGATGTTGATTTTGGGGGAGAAATTGATCATAGCAGTAAGCATTGTTAATTTTTATGGTTAAATGATTACTTTTAGTTCATTAAGTTTTTTTCCTTCGTTTGTGTTCGTTTGTGTTTGTTAGTGTTCGTTTGTGTTCGTTAGTGTTCGTTTGTGTTCGTTAGTGTTCATTTGTGTTCATAAATGTTCGTTTGTGTCCATTTGTGTCCGTTACATATCCATTGTCGAACGAACACAAACGAACGCGAACATACAGGTTTTGTTAACAAACGAACACGAACACCAAATCCAGTTCGTTAATATGTTCACGAACAGTTCATGAACGTGTAAAATGTTAAACGAACGAACACGAACAAGGTCTTGTTCGTGTTCGTTCGGTTCGTTTGCAGCCCTACATAAGTGTGTTTCCCCTATGCAGGGGCGGCTCAATCATTTCGGAGGCCTAAAGCGAACTAAAATTTTGGGGCCCTTTTCTATGATATAATTTTTTAGCTTACGATCCTAAGGAATTGGAATATCATTAAATTAGCTAACGAGAAGTTACGGTTTTAATCTAGATTTAAAAAGCTTTTTCATTTAAATTATAAAAATGCATAAATCCATCCGTATTACTTAAATGGTTTTTCTAGATTCAAAAGGCTTTTTCATTTAACTTACAAGATGCCTACATTAAACATAAGCTGAAATGGTAAAACACACAAAAATCAGTTACACGAAATTTCTATTATGTTATCAAAATGCTTAAAATAGAAAGCATAAAACATACAAATTCAATTACATGTAACTTGTTAAGAGAATGTTGAATGGAAAATAATAAAACAATTTTTAATTTCCTTAACAAAGTATACGTAACAATACTAAAGAAGATGAAATCTTGAATGATACCCAAGAATCAAACCCAAAATTCTAAATGAATTTTTATACATATAACAGAATAATCTGCACATGAACCTGTTTTCTCACAAGAGCAAGAGTTTCGAATTGATTTCACTAAAAAATTGCATAATAACAAAAAGTGATACAGCGGATAAGCTTTGAATAAACACTTGAAAGAATAGATTGTGTCTGCATTGTGGATATCCCCTCTTTGTTGCACACTAAACAATAAAACAGTTTTAAGAATATCATATTTAAGATTCAACATAATATTAGATTAAATAAGTACATTGCCGACATATTATCAATACTTATCAATATCAAGATTTATCGTATGAAGTACCGTACCTTCGCTCTTCATTCCTTCAACAGAAGAACAAATGAAAATAAAACTTTCCATTCGATGACCCTTTCTTCAAAATTCAAACAAGAACAATGAAGGCGATTTGACAAGAACAGAGGCGACGATTCATTTTCAAAGTGTTGCGTTTCAGATATCCAAACATATTCTGTAAAAGTTTTCATTACAGTCTCTCGATTCTCCCCAATCCCATATTCTCATCGCTACTCTTAAGATGATCTATAATCATCATACGGATCTGGCCCAAATTACACACACATAAATAACATTCAAATTTTTGGGGTCCTTAGAGAAGTGGGGCCTAAAGCCCTTGCTTGGGTTCACTACCCTTTTGGGCCGGCCCTGCCCCTATGGTTACACTCGAATTATCAACAAAGTTTGTTGTTGTATTCATGCCAAAGCTCTCTTTCTTCTCCCAACGACCGACTTCGAATCTGGTTGTTCTCTTTACCAGTTTCATCTCCGAAGGATTTGTTAGAGCATCTAGGATTTACTTCATGTGTTAGTTAGCCAGCATCATTGTTTGTTTATGGTTTGTCTTTATACATTTCTGTATTCTTCTCTAGTATTTTCAATCTCACGCTAGGCTTTTTTTAATGTTATTTTTGTTGGAAAATCGGGTGAAACAACAATTAATTTATCGTTATCAAAACACCACATGTTACGTTGACCTTTTAAACCTCTATTTATACTAAATGAATGCTAATCCTAACCAAACTCAACCTCCATAAAATAATCAAGTAAATAAACAAACTTATCATACTCTAATATAAACTCCTCCAAACAATTAACAAATAACATTAATACTTATCTCATTTAATTTATCAATATTAAATATTTCAATCTCCCCCTCAATCTTAATATGTGTCATCTAGATCTTGGTAGCCCCATATCACTTATTATCATCATGATAATCACTATAATGATTTGTATATATCTTTATTTCTGTCTCTCACATTCCTCGGTCAATTTTTTTTCTAGTCACGCAACTTAATGGTCACATTCACGGCTCCCAAATTTACCAATCATCAGTCCTCCACAACCTGTTTCACACAAGTTAAACTTAAATGTATGACGTCATAGAACCCTTCTTTCACACCCATGACATGTGGATGACGTTTCAATGCAACTCCATATCGCACGGACCTACTAGATCTCTTGATCTTGATTCTTGTTTTCGTGTTAAACCAAAAAAACTTTCTACCTTTTCTTGTTGCTTCTTTTTTTGTTCGAAACACAAGTTTAAATTTGTGTACGCAAGTAAAGCAAAATTTTGTAGATCACTATGTCATCAAAAATTAAAATCAATAGTTTAAATTATTGCTTTTCTTCTTTTCAATCTCCGCATTTAATTTTTTTTCCCTTCAAACGTGCCACCAAGGACACAATAATACATATTAACTTTTGCTATTGCAAACAAACCTTTATCTCTGATGGCATTACTGCAACTCGCAGATTGTTTCACCTAACTTCACACCAATCCATATCTCATGGATTCATTTAATCTTTGATCTGAATTGCTTCAGTCTTATCGCACCAACTTGAATCGCACAAGTTTGATCTTTACCTATTGCCTCTAGATGGCTTCACACAACCGGCCTTTATAGCTTCTTAATCGCCTCAAACGGTTGGCTTTGGCTTCTCACATTGTTCTTGATTGCTTCACACAATCGGCACGCTTTCACATCTTCTTGATCTTTGTTGATCGTCTCTCACGATTAGTTTTCACCTTGATCTTGATCATCTCACATGATTAGATCTTTGTTCTTAATAATACGCTACACCCACTTGCACCCCATGATGTTAGCGGTAGGTGGAGAGGGTGGTTTTGGCATTAGGTTTGGGATTGAGATGATGAAGGTGATGGTAATAAGGTGGGAAATGATATATAAGTGGGTATACATACAGTTGGAAAGCAGTAGAGGCGGTAGAAGGTGTATTTTTCGTAAGGAATTCATTTTCATGAAACTTAACGTGACGAGAAGTGTAGGTAACAGCGGTTTGAATATCCTACCATAAGTAACCTTGATGGTTAGGTGTGTAGCCAAGGAATATACATGAAACGGACTTAGGAGACAATCACCAAAAAGGGATTGCATAAACAATAAACTAAATGTGTGGAGAAATGAAAATGAAGAGAATTTCAAATGGAGATGAATAAGCTAGTGTTAGCTCTTTCGTTCTGCAACAACATTATGTTACGGGGTATACGAACATGAAATTTGATAGGTTATACCTGACTCAGAAAAAAACTGACTCTTGATGCGGGCCCAAGTTTTGAAGAGTGGACCTTAATATTTTTGGAGACCCAAGACCGGCATGAAAATTGGCCTAACTTGGGCTATGAGCTTCCGTTTCTGACGTGCTACCAGTCAAAACGACCGTGAAAACGAGGGCTACGTTATGGTAACAAGCCGTAGGCGGGTTATCCTATTATTTTTCCAGAATAAGGCCTCTAAATAGGTTTTTTGGCCACTTTTATGTTTTTTTTTCTAGTTTTTCGGGTTTGTTTTGGGCTTTTGTTTGGCCCATGGTTTTGTTTTAGGCCCGTTCGAATTTTGATTGCTTATTTAAGTTATATTGATGTAATGTGGAAAGACACTTGATCAATTCTAAAATTATAATTTGTCTTTTCAAATTCGTGACTCTTGGGGTCGAATTTGAGGGTTTGGGTGAAGATCATCACGGGTATTTGCAGAATCAACGTGTTTAAACTTGGATTTCGTTCCGTGCGCTACATCAACTCTTTTGTCCTTGGGTTAATTCAGGAGCACCATCACATTGAAATCACTTAATGGCTGTAGAAAACAAGTTTTCAATGTGTGTTTGTAAATGCTGAAATGAGGCAAGGGATTGAGGCTAATATGTCATTGGATAAATCCAATTATAACGCGCGTCTATAATGTATACTACTATATATCTCTATTCCTATATAATACATAAACGATGGGTAAAAGAGTAATTAACAAACTTTTGTAAGACGCGCCTTTACATATCCCTCCCCTCCCTCTCCGGCCATTCAATATCGTTCTTCTTAAATGTTCTCACAGATGTGTTAATTTGAAACCGCAATCAAATTCCTCAAGCATTCGATGGTGTTCTATTGACGACGATCGGCGGTGGTTTGTGGCGCTACGGCGGAGGTAACACACTGTTTTCTCTTAATCCTTCGGTTTATTGTTCGTGTTGTTGTGCGATTTTGAAGATCGGACGAACGCCGCCGCCGCCGGTGGCGGTGTGGCGACGGTCGGCGGTGGATTCCTCCGTCGTGTGGCTCACGTCGTTTTGTGATGTAGGTTTAACGGATAATGGTGGTTTTGTCTGTGTGTATGTATGATATTGTTATGTTGAGGCGGTCCGGAGAAACCATCGCACCGCCGAGAAGAGTCGTCACTCGGCGGCAATCGCTGCGGTCGGTGAAGCAAGTCAGAGAGGCGGCGAAACAGCTCCGGAAATCAGATCTGAAACCGTCAGTTTCCTCCGATCCGTTAGCGTCATCCGAAGCTTCGTCGGAGATCCGAATCACGAAGGCAAAAACCTCCGAATCGCTTCCGGAAAAGTATGTTTTGTTACTCTCTCTGATGTTGTTGTTAATCGAGTTTTAATTGTGCAAAATGAAATGTTGATGATATTGATGTGCATTTGGTGTTTATAGGTATGAGATGTTGAGTAAGTTCTTTCATAGCTTAGGATCTTCAATTCGATTGCTCCGATTGGAAGGATCTATGTCGACGTTTACGAACATCAGTCGACAGGTTGAGATCTTAACAGATAAGTATATTGAATGATTCGTTTAGATCTGTTAATGTATTTGAAGTTGATGATTCACGGTGTGTGTTTACGTGTTTTACTGATTTGTTTGAATCTGTTCGTGTGTATTTTTCAGGAGTTTTGCTTATCATCATTTAGCTCAGCTTATGTTCATCTTACCAGATGCTTTTGAGATTAAGAAGATCCTTGTTCGTGATGATCGAACGAGTTGTATGAAGCTCTATGTCACTTTGAATGTCAGTATTGTTCAAAAGGATGAGAATCTGACTTCTGATAGTGCTTATATGTTGATGAGCAAATTGTTTCGATCAAGACTTGTGAGCTTTTGGAAATCCAACCCTGAGGTATGAACTGTATGATTTTGAATTAGGGTTTGTCGGGCATTCAATCGGCCATTCATCCGTTTCCCCCTTCCATTTCATCCGTTCCACCGCTCTCCTTCTCCTGTGTCGGTCTGTGTTGGAGGGTAACGTTGATGATGATTTAACTGGTGTTGAAACCGTTTTCGAATCGCTTCAATCCCAGTGCAACCAAAATTCATCACTAGACAAGCATTTGCTGCGATTTCAAGGTAAAGTTGCAATTTTAGTGTTAGATTTCTTTGTATTAGTTGAGTTGCGATTAAGCTTGTGAGTGTTCTTTTTGTTGTTATAACGTTAAGATTTTGTAAGTATTAGAAGCTGAATTGGGGGTGGTGTTGTTTCTAGGGTTATTGAGAAGAATGAGTTAATGGTTTGTTAGGAATTGGGGTTACCTTTTTGTTATAAATCTTGAATGAATGTGTTTGGTGCATTGTAGAATGTTTGCGAATGAAATAATCGGGTCTATGGGTTATTTTTCTGCAGGTCATTTGATTAGGTAATAGTTCAGTAATGCAGTGGAGTGTTGCTAGAAATATTAGTTATAAAAAAGATGGGAAATTAGGGAACTCATGTTGGTTTATAGGCATAATGTGGAAACTTTAGTCCTTTAACATAATAAAAGTGAGTATGTGTATCTGATTTCCTGAAAGATGGATGATTCATTCTCTTGCTCTTTGCACTGAAGCTGCACTTCAATGCATTAGAGAAAAAATGGATGTTATTGATTTAGAAGATGATTTTATTGATGCAGAGATACTCAATTCCATGGCAGTCACAAATGAACATTTCTCTACTACTCTTGGAACTAGCAATCCATCTGCTCTGCGTGAGACTGTATGTTAACATACGATTTTTATTTTATTTTATATATTTACTAACATCATTTTCAATAATCATTATCTATGGTGTGTAATATAGGTTGTTGAGGTTCCAAATGTTAGCTGGGAGGATATTGGAGGCCTTGAGAATGTTAAGCGTGAACTTCAAGAGGTATTGGAAACGACTTTATTAGATTTAGATATTTCAGTTATAACCATGTACTGTGCTTCTGAAATTCTTTTTGTTTGTTAAAATAAAATAGACAGTTCAATATCCAGCTATAATATAAACCATATCAGCCTTTCACTGTCCTTACTTCTAAAAAGCCTATTAACCGCCCATATACGATTTCTTTTTAAAATTAATTTAAAAAATAAAAGACATTATAGTTTGTCATGAAATCTCGCAAGTCACCTTCAAGAATTGGTTAGTAACCACACCACGTGACTAAAGTTGTAAAGTTCACATGGTTGGGCTACCTTAGAGCTTAACATCTATCCTTTGAATCTTCATATCTTATTCCTAACACCCTATCAAACTAAAAAACTTTTTATCATTTTTAATTATCCACATGTGTTGCAATATCTTAGCCTTGTTGCTACTCAAATAAGATAGGCATATTTAACTTCTCACTGGGCGGAGTTGGATTTTTAATTTGATAATTGCTTAGACCTCTTCATTATGGAATAAGGATGCAAGGAAGGCATATAGGTAAAGCAATAAGTAGCTAATTATGAAATAAAAAGTACTCCACGTGTGTTTTAATATCTTAGCAATGTAGTCATTCAAATGAAATAGAGATTTTAACTTTTCATTACGCAAAGTTGAATTGTTAATTTGGTAATTGCTTAGACTGTTTTGTTTGTGGAATAAAAAAGTAGGGAAGGCACTGGCTGGCATAAACACTCATCCGTTTTCTATTTTGGTTTCTATCAGTGGTTGTGCCCGTAACAATACGAGGATATGGCTACATGATTTCTATGATTATCGGTTGCTTGATATGTAATGGGTTGCATTGGTGCAGTCAATTAGCTATATTTGTAGCAGCAATTGCATAGCATTTCCCAACTCCTGCTTGTACATTCCAAGTTTCTTTATGTTTTATTGCTTTATGTTATTAGTTTATTAGGGGAATAATGTATTAGCATGGTCTTTAATTTTATGCAATATGGATGTTTACATAGAGTCAAATAGCTTACCAACATCTACAGAAACACAAGTCTTTAAAGTGAGACCCCTTGCTGCACATTAATGGAACTCTTTTACCTGCATTATGACTTGAGGATTCTGTGCATAATGACATGATATTAATAAAATCCGCCGCAACGCGCCGGATTCGTGCTAGTATAATATAATGGAGATTGGTAGGGCAAAACTGGAATTTTACATTTTCCGTAAGACACGCTCGTTCAGTTCCTGTCACCACCCCAATTCACTCCGGCGACGATCTGACGCTGAGGCTGGCCGTCTGCATTCCGTTGGTCGTTTCAGCAATTGAATGGCTATTGAAGCCCCCGATTCGAATCCCTACCCCACATGCCAACTGCAATCGGTTTCACTCCTCTCCCCGCTAAAGGTGCGATTTGCTCAAAGGCGACACACATTCAAGCCGACCTGTTTTTCTGAAGATGGTCCTGTCCTGGAATTGACATTGCGGGTGCTTCGATGCTGGTCTGTTCTTAACTTATAACAGCTGTTTGACTACTTCTGACTTTAGATCAAACTGCAGTTGATTTCAGTTTATTTTACACCAACAACACAGGTTTTTTAAAGTATCAAGTTTCTTTTCAAAGGTTTGTCACATGTTTGACCTTAATTTCTGGTGGGAATATACTCAATTCACATGATTTCTAATAGCTTTTGAAGCAAAATATTAATGGGGTTCTCCCATTTCCGATGTAAAACTCTTCTCCGGTGACTTGTGACCCCTTTTCGTATAATTTGTTCTTGATGTTTATGAAGCTAAAAGCTTCATCTTTCTTGTTCAGATGCAGATGAAGGTGTTTGAATTTGAACATATTTTGTCAAGATTCAATCTGTTTGTTGAATTATCATGTCATATGTGAATTCAGGATTAGTAATTGGGTGCTAATTGAATCTGATGATTTCTTTGAAGCAGACACGAGTTCACCTCTGAACACCTAAGCTACAAACAAAACTTCTTATTTATAGTGGGTTGACCGTCTTTTACTAAGTTGATTGTTGCATTTGTCAATTAAGTTTAATTATTTTATTTTTTTTGTAGAAGTTCTGTATACGTCAGTGGGCAAGTTTCTAATTTGCAGTGCAATAATTATATAGCACAACTACATTTACCAGATAATACTTTCTAGCGAGCCAAGTATCCTGCTTACACATGGTCCTTTATACACAAACATAATTGTCATGGTCATTTGTGAATAAATGAAACGGCCTCCCCACAAAATGTGGGGGAAAGACCGCGTACATCTTCCCTTAGATGGGACGGACCCTCCCTGGACCCTGCGAAAACGCGGGAGCTCTTTGCAGCACCAGGTACGCCCTTTTTATTTGTGAATAAAGACATTAAGACATTAAAGCAAATGTAACTTTGTTGAATTTATTGTTTTTATCATAAATTTGTGGCTGATGTTTCATCAGGAGTAAAATGGGTAGTTTACAATATAAGTATACTTTTTGTAGATGACGCTTATCCTAAAGTGGCATTTTTACTGTCACAAAGATTAACCATCCTTGGAGTAGATGTGCACGGGATATCATAAGCTAGAACTTATTATCTTGTGTTTAGGCGCTTTTTTAATAAATGTTTAGCATTGTGTTAATTCACGAGTCAATTACTTTGCATTTCTATACCTGCAAGCTTGCATACTTTTTTTTTATCTAATTACACTTTTCTTAAATTTGTCATTTTATGTATAATACTGTTGGTGCTTCAATATATGGTCATAAGGTATAAAATTGCTAGCCATATAAAGACTTATTGGCAAGTGTGCTAAAAATAATAAGTGAACCGCGCCCCTCTTGTAGCAGTAGTATGATTCTTTTCTGTCATATAATGATATTTTACTTTTACTTTTATCTCTAAAAGGATAAGTATGAGATTATAGTCAGGTTTTATACGATCACATAGTGATCCTTTCCGCAAAAGGGGACTAATTTTATTAATGGGAATTTGCTTGTATAATTTTACACCCCTAAAATCTTACAACCTTTTAGGGACAATAAAATCTTTTGCAGTGGACAACATCAGATTCTAACTACTAGATTGAGGCAGCTAACAATAAGATGTTTAATTATCTGACATAGGATCCCAATAATCATTATCTACCCCTTAAGAACAATGACGGTTATAATCAACTGTATTCAACAAAAAAATTTATGTTTCAAGTAATCTGCTATATTTTTGTCATGCTAACATCTTTGGCTTGTAACTTTGCTATAAACATGTTCAGCTAGCCCCTTTTACTTTACTATATCATTATAACAGCTTGAGTGGATGTGCAATGTGAGTTACCAATAATTGATACTCTAATGGATTTTGAACTAAATATTAATGGTTCGTCCTGTTGATGTAAAGTTGTTAACTGAAAGTTGGTTAGATGTTGATGTTTGTAATGATGCTAACTTTATATATGTGCTATCATTAATTTGCTATCATGGTAGAAATATTTATAATGATGCTTTTGATCCCTTCTGTTTGATTACTTCACTTGCCTGTGGGTTTGCGTCTATGTATGTCTGTTATGATATATACCGTCTCTCCTTTCTTATCTTTGTTTATAACTTTTCGAATCAATGAACCAGCATCTTCTTTTGACCAGCTTGCTTTTGCTCTGTGGTTTTACAAGTACGGATTCTGCATTCTTCTTTCTTGGTCTTTTGTTGAATTCTTGATTCCATGATTTATTTGTTCTTTATTGTTGTTTAATGAACCTGGAACCTTTAAATTCATATGATCCCTACATTTGTATGTAATTAACCCTAAGATAGTTTCCTGATAAATAACAGCTTAACATGAGCTACTTCCAATGTTGATATAACATAAACATTTCTACTTTGTTACATTAAGAATCCAAAACCTATATGGATTGGAGTTTTAGAGGAGCTTTTAGATGAAAATATTCAAATGAATTTTGCTACAAATTCCTGTGCTTTTATTTGATTTTTCTATAAAAGGACATGACATTATGTTAAATTAATACTAATTTTAGTTACCTTACATTAAAAACTTACCTTTGGTTGCAAAGATAAGAACCCAAGGAACAAAGATGGAGATGTATACTTTCTGAATATGTAGTTACTATAGGATTCAATTATGAGAAACCTATAGTTTGTTTGAAGTTCTATATGCAGCTTTCATGTGTTTCTTGCTTCTTTTAGGTATTTCATGATTTAAAACGCGTCCATACTTTAACTTTTTTTTTCTACAATCACTTAACAACAACTTTTAGTTAGTTTAATAGAATGATTTAAGGTAATTAATATTAATACTTTATGTTTATTTTGTTTGTTTGAACTCAAGGAGACAAAAGAATAGGTAGTTTCCATGACCTAATTTAATTTGTTGGTGGATGGTGACTTATCATGTGACATTTAAGCTTTTCATCAACTGTTATCATTTCTAAATGCATGCCCTTCTTGTCCTGTTGAGTTGAACCTATGGTTGTTGGTGATCTAGGAATGATTCTTTGTTACTTAACTATTATTTGTTTGAATTGTAAGAAAGTATGGAACCACCTGTAGAGTTTACACGTTACTTTACTTACTCAAATTACTTTATATCAGTATGTTTGTATATATTATAAGCATCTTAAAAAATACGTTAACATCTTGAACTTTAGTTTGAATAATCATGAAGAATGTTAAAATACAAGACTTTTGGTTTTCACTATTCATGTTACATTCACTATTCCTTATGTTTTGCAGGCGAATTCTACAAGATCAACTTCAAGATAGGTCTTCAAATATGTATATATGACATGATGAACCTAATAAAAGATCGCTACGCAAAAGTGTGTATGCGACATATTGAACCTAATTATGGTGTTGTTACTACCACGACTCATTTTGATGGTTTCTTTTACAACTGATTTTAATTGTTTGTTTTATGTGTATATCTTTCATAGTTATTTGACATTGATATTAATTTTCAATTAGAACAGCTGATCTACAGTATGAGATTGTTGACTTGAAAAGAAGTTAATTACTTGGTTAAGAGAGTGTGTAACTCTCCAAAAAGAGCTTCTTGAGGCTTATCGTATCAAAGTGTCTTTTTTTCTTTGAATGTTTCTCAAATAAATTTAAAATCTATCAATTTATTATTTTTGTTCATTCTGCAGAACCAGTTAGTAGATTTACATGCAACTGAGCTTTTTAAGGTAATTCTTTCTCTGCATAATTGTTAGTTTTTTATAATTTATTTTATGAACTTAATTACTCTTTCACAAACCAAATAAATAAACTTATGGTGTACAGCATGTGGTGTGGCAAAATTTGACGGTGCTGGGTTGTGATTTAGCCAGTTGTCTTCCAAATTAGTCAACATTGGTGATACATGCTTCAGGCAGGTCATAATTTGATACCTATACTCGAAAGGTGAAGTTATCCGTGTCTTGACCTTGAACTTCTTTGCTTCGTAAAGCAGAATTATTTTCCACTTAAAGTCCTTTGACTAACCTTGAAATTCTATATTTCGAAGATGTTAAATTAGTTAAGAATGCAGGCTTACTCATGGTCTCATTGCTTCCTCGTACTCGATGTGTATTCTAGCTAACTGACTTTATATGCTCAACCTTCTATGCGGGTTTCTAGATTTTGATCTATGGTTGTAATATTCTAACCTTAAAAATTGTTTGTTCTCTTTAAGGTGTTTTTTTGGTTTATGAATTTGATAGCTTGCAACCTTAATATGAGGGTATGATTCAACCAATAATCAAGAAGTCACTTTGTATTCAAGCTACTTTTCTTGATAATTAGAGTATCCTAAGGTCAACTTTCTGAATTTCGTTTATGTTTTACATTTGTTTGCTTTTGTTCCTGCTTCCATTTGGCATCTTGAAAAAACTTGTAGTTAATGATATTTTCCTTTTTGTTTTTTTCTGATGTATTTATAATAAAAACTGGTTGATCGGTTAAAGTTCAAATAAAACTTTGTTTTTTATGACTGTTTGCAGCCATATGTGTAAAAGATCAAATGCCGTTTGGAGCCCAATTTGTCTGGTGAGCATACAAATTCGGTTTTGCAAGTAGTAAGTTTTGATTTCGTGTTTTTTTATTTTTATGTTTGTAAACATACAAAATATGTCCAATGGTTTTGTAAAAGTGCAGCCTTATTGTTTATAGTTCAATGAATGAATATTTTGTAGTTCAAGTTTTGAAATTTTTTAATGATTTAGTTACCTCAACACCTAACATGTACTTTTTTGTTTTATTAGATGATATTAACAAAAGGATAAACAAGCTTAGTCAGGTCACCATAATGAATAACCCACACACAACTAACCCCACAAGTTTGGGTCTATGATTAATTTGGTGAGCATGGGTTTCCATGGGAAGGGTCGATTAGGAAATTTATCTAATATCTTTTATTTGATTGATGTGCGTAGTTTGTGTGAGGTAGGTGGGCCTTTTTGGGTATTGGGTTGGGTTTTCTATAAATTCGATGGTGATATTTGCTTGCTGGTGCTCATTGGATTTGATGACCTGCTGCTGCTGTATATCATGTTGCTGCCTCTGTCCCTTTGGAGTGGGTTTTAAGCTGAATTCTGGATCTGTAACATAGTTGTGGCTGTAAGCTATTTTGAAGCGAGGATTTTTAACTGGTAGCTGCTAGATCTAGCCAAAAGTGGAATGTGGATTTACACCAAGTTGAAATGTGGATTTTTAAGTTGCTGCTTTTGATGCTAGATGACAATGTTTGTATTGCTGCTGAGGATGATTTTTTTTGCAGGTTATGAGCTCCTGCTCTGTTGGCTGTTGCTCATCATTTATTATTGAAGATTCATTGTGTTGCTGTTATTTTTTATATACAGTAGCTACTGTTAACCATTTGAGAAGTATTAAGGCTGCTTGCTTGTAATGGTGGGAGTATCTTTATGCTTTATGAAAAAATGGTCTCATGTGTGTGGTCTAGCTCTTGGTCTTTTATTTAACTGCAGTTGAGGTAGACAAAAGCCAATTTGGTACTATTGTTGTGCTCATTTTGCATGCCTGTCTCCTACCCTTTCTTCTGTTGAAATCCCAAGTTTCATTCTTAAAGTCATATTGGGCCCAAAACATAATGAAGATTTAGATGGTCAACAGTTTATGTCTTATTGAAGCTTATATAGTTATATATGGCCTTTGCTTTTATGAAATTCCAATTGAACTCCTTTAGATCTTCATTGAATGTAAAGGATCAAGTTCATAAAAAAAGTTCTTGTGGGTCTTTGTTGATGTTATTGGGGTGTTTTTATGTTGTAGTCTGGATTTTTCAAAATGGGCTATGTTGTTTTCTAAAGCTGATTGATATGATTAGATGGTAGGTTTGGATAGCTTATACTTAATTATGTATTGGGCTTTTAGTTTAATTTTAGCTAATTGGGCTCATTCTTCATATGTGGGCTTTTAGTTGTATGAACTTTGTAGATGAATTCACGATTCAGGAGGCACTCTTTTATGGCATGTCGAGCAGGCCTGCTTCGATTGGAGTAGGCATGGGCTGATTACGAATTATTGTTTTCATTGTCATCGTTTTGGCTTTTCTTTCATAGAGATTTCTTGCTAAACTTTATCTTTGGTTCGGGCATGATGCTTTTTAGCTTTTGGGGGCTTGTTCTACGCTAGACATTTGCCTTTCTTGCTTGTATTCGTTTATTCTTTTTATTAATAAATTTTGTTGGGGTTTCGTCCCTTTTAGCAAAAAAAAACTCAATAACAGCTGCGAGGCGACAAATGACCCACCCGCTGCAACGCGCAGGCATTCCCACTAGTATTTCATAAATCTTATAAAATATCATTAGCATAAACCAGATTCATGAGGAGATCGATGGACCCCAAATGTCACAATGAATAATATGAAGTGGCACGTTACTATGAGTGTTTGATAATGAAAATGAAAGTCGTGTAGATTTTGATGTTTGACATATGGGTGAGCACTTAACCGAACCATAACTGAATTAACCGCATTGACCGAACCAAATTAACCGAACCGAACAATTAACATACGGGTTGGTTAAGGCATAACTAATTAACTGCATATTGCGGTTCGATTTCGGTTTTGGTTTACAAATTAACAGCACCGAACCGAATGAATTTAATGTGCAAAAGATTTAAAATACACCTATGATTTTACTTGAATTTCATATGTTAACCTTTTTAATTTACATTTATAAAAATATATTACATAGTGAGATTCTGTTATGTATTGAATGAACCCCTAAATAAGTAGAAGTAAATGCAAGATGCGTGCACACATCGTTATATGCACACTCTGACTTTGGTTTAGGTTTTGGTGGGACCTTATCGTGAACATTCTTATAAAGTTGGTACAAACCTATCCTGATAATAAATTTTTGTTAAAATTTTTAGTTTGAAAGCATATGTTAAACAGATTGGTTAATTAACCGAAATTAACCAAAGTTAACCACAACGGGCGGTTAATCGAAGTGTGGTTACCCGAAGTATCGGTTGCAGTTTCGGTTTTGAAAATGGTATTAACCGCAGTTGCGGTTTCGTTTTCGAAAATGCTCTTAACCGCACCGAATCACACCGGTGGGAGAGTAAAATTTTATTAAAACATAAAGACTTATTAAAACATAAAGCTTTTGAAAATGGTATTGACATGAGTTACTAACTTTATTTAAAACTTATTAAAACATAAAGATGAAATATTTTTAAAGACATAGTTGGATGGATATCCAAGAAGGATGTATCATAGTTCTTGAGGCGATGATGAGGATGTTTCCGTGGTGAGAGAGTAAAGCTTGTTGGGTTTAGGTTTCATGTGGTGAAGGAAATTGCCAATCAATCTCTCAATGCAAAGTTAAAATTGTGAGAACATAAAAGAAATAGGTTCATCAAGAACAAGTTGAGTAATAAAAAGTAAAATTTTAGTAAAACCCGAAGAATGTTTTTAAGTGTAATTGTTTGGAATAAAATATTAAGCACAGTTATTTAATCTACTAACTTTAGTAAATCCATATACTACACGAGTTTGAATAATTTAATAAATTTTTTTATAAATTAGATATGATTGAAATTATGTATCGATAATAAAACAATGATATCAATTTTTTAAAATTTTGTTTATTTTTTCCAAAAAAGTAAATATTTTTTTCAAAACCAACGTTTTGATAAAATATCATTTATAGAAACTTTCTTATTATAATTTCTTATTTCAATTATTTTTATTTATAAAAGTTTTACTTTTTAAAAAATGAAATTTAAAATATTTCGTATTGTTTTAAAAAGTTTGATGTTTTATAAAAAAATTTATTTTATAAAAAATGTTTATTTAAAAATAACATTAATGAAAAAATCTTATTCTTATTTACTTTAAACTATTTATCAAAAAAGATTTAAATAATATTATTAATAATTAATGTGATTATTTGATATGATAAAGAAGCGAAAAAATTTTGGTCGGAATGAATGTAGTGATGTCACGTGTTAGTCTTATTTACCCTTTTATTAGAATAGAAATTTATATATATATATATATATATATATATTACAAATTTATTGTAATTGATTATTTTATGTTGTATTTATTTTAATTTTTTTAACTCGGGTAGCACACGGATGGTTAGACTAATTAGATTGCATTAATAATGCCAAACTTAAACAGCCAACACTCCACGTAGACGAGTGACGAGTCTGGTTCAAGAGTGGTAAGTGGTAACTAAAGTATGGCCCAACAGATTTTGTAATTGAGTGAATTCCTGTAGTATTTAAGTTTGGAAAAAAGTTATGGCCCAATATTATTGTTTGAGGGCCCATAGCACCATAGCCTCGATGTTTGCGAGACGTGGGGTTCAAAACAGGTTCTTGTTGAAAATTAAAGTTATTAGTTCACTCAAAGAACCTTAGACCAGTGGTTAATATAAGTTACTAATAACATTATACTATTAGTTCACTCAAAGAACCTTAGACCAGTGGTTAATATAAGTTACTAATAACATTATACTATTAGTTCACTCAAAGAACCTTAGACCAGTGGTTAATATAAGTTACTAATAACATTATACTATTAATAATGTACATGTTAGTTACTCATAACATTATACTATTATATATGTTTCAAAGTAATAGACACTAAGTGTTGTGTGCTCGAGTTCGAAAGCATTATTGTGTCTTTTGTGTGTGTATTTGGGATATGTATATCACTTAAAAGAGGGTAAATTAAAGTAACAAAGGACACGTTAACAACATCTTTTCACTAATTATAAACATCTTATCTTATACTAATAAATCAAAATATCTACAAGCCACATATTTTAATATTTTAATAAAAGTTAATTTTGTTAACATTTAATTTAATTTTTACCTAATCATTATTAAAATTAAAATACTTTAAACTTCGTATTTGAATCAAACTCTTTTTAAAATATTAAAATTCACTAAGTCAAACACAATTACAATTAATAATATTTAACTATAAAACAACATAACCACTTTAACATATATCACGATTCAATTTTCTTAAAACTAGATATGTTTTACTACATCATAATCGTATATTCATAATTTCACATTAACTTATTATTTCAAACAGTGTAACAAATGTGTATAACCTAGTAAAACATTAAATCAGTGAAGACTAAATTAAAGTAGATCAAACATTATACCTCAACACTACAGACAATTCAAGTTATGAGTCACTTGCACTAACGTGTAATGGCGCTACGTACATGATCCTTATCACCTACTAGCCATGCATGCCAAATTAAAGAAAAATGTATATAAAAATCACACTACTTAATTCAAGTCTTTGTTTCTTCTTGAATTTCTAAAAAGATGTTTTGAATCAAAAGAGACAATGACACAATGCTGCACATGTTGGAATACATATAGGTGAAAAATCAAATTACCTTCAAATGGGTGTTCTTTTTCATGCTCTTGTAAGTAATCTTTTTCAGGAATTACTTTGTGGTGGGGAAGAAGAGAAGAGCTTTTTAGAAAATTACTTGACTGCTACAATCTTGATAAAAGTTGTTTACATGCGAATCAAAGAGTTCCCCTAACTAATAATTCATATATTTTCTTAAAAAGGACCAACAACAATATTAATATTATGCATATATAGTTGTGTATATGTGGAGAGAGGGAGGGGGGGAGAGAGATCGAGATAGATTTGAAGCATAAAAGAAGGTGATATAGGAAACAGTTGCTACATTAAAATTTGAAGGTACAAGGTAGATAAGCTTCATGTGCTGATAAAGCTAATTAATTAAGTAGGAATTAGGATAACTAATAAGGTGAGACACCCAGGTTTGCAGAAGCAAATAAACCATCTTTCATAAAACCACCATCTGTGTGATCCTACAATCATTAAAAAAATATATCACATTTGATATCAATGTTTCTTGTAAATTTAATATCATATTATTGTTTAAAAGCCATGGAAAGGGGGATCATATAATTGAAAAATGATGTGAATAGTGTACCTGTTGGCGCATGCTGCTCTTGTTAACACTAACAGCACTCATCTGATCAGGCATCAGGCCAAAGTGAATGTGAGGAAAGTGGGCCCACTGTTGAATAAGAAAAAATTTATATGTCACATTATAAATATTTTAAAGAAGCATTTTGGTTACATTATTTAACTATATATTTGGTGTTCATATAAACAAAGCTTGAAACCCTAATTTTTTCTTGGAAATTACTTGCAAGGTTAACAATCTACAATATTGCTGTATATTGCATTCATCTATAAACTTGTACTATATTATTCTTTCTTGAAGGAAAAAGAAAAAGAAAAGAAGCTAGAAAGTTGCTTGGTTCTTTTATTAAGATAAAACCCTAAAGCGTTAACGAGCAATATTTGTATAACCAAACTTGTAATCAAACCAATTGCCTGTCGTATGAGACATACACAATGACTAGATAACGCCATAATCAAATTATCAAATTTAAATATCATGTTAGATTAACGAGGCTAAGGAATTACATTCTTAGCAGCGGCACTGAAGGCTTCTCGATGACTAATGTCAGGATTCCCAGCTTTGATCCTTTGAATCTCTTCCCTACATTTGCAATTTCTGACTATATTATATCATGTTACAATCATCTTTTTTTACAAAATATTTCAGTGAATATATATATAGAGATGAATATGGAAAAAAAGATGTCGAAAGCTGACTTGATGAATCGGTTGTAGGCAGAGGGGACTCTTTGTCTCTTCTCTGGAGCTGACATTAACAAAAACAAATCCATCAAATTTCACTTTCTACTGTGTGTTTGACTCTGTGCATCTTCAATTCATCTCTCTTTCTTTGTGTTTTTGTCATTTTATAATCAATTAGAAAATAATATCAGGAATGAGAGGGTATCTATACTGTCACCTCAGCTCACCCATCCATTATTATTTTCCTCCAAACTATCAATGTCAAGCATTCCCTTGTTTACTTACTATTTTAAGGTTTAAAACATTGTTTACTAATTACTATCAACATACATTCAGCTAATAAAATAAGAGCTAAACATTTCGGCTAAACTAAACGTGCAATCAAACATTATATATACATATTTTATTCTGTTTACATTATTACAATAAATAATTTATTTTCTACATAATTTTGAAAAAAAATTAAAAATAATACCATTTTCAATATTTCTATATTAATTTCTATATACATATTTTATGGGAAAGTAGCAGCTGAAGTTGCTTATGTAATGTAAATATCGAAGGATATTCAAGTCAATCTATATCACAATCTCTAAAAAAACCAAGAATTTTTTGCTCGTGTGTTATTAATTAGGGTTTCGCGGAAGACCTGAATGGGAAGCAAAATAAATTACTAGTGTGTGAGAGAGAGATCTTAAAGGGGCTTTTGATTTTAAACATGATCTAGGAGCATGGAAGAATGAGAAAAGGAACGATTTTATTGCTCCCTTTAAACAACGTTAATTTACCACACATAAAATATGTAGCCCACGATGAAATTTAAAATATTAAAGTGCTGTACTCCATAATAAAAGATTGAGAGTTAAAAATTTTTTAAGATTGAGAGATATCATAAAGGAGCGTTTTTATATTATAAATATTGGTTATAAGTGGTTGTAAGTGTAGAATAGAGAAAATGTTACTGTTTATCTCTATTAATTTTTAATATTTGTTAAAAGTGATTGTGAGTAGATACAAAGAAAATATAATATAAATATATAAAATATATTATTTAATTGAAAATGAAAAAAAAGTAACGATTTTTAATGTAATTATAGAGATGAAGATGCATGAAAAGTGAATTGTGAATGCTCTGAATATAAATTTTACAAAATTTAGTGAGAGGATTTTAGGAGAACAAGTTAGAATAAAGATCGAGTGTGTATATTCGCTAGTAAAAGACATAAAATATATGCCTCATTTAAAACTTTAAAGAATGAGATCCAGAAGTAATCAATAATTGTAACCATTGAATTTGCTTAATTTCTACAAATGCGGAAAGCTATTATATTCAAGAGAAAACTCTTATAGAAAATAACTAGTTCTTTGAATGTATAGTATCGATCTTTTATGATTTTGTAAGGTTTTAGGTCGTTTTTGAGGGTGAGGAGATAATGTGGAGAATAGATGGGAGGAGGGACATTCGTATCTAAGAAGGTCTAAAACCATTAAATGTGGATACGAATTACTTTGTGTTTTACATTTTTCAGTTCATTTACAAGAGATTGTGGTGGCACCAAAACGCTGAATTCTATTTCTTTCTGGTTTTGAGAAAGCAAATAACTAATCAAGCACTTAAAACATAATAAAAAATTTAGCTGCCTATTAAAAGGAAGAACAAATGAATGTAAACTACTCAGCATAAAAAGAAATATAATAATAATAAAAAAGAAGCATAAGAACCTACACAGTGACATGAAGACGAATATTCAAAGTGTAATCTGAATATATATTTAAAATCACTGTTCTTTTAACCAAAAGAAGTGACACAAGATTTTTTGTTTTTCAGCTTCAAATTAAGTTTTCATGTTTATATATACTTGGTGAAGTATAGTCACCAAATGTTGTGTTTGAACCAACATAGACATAAATTGAAAAAAACAACAAATTTCAGATTCCAAATTTCATATAGATTTCATAAACATCAACAAGACCAAATATCGAATCGAAAGAACTAAGCGATCAAAAGAAATTTCACTTACGTCTATTTGTCACAGGGGGCTTCGGAAGCTCCCTAAATCCTCCCCGGTCAGTCATCGAGAACTCATTCGAGTAATTCTGATTCACCAGAAAGTTGGAACTCCCATTTGACATAATTTGATCATCCTGTAAAAAAGATTAAACCTTTAGATTACTTCTATTAATATTATTAATACGTACCCACTTACAAAACAAAATCTTGAAGAAAAATAACGAATAATCCATCTATAACACCAATTACCATAAGTGCAAGACTAGAAGGAGCAAAGAAACTATTGTGACCAAAATGAAACTGATTCACCAACGGAGGCAGCACCAAGCTAGCCATGTTCAACGGCAGGAGGCTCGTGCAGTGACCGCACCGGACCGTCACGGTCTTGAACAAGCTGGTGCAAGGAACACTCACCTGAAGTCCACAACCACACTTAGAAAAACAATAACAATAACAATAATAAAAATAATAATAATAATCAAACAAAACCTACTTGAAAAGACCTAATTAAGGTAACGGAGAATATATATATGTATATACCACAAGCACGGTGTCACAGTGGATGCAGTGCACATAGCAGAGCTCATCGGAGCATGAGGGCGGAGGAGGTGGTGGTGGGAGGTGGTGGAGAAGCTGAGGTACGGTGGGAGAAGTGGTGGTGGTGGTGATGGACATGTTTTGGTTAAGTTTGTTTGGGGATTTATGTGGGGTGTGATATGATTGATTGATTGATTGATTGATTTGATGAGTTGAGTGTTGATTGATTGGATTGTGTTGAATTGACAGATTAACAACCACCTTGGATCTGCTTTTGGGGGCTTATGAATTTAAGTTGAGCAACAAAGGGGGAGCAGATAAGAGGTAAAGAGGGGAGGTGTGCAGTGGAGAGAGAAATATATATAAGGAAGGACAACTTACATACAAGTGCTATTTAGCTTTTCTTTTGCCTGTTTAATGGGTCGGGTGGGTGGGTGGGTATGTACCCATGCATGCGTTAAGGTGCATGTTGTGCATACTCGATCTATGCATTTGTTTGTTTTTGAACTTGTATGTCATCTACACTTATCATCTTAAGGGCACGTGTACGTGTTATATCTTGTGGTCTTGAGGGTTGCTTTGTCACGTCCCCATCACACACTCATGGAAAAAAGTGCCGGGTATCAATGAGTGTGCGTGAGAGGGTGTTTCTTGACCATCGCCATGCTCGTGGCTGGTCTAAATTCATTTCGATCGATTCTTTGTAACCTTTGAGTTTATGGCTATAATATATCTTAAGAAAATAGAATTTCTAATTTAAAATGTTATAAATACCATGTAAATTATTCACACTTCTCACCCTAATCATAGTCACTCCCTTTATTTTCCCAACTTTCTATGCCAAAAAAAAGCTTCATCAGATCAGAATGAATGTGATGCTGACACATAAACTTTTATTAGAGTAAAAAGCGAAGAAAGTTTGATTAGAATGAATGTGGTGCTGACACGTAACACTTTATTTACACTTTTATTAGAGTAATAAGATAAGTGAAATAAAATGTTTTACTTAAACATACGTTAATCGTTTAAAACTATCAATACATTTTTATTTAAAATTCTAGTGAAACCCACTCGAATATGTATAACACATGTTTAATGAATGTGAATGAAAAAGCCTCTAGATGATCAAGATCATGTTTGCATGACGCGCTTGTGGTTCCCCTAATACTAATGTGTTATAATTTTAATAAAAATTAACAAAACTAGAACAAGATAAGTAGGGATATTACAAATAAATGCAACGTATAATAGTTTGACTTATTTTGAAGATATACTCTCAAATGGACCACAAACCAAGACCTATAAATACCTCAACCATTACTTGGGATCACTTGTTGAGCCTTTGAAGTATTAGGGCAACTGATCTTTCTAAATTTTTGGAAAAATACTTGGCTAATATTAATCCTGGACAATTAAATAATAACTAAGTTTTATGCTATTCCAATTAGCCATTCATAATTTTTTCTTCCTTCAAAACCACTCATGTTTTAAATCTTTGTTCTAATCTTATAAAAATATTATAATGTCAAAATTTCTAGATTAAGTCATGAAATTGAATATGAAACTTCATTTGGTGCTTATTTTTAAGTTATTTCTTCCTAGAAGTGAATTAATATTGTATTTGTTTTCAATTTGCCATTGGCAATTATCATAAGAATCGAGTGACACAAATAAATTAAATAGTGATGTGTTTACATATACGCGTCTGTTGGATGGTTCAATATAGACTCATAATCAACACAAGAAGTGTGGTAACTAATTTAAACTATTTATTATTCAAATTTTTAATAGAAATGATATAATTATTAATATTAAATGATTTCTCTCTCTAAGATTGTTTATAACCATCAAACCGCACAATGCCAATGCCATGGTGTCTTGACTTACACACTTGCATGGCAAATGTTCGTCTTTTATTGTGTTCATGCGAGACAATGCACGTCAAGCGACTGGTTTTTTATACTAAAAGTAAATGTTTAATCTTTAGAATGAATGTGATTTTCAAAGTTTACTATTAGGGAATTGACTTTTCATAAGTTAATTAATAAAAATTAAAATAAATAAAAAATCACCCAAAGTGCATAGACGGAGGATATATAGTGGGGGCCGGGGGCCGCCGCCCCCTCTTTTTCGTCGGTAATGTTACATTTTAGTCCGATAGTGTAAATTTTTTGCCAGGTACCGAAAATTTTTTATAAATATCGAGTTCGGCCACTCTAAAAAATTTAATTTCGCCCTCGCCCCGTAAATATTCAAGATCCGTCACTGCCAATGTGTAATTTGGTTTTGTGAATGGACTTGATTGTTTCGAGGGTTTAATTACAAAACAAATACATATGGTTTCCTCTAATTGATTGGTTTGAACTTCGAATAGGTCCAACCAAACGAAAACCCCTACTTTAGCTAACTAAACTTATATATGTTAACGGTCTTTTCATGAATAGATGGGTAGATTCAAAGGCAAGAATAATATGACTCCTATGTGACAAAATAAGCGAAAAATAAAGATTTCTTTAGTTTTGGGGAGAAGTCACATTCACCTCTACTTTTTGAAAAATTCTTTTCATTTGCTATATCTGGAAATATTAATAATATAACATGTTAAAAAAGAAAAATGCCATCAAAATATATAAAATATATAAACAATATTTTGTGGTGAGGGTGGCAATGAATCAACAGTACACTACGGCAATAAACGACGATGGATGATGACGGAACGAAACTAGGTGATGATGTTGGTGACAAGGAAGAGCAGCAAAGAACAACAACAAAAGGGGGTGGTAGGACGGCAATCACCATATATCATAACTTGTGACAGTGGGCGATTGTTATATAAGCTTAACATGTCGAAAAACTTATACAACAAACCAAGTTTAATTATAAAGGAATAGTGTACAAAAAAAATACAAAGATGTTTTCTATGTTCTAGTTGTAGATACATTATTATTCTTTGTATGAATTTACTTTTTCAAAATAAATAATAAGGCGTGACATTTGCAATTAATTAGCAGATGCCGGTTTTGTAAGGAAAGGACACTGGTATTGAAGATATAAGTACATAGATACATAGATTTGTGTATGTATACAACCATATATCACAAGTGTAGAAACTGAGTTTTGTGGGAGAGAGGAGCCAGAAAGGGACGTTTGCATGGGATCAAATATCTCACTAATCCATCATCTGTTGCTTTCTTCCGAATTTATTTTTATTAATCAATTAATAACTACTTTGCCATTCATTCTTTTATCCATACACAAAACTTAAATATAATGAGTCTTATAAGTAATCATCTATAAATGCATGATTTAAAGCACGTAATCTATTTTAAGTAATCATCTATAGATGCATAATCTCCCAGACCCTGCTCTTGAGTGGGACTTACTGGTATGTTTGTTTGTTTGTTTATCTATAGATGCATAATTTAAACCCTTAACTTAATAAATAGATGAGTGTAATATCCCATGCCTTTGGGTGTTTGAGTCACTTTCACGTAGGCTTTCTTCACGTCCATCATTGACAACTCAGCAGAAACAAAGTTTTTCCGCAGAATGTCCTTGAGGTCGTAGCTAGAACAACGCCTCTGCCCAATGGCATGGTGTAGCAACCTCAAACCACCCCCAGAGCTCGCCACATTGTGCTGATCAGGCTTCATCGATCCACACCTGAGACGTGATGTGTTACACAATACACATGGTCTGACTAGTATTAGAATGTTCCCTTAGGACTAATATAAGAATTTTGGTTCTCTTTATCTAAAAAATGCTTTAATAGCTTAATGTTGTTCATTAATTTTCAAGTAGGATTCATTTAAACCAACCGTTGACAATTAGCATGAACCAATCTTTCCCCAAAATACCTTGATGTCATAACTAGAACCACGCCTCTATCCAATGACATGGCGAGCCATAGAACACCCTAAAAGCTTTCGACGTTATGTTGATCAAGCTCATCCATGCCTAGGGCGTAAAGTATTACACGTATGTCATATTGAGGACTAATATAAGAATTATAATGGTTCTCTTTTCAAAAAAATTAGTTTAATAGCTTAACGTGATCATTATCATCTTTGGTTGTAATAGAGCAAAAGTCAATAATTTGAACAACAAATATATACAAGATACAGGAATTATTAACTTCCAGATTTTCTATAAGGATTCTTGGTTCTCTTATAAAAAAATTCTTTAACACCTTTTATGATTCGTAAATAAAACTTCTTTGATAATGCTTACAAATCATATTTAATTAGTTTCCGAAGTAAACATTTTATAGATTTTACAGGTTGTGTTTCCCCACACAGACTAATATAATGATCCCCACCCTCCGTCTCCGTCTCCGGCGGGTTTCACACCCATCATTATCTCTTCTCTCTCTCAATATTAACTCTTTTTATGGTGGATATATATATATTATATTAATATAAAATATGAATAAAGATAATATCATAAACAGTCAAATCATTATAGAATTTAGCTAAAAATACCCTAATTAACATTAAACATTTCTAAAAATGAAATGATGGAAACTAAACATTCTTACACAATTGTGTCCCTAGAAGACATTAACAAAAAAGATCTAGCTTTAAATGACATGACCATTCACCTCTTACAACACAGAGAGAGAAGATCCAATAAGCTCAGAAGAAACATTGTGCAGTTGATCGACAGTCTAGTATACTGCACAATGAATTCAACCCAGTAAAGCAGTCTACTGCTAAATAACACACTTTTTACCACCTTAAATTTTGTCATCTTTTAACCATCACATTAACAACATGTTTGGGTTCATATATAGCTGCAACATGTTTTGGAAGGCCTAGCCTTTTCGATCATGGGCAAAACACTAAGAGTCTATTGGGTGTTAACTTGTTATCAGATAAGCGTGTTTGTGTTAATTGTATCGATAAGCGAGTTTTGTTTTATGCAATTGAATGTATGTTATGATCGATTTGAATTTTGTAAGTTCAATTTGGCAAATATAATATCACAGTTACAAAGTACGTGTGATATTTTCTTTTATGCTATATTAGCTAGTTTAGTTAGTTGCACATATGTAATTTCACGCATTTTCATGTTTCATTTTCTTCTTTTAGGCATAACACCCAAAGCTTTGGGTCAAGATGAGAATCCCCTTAATTACCTTATTTACGTGCCTCTTTACCACTTTAACACTTACATCCTCTTTCAACTAACTAGTTAAATCAATAAAATTTCATCATTTTCATTCTAAAAAGATAAAAAAAATATGAGAAATTCTGCACACACCATTCTTTTCTGGGCTAAACCGATTCAAACGGTCACAGTTAGCGCTCCCGTGACCGTTCAGTCGGGTGTGAGACCTAACTGTCACGGTTAGACCTCACCGTGACAGTTAGAGCCCAGACTAATATGGGGATCCGTTGCAATAATTGGGTATGCAATTAATGGGGAATTGATTAGGGTTTTGGGGGCTATATGACATGTTTGGTCAAACCGTGACATATTGCATATATTTCTATATTTTTTTAATCATAACAGTTTGGTTTTATTTTAATTTTATCACACGTTTAACCTAATCGTAACTCACAAGTTGTGTTTTTGTGTTATTAATAATTTATCATATTACAAGTATTTATTTATTATTAATGTGGCGGTTTTATGTTTAATTGTTTACGAGTTTATAAAAATCGATTGTCATTATACAGACATATTGTATATATTTCTAAATTTGAGTAATCATACTAGTTTGTTTTTATTTTTATTTTGTCACACGGTTAACCTAATCGTAACATACGAGTTTGTGTTTTGTGTTTATTATTAATTTATCATATTACAAGTAATTTTTGTGTTTAATTATTTATTAAACAAGTTGGTTTTTATTTTATCACATGGTTAACCTAATCGTAAAAATCAGTTGTTATCAAACATATACAATTAACATTATCAACATTACAAATATAAAACAAACAACCAAAGAAACACAAACCAAATATACAAGCCATCATAACTGAAATGCACATATATATACAACGAGTTCTTACATACAAAAAAATAAATACAAACAAAATACCTATCTAATCCGTCATCTCCGGATCACTGCCCTGACAAGACCCGCACGCGCCAGATGGGCCAGCACCGTCATGGCCTAACCGCCTCGGTGGCTCTGAAAACAACGGCGTACCGAGGCGGCATAGTCCGCGACCATGTGCTGGATGACCCAGTCCATCATATCCTGCAGCCTCGTGCTCATATCCTCCAGCCTTACGACCCTGGCTCGCGTGTCCTGAAGCATATCAATAACGTGAGCAGTCAATCGCACGGCATGGTACACGCGCTGAGGATGCTGGGGCGGGTCCTGGTCGTGCGGCAGAGGAATGGGTTGATCCTCCCCGCCACCAAGCGGCTCGTGGGCAGCCTGAACGTCAACTCGGGTGGGTCCACCAACGGCTTGGGCACCCATGCCACAAGCTCATGGTATCTACTGAGCAGGTGCCACGTGCCGTCGGGAAACCTCCGAACGATCCTCATCCCAGTGGCGGTGGTCCGGCCGGCCACGCGCACAGGAGTCGGAGGTAGCGGGAGCTGGGACATGGCATGCGCGTACCCCAGGCCCTGAGCGATCCGGGAAACGATGTTCCCGCCCACCAACACCCCTCACGACTGCCTGTGATAATAACTAGCAAAAATCAGCAAGGGCATGCGCGAGGTGGCAGTCGGTGTGTGAGCACATACCTAAGAAAGAAAAGGTCGGCGGCGTTGACCCTGTCGGTCCCCGCCCCACGACCAGCGACGGACGTGGCGATCAGTCGGTGAATGTATCTATACAGAGGGTCTCGTATATGAGAGGACCTCGTATCACCACCGTACGGTCCGTCACCGATCGCAGGCCACCAGACCTGATCCGAGTCGTCGGTCCCCGCGAATCAAGGCCGTGGTGTACATCGGCTGTCGGACCTCCACCTCCGTATAGAGGCCGCTGATGACAGCGAACCGTCTAAGTGACATGCGGTGGAGGGACCCGAACAACCGGAAAGCAACCTCCGCGGGCGTACGACCATCCGCTATGTTGTCCTCGTCCAGCTCCGCAAGTCCCTGCTCACGGGGACGGAATGTGAAGATGCAGTAGAACTGTACGGTGAGCTCTCGATGGGCAGGGTCGCCCATCCTGAACAGCTGCTCCCACAGGCCGTCCTCGCCGATGATCTCAAAAAATCGGTCGCGCTCTCCAACGAGCTGTAAGAACTCCTCTGACAATACGGTCCCCGCTGCTGGCGCTCGTCCTCTCAGGTCCTGAACCGCTCATACGGTGTAGTCCATGCTCGAACTGTAGCGTCAGGCAGTCATCAATCCCGGGGATAAAAGCATCGTCGGTATCCATCTTTGCGAAAAAATACGTATTTATCATTATTACAATGTTTATAAAATTAATGGTTGACGGTTAATTATTATTATATATTATTGGTATTATTATAAATATTATTATTAATATTATTATCATTATTATTAATATTATTATTATTATTATTATTTCTATTATTACTATTACTATTTATTATTATGTATACTATTATTATTATTGGTATTATTATTACTATTACTATATTATTATTACTATTATTATTATTATTATATTATTATTATTATTATTATTATTATTATTATTTCTATTAGTATTATTACTATTATTATTATTATTACTTTTATTATTACTATTATTATTATTATTGTTAATATTATTATTATATTATTATTATTATTTTTATTATATTATTATTAATATTATATTACTATTATTATTATTTCTATTATTTCTATTATTTCTATTACTATTATTATTATTATGTATACTATTATTATTATTGGTATTATTATTACTATTA